>VDFB02358134.1:154737961-154884033 GCA_007258455.2 Sequoia sempervirens | reverse complement strand
ATAAACTTGGCGAGAATTCTAGGCTTGATTCGTCTACTAGCTTGCTAAGGGAGAATATAGAGCTCCTAAATTTAGTGGATGTGAAGCCAAGTAATGATATTTTCACTTGGAGTAATACAAGGTGTGGTGATAATGCTATCTCTAAAAGGCTTGACATATTTCTTGTCTCTTGCTTTTGGGTTGGAGATAGGTGGACCACCAGTGCTAAGATTTTGGATTGGAAAGGGTCTGATCACTGGACGATTAAGATTTTTGTTATTTCTTTCAGAGCTTCTAGGCACCCATCCTTTAAGTTCCAACTAATGTGGTTGCGGGACCTCTCTCTTCATGATCTTATGAGTGGTTGGTGGCTTCAAGGGAAGCCTGATCGTGGTAGAGCTATGTACGCTTTTTTCAAGAGACTACAGTATGTGAAATATATAATCTGGAAGTGGAATGGGAAATGTTTTGGCAACCTTCACTTCAGCAAAATGTTGACTCAAGCTAGGTTAGAGACTATCACTTTCTAGATCCAAGATCATGGTCTCATAGATGATTTGCTTAGAAAAGAAGTTGTTTCCATTAAGGAACTCGAGGAATGGGAGTTGCATGAGGAGATCTTCTGGAAGTAAAAGCCTTGAGTGGACTGGCTCCAGGAAGGGGATCATAATACTACATTCTTTCATAACTAAGGATAGAAGGATTGGGAACATTATTCCCTCTCTAGTATCATCAAAGGGGGTGCAACTAGCTTCTCGAGATGAGATTTCTAGGGAGGCTTCTCGTTTCTTTTTAGAGTTGTTTACTAAGGATGCCCTCTTTCTTGTGGTGAGGAGAACCTTATTTTGGACTGTATTGCCCCCTTAGTTTCTTCTCGTTAATGTGGATCTCATGTGCCCTATATCACTGTTTGAATTGGAAGATGATGTGTTCCAAATGAAAAAAGGTAAAGCCCCTGATCTAGATGGCTTTCCTATTGAATTCTTCAAAGAGTTTTGAGAAATTATCAATTTGGATCTCCGTGAGGTGGTTCAAGAGTCATACAACAACAAGTAAATGTTACATGCTTTGAATTCTACTTTTTTGGCTCTTATTCTCAAGAGGTAAGGAGACAATTGTTTGGATCACTTCAGACCTATAGATCTTCGTAATGTGGTCTACAAAATATTACTAAATTGATCAATGAGAGGCTAAAACCCTAGTTGCACTCTTTAATTTTTTAAGAACAAGGTGGTTATGTTGCTAATAGGAAGATTTTGGACAGGGTTGTGATTTCTATTGAAGCTAATCACTCTATGGTGACTTCTAAGGAGAAATCCATGTTCATCAAACTTGATATGGATAAGGCTTATGAAAGGGTCAAATGGGCCTTCTTGTAGAAATTTCTTCAAGACTTTGGTTTCAATAGGGTGTGGATTGATTGGATCATGAGTTTCATTATCTCTACTTCCTTTTTTGTTATTATTAATGGTGAGACTTCATAATTGTTTAGTGCTTCCAGGGGCCTCTACCAAGAGGATCCTCTCTCCCCTTACATGTTCATTATTATGGTTGAGGGCCTAGGAAGGTTTATTAAGTCTCAGGTTAATCAAGGATTGTTTCAAGGTTGAAACTAGGGTGGTAGGGTGCATTTGTACTCTCACTTGTAGTTTATGGATGATACAACTTTAATGGGTATGGTTAAGATTCAGGAAGAAATGAATTTGAGAAAGACTTTGGATATCTACTTGGATTCTTTTGGTTAAAAGATCAATGAGAGAAAGTCTTCAATCTTCTTTTTTAATAATCCTTGTCTTATTCAAAGCAAGATTGCTCATATTCTTTGGTTTCAAATTTTCTCTCTCTCACTATCTTATCTTGGGGTTCCCATCTTAGTGGGGTCTCAACTTCGAGATCTGTGGTAGGATGTATTGGATAAGTTTCGTGAGAGGTTTAGTCATTGGAATTCTTTCATCAGCAGAACATGTAATGCTTTTGAAGTCACTTGGAGTCGCGTGTCCATGCCCTTCCTATTTATAAATACTTTGTGCAGGTTGCTCCCTCATGCTTTGTTAAGGAAATTAATTCCCTTGCACATCAATTTCTTTGGGTAGGTAATTTATCTTCTTCAAAATGGATCCTTGTGAAGTGGGATTACGTGTGCAATCCAAAGCGAGAGGGTGGTCTTGGGATCAAACCTATAGGTTTGAGTGGCCAAGTCTTAGCAGCTGCTAAGCTATATTGGTGTTGGTGCACATGCCAATACTAGGATTAGGCTAGAATTCTCACTCTTAAGTATCTTCCAAGGGTGAGCTTTGTTGATGTTCCTTGGTATGACCTTTCAAGGAAGGGGTCTATGATCTGGGATACTCTCAAAAGAGGGAAAATTCTCATCAAGAAGGGTCCCTTTTGGATTTGTAATAGGGGCTCTAATGCTCTCTTCTGGAATGATTCATGTGATGGGTATTCCCCCATCTTGACCATATTTTTGCATTTACATCCTCTCTGTAACAATTTGCTTCTTGTTGGTTGGAATAAGGTGGAGATTTTAAAATGGTTCAAGCTTTGGGTTAGATGGAAGTGACACACTGGAAGGTTTTGCAGGGATGACCATTGGGCAGCGCGGAGGAGGCTCATTAGGATCTTGCTAGGATTTTGGCTGACAGGCTTTGCAATTTCCTTTTTGAGAGGGATATTCTAGCTTGGGGCACTAATCCAAAAGGAAATTTTTTTGTTGCCTCAGGCTATTTGGAGTTGGATAGACATGTGTATGGGAGAGTTGGAGTGCCTTGGTGGAAGTAGGTTTGGAATAAATTCTTCTAGCCTAAAAGTAATTTCTTCTTATGGCTGGTGGTCCAAAATAGATGCCTCACCTATGACAACTTGCGAAAGAGAGGTTTTCAAGGTCCTTCTATATGTGTTCTTTGTAAGAATAGTGAGGAAGATTCCCCTCATTTGTTCTTCCAATGCTCTTTTGCTTGGGAGATTTAGCACCTCTAGTGGGAGGCCTGAAACCATGCTTGTGTTCATGCCTCTTCTTTGGTTGAGTTCTAGGATAGTATGGGTAGACCTCCTGCTCAAACCTCTTTTCTTAAGACTACTTGGATTATTGGCCCCACTTTTATTATCTGGAATCTTTGGTTGGAAAGGAATCAAAAGATATTTCAAGGTGTGCAAATGGTGGTAGCTTAGTTATGGCAGAAGATCCTCTATAGGTTCCAAGAGACCATTTTTATGAAATGTTGTTTATTTGAGATTGTGTATCCCAATGATGTGGCTATCGCAAGGAACTTGAATATGGAGGTTGGTGGGTTGGGTTCCCCTCTTGGTAGAAGGCCTCGTCATACCAAGAAAAAGGTTTAGTAGGTGGGAAAGTGGAATCCCTTACCTATTGGTTTCTTAAAGGTGAATATTAATGGTTCCTCTAGGGGGAAACTGAGGCATGCAGGGATTGGTGGCATTGGAAGAGATAGTGGAGGAGTATGGTGTTTTTATTTTCTATGTATAAAGGGTAGCACACCAATAATCTTATGGAGGCCTTTGCAATTCTTCATGTTATGAAAAGAGGGTGCTCTCTTGGTTGGAGATATATTATTTGTGAATTTGATTCACATGTTGTGGATATGTTAATGATCAAAAGTTGGAGGGAGCTAACTTTGGTGGTTAAACAATTCTTGAGCTTATGTAGTTCTCTAGAGCTTATCTCTTGCAACCCACATACTGTTGTACAACCCTCTACATGTAATAGCTTAGTTGGTTAGTCACCCCTCAACTAAATTAGGTTAACTATTTTATGTATCTCCCACCGACAACTCATCTCCGATCTCTCCACCCTTGAGCTTTGAACAATCACAATGAATGAAGTCACAACCCACTGTGTTTTCCACTGTGTGATTATTTTGTGCATTTATTTTTCCATCATATGAGGAAATTAAAATATAATTTTTACTCTAACTAACAATGTAGGTAAAATTTGAAGGTGTCTTTCATTAAATTTTTAGTGTGTAAATAATAAAAGGTATTTCATTACATTCATACTATTTTTGTAAAATTGTAGGTTGGAAAAATTGGGTGTTACGAAACTTGTAACCCACATACTATTGTAAAACCCTCTAGACATAAATACCCAATTGGTTAGTCCCTTAGCTCAATTTGGTCAATTTTATGTATCCCCAAAATGCAACTCCTCCCTAAGATCTCTACCTTTAGCTTTTAACAAGTACAATAGAATAGAAGAAATACAATTTTTACTCAAAACAAGAGTTATAAATACAATTGTGTTTTCCAAACTACAATTATTTTGTGCATTTTTTGTTCCAATGATATGAAGAAACTGAAATACAATTTTTACTCAAAACAAGAGTTATAAAATTTGAGGGTAAACTTCATTACATTTTTACTGTCTATAGAATAGAAGGTTTTCATTACAATCAACCATTCTAGTGTCATATGGATTATTTGTGTTTCTACATTTATAGATGGCTATAATATTGATATCTTTAAAATTTATTGTAATGACCTACATTGCATATCAAACATCCAGAGATAGCATTAAAGACCATAATTGATTAGAATGTATCTATAATGAGAGTAATACTTTTGCACATGTATACATACACATAGCATTGAAGACCATAATCGATTAGAATGTATCTATAATGAGAGTAATACTTTCCCACATGTATACATACACATAAAATTTATTGTTATATATGTTTTCATTTATGTAATAAATAAAGAATGCACATGTGTTTATCATCTGGCCATATGTGACTTGCATCTAATTGCATTGCTTAAGGAGATCAATGATTCCTATTGTCACTTTAGATGGAAGCAAATCTAGGTGGAAAACCACAAAATTAGTGGGTTTTGAAAGAACCATGTATGCAACTAATTTGTTTGATACCATTGACTGCTATATTCAAAATTGTTGAGCTCAAATAATTTAAATGTCAAATTTTTGTTTAATTTGTAAGTAAGATACCATAAATAAATGCCACTTTAGGTGGTATTGCCTACCATTATTTGACATTGTTTACAATGAAATTTTATATGGCAATGAAATTTCTGATATGAAATCTATAAGAGCATATTGTTCAAACATAGTAAAATAAAGTAAGTCTACACCATAATTTTTTAATAATTAAATGATCAAAGACACAATGCACAATGACTATTCTCAACTTGTCTCATCGTCTCCTATGCTACCTATTTTGTAGAATTGACGAGACACTTTGATAAAATATTATACGCTTATTTGGATCCTTGTACACTAAGGGTGGGGTGATTTCACTTGCATGAATCCTCATAGATGCATGTGTAACAATAGAGTTCCGGGGATCCTATGCTTTGACCTTCATGCTTTTAACACCTTCAGCCTATAACAAACCCATGAATGTAAATGACTACATTGAAAAATTAACTTATGGATGGAAAAAAGTATAAGGTATTATGATATATACAAAAAAATTCATTTATATGTACTTCTGGAAGAGAAGGCCTCAAGTCGAAGAGGTTCCATATCTTGAAGGCCTTCACAGAATCAATAAGAACCTCTTTGAAAGCACCAGGATAAGGAAGTCTATAGGTAGGAGAAAATGGCCTCAAATATGTGGATTTTCACACAACCTTATGGGAGTGGAAAGTCATGGAAAAGAGCATGTTTGCTCACATCTTCCACAACGCCTTTACCAACTAGTTTATCACTCGAGTAAAGGTCAATGTGATCATCAACCTTAAAAGTGATGCCCTCGGTATCTATCCTCTTCTCATCAATAAGATTTGGCTACAATGGAAATAATCATAATTCAAATCATAGTTAAGGATTCATAAAGAAATTAGAATAGAAGAATGGAAGTGCATTGTGTCGATACTGATATAGATGCCAGGCCAATGCTCTCCTCATCTCGATGTCCATTTTTATTACCCTCTCCCACTTGCATTGCAATTATGTCACCAATAATGTCAAGGCCTTATTTTTTTGGAGACCATAGATGTTCGATAACATTCTTATCCAACAAAGCATGGAAAAGGTGTGAGAAGACAAAGAAAATAACCAAAATTTATAAATTTAAACAACAATATAGAATTATATTTGTGTAAAATGAAATGAAAATGAACACTTCAGATAGTTGAAGTCATAGGAATCTAGTGAATACCTTGTTCTTTCTCTGACCACTGCGATTGAAGATTTCTCATTATAGTTGTGCAATAGTTTTATCATCATCCTAGGAGGGAAAATTCCAACCAAATCTAAATAAGCTCACAATGTACAAAGAAATCTTATTTTTTGACATATACATTGTTATCGTGCAATACATGGTAGACATTTGACAACACAAGATACATACACAAACATATCAATTTCAAACTTCCATTTCCAATAATATATGTGCAAAAGGAAAGGAGATAACACACTTTAGATTGGTGAACTCATAGGAATGTAGTGCTCACCTCAATATTAGCTTGGCTAGTGTTTTTTTCTTCTTTTCTTGAAGTTGAGAAATACGAATATCATCGTCCTAGTACATAAATATGAAATACATTAAAAAAATGTCATAGAAAACAATCTCTACCCTTATTCAATAAATCAAAATAGATACTAATTCGTTTATCACTTTTTTTATCCCCTCCCCAAGCACACTTTCTTCTTTATTGACCTATTGAGGCACATTTTCCTATCCCAATCAGGCATTACCCTGCTCATGCCCACCACTTCCCTGATCATCCTTACCTTGTAATGACAGGAATTGAAATGTCACATCAAATTCAGATGCATGCAACCAATTCAATGAAATAATAAAAATAAACATTAATGAGCATATTTTGAAATTATTGTTTCTTCTAGTTTCTTCCTTTGAAGGAGCCTTGAAAATTTTAATAGTTTATGCTCCCTCTTCTCAATGTTAGATGAAGGGTTGGGAGGAACAACATCATCTTATGATTTCGTGGGCAATGCTTCATCTAAATCAACAGTACCCTGCTCGAGGCCATTGAAAGGAAAGTAGAGTGCAGAATACACCTTCCTAATGTTAATCTTTAGGAGAGAGAAGCAAATAAACCATTTAAAACTTTACAATTGCAGTTCATTTAAGATGCACATATTAAAAACACGAATAGACAATAAAACATCAACACAAGATTTGCGTGAGAAAACCCTTTCGAGAGAAAAACCCACAAACCAAAGCAAAGATCTCTTATATTATAGTAAAATGAATATTACATACAAGTTACAAAGCTATGCTCTTTTAGGTGTTAATCCATAGAATGAAACCTATAGCATTTCCTTACATTCACTCCAATATTCACTTTACTCAATTCCTATGTACTACAACATTGTATACAAACTTCACAAGCATTATAGGAAAACCATTGTTCCAACTTCCAAACCAACCGAACGGTCACAAACAAACAGTCGATTTTACCACAATATCACCAAGACCAACTTGAACAGTTGTGGTGTTGTGCTTAACCTTCATCACCCTACCAATTACTGCCATACCACATGATACCGCTCCACCATAGTCATCTCCATTGACCATTGCAGGGTTGCAAGTTACTGCTATATCATAGCTTGCCACTAATACAACAAACCCCTCATTTGATTGTCGTGGGGTCGTAGGTTAGAACTCCTCCCGCACTACTGCACGCCTCCTCAAGGACTATCACGGGGTAGTGAGATCTATACCACAATACTGCAAGACCATGAGCGACTTGTCGTGGGGTGGTGGGTAGTGACTATTCCCCACAATACCGCAAGCTCGTGAATCAACTACTACGGGGTGGTGGGAAGCAAATGAGTGAATATTTACTATCAACTCACCACCCTAGATTAGACCTCCGCAATACTGCGGTGTAGAAGACTTTGACATGGCTAAGTGTTTTCTTGATTTCAGAGATCCTTAACTAGTAAGTTTTAGACACCTTTTTCTCAACATTCTCCCACTTGATGAAGAGCTTCCTGGCTTCCAATCAATGCTCGAAGTCACTATATCACCCTAGGCCTCAAGGCCCATTGAATTGGTACACCATATGAACTTCTTTGTGCTCAATGGCTTTGTCAGTGCATAAAAAACATTCAACAAAGTATCAACCTTTTCCAAGTTAATCTTTCCATCCTCTACCATATCACAAACAAAATGGTACTACATGCCAATGTGTTTTGTTCTGGCATGGAAAGTTGGATTCTTCGCCAAACATATGGCACTCTGACTGTCACAACAAATAGTAATACGTCTTGCATCAAAACTAACATTTGAACACAGTATTCTAATTCAAATGGCTTCTTTGCAAGCATGAGTTTTTTCCATGTACTTTACTTCAGTAGCGGACAAAGCGACTATAGGTTGACACTTGCTCATCCAACTTATTGCACCACCAAAAAACAAGAAAACATATTCACTTGTGGATTTTCTGATGTCAATTTCCCCCACCCAATCCAAATTAGATGTCCACAAATGCTTATTGAATTATGAGATCCAGTAGAGTAACCATGATGACATAAGGCATACTCGAAAGTACCCTTTAAATATCTGAAAACTCTCTTTACAACATCCCAATGTGTTTGTCCTAGATTATCCATAAATTGACTAAGAACTCCCATTGTTTGGGAAATGCCTAGCCTAGTACAGACCATTGCATACATTAAACTACCAACTGAACTTGCATAAGGAACCTTGGTCATGTCCTCCATCTCAGTAGGAGATTTTGGACAATCTTCAACATAAAGTTTCATTCCCTGCAACACTGAAACAACTAATTTCTTGCAATCCACCATATTAAACCTCTCTAGGAAAAAATTTATATACTTGCTCTAGCTGAGCCAAAGTTTTCTATTTCCCCTATCCCTTTTTATTTCCATCCCTAGAATATACCTAGTTGAACCTAGATCTTTCATCTCAAATTGTACTGACAATTGAGATTTTAATTCAGAAATCATACCCTTACTATTCCCAATGAAAAACATATCATCCACATACAAGGCAATAGTAAGAAGATGACCATTTCTTAGATTTAAAGTAAACACAATTGTCAGAATTTGATCTCACAAATCCCAAAGACAACACATAGGTATCAAACTTTTGGTACCACATTGTAGGAGACTACTTCAAACCATACAAAGATTTCTTTAACTTACATACTAGGTTCTCATTACCTTTCTCAATGAAATGCTCAGCCTGGGACATATAAATCTCTTCCTTCAAATCACCATGAAGGAAAGTTTTCTTCACATCCATCTACTTGATTTCTAAATCATATGCCACTACAAGTGATAACAAGAATCAAATGGATGTTAGCTTTGCTACAGGAGAAAAGGTTTCCCTATAATTAATTCCCTCTACCTGGGAATATCCTTTTGTGACCAATCTAACTTTATGCTTGTCAACACTACCATCAAGACCTATCTTTTTCTTGAACACCCATTTACATCCAGCAGGCTTTTGTCCTTCAGGAAAAGGTACCCGATCCCATGTATCATTCTTCTTCAAAGATGCCATTTCCTCATTCATGGCTTCTAACCAGGAATCTAAATCATACATACTCATAGCCTCTCTAACAATCCTAGGCTCATTAGTGTTAGCAATGAAAGCATAGGCACAATTGGAATCTAACATAGAATAACCAAACCTTTTAGGTTGCCCTTCACACAAGTAGACCTCATCGAAAGCTGAGGCTGAGGTTCTTCTTCTTAATCAAAATTTTTAGAGCTGCTTGATCTCTCCTCGCTAACAGGTCTACCAGGAGCACGTAGTTCATCCTTATCTAGAGTAAGAGGAACTTCAACTACCTCCTTCTTTTATGCTTCTTTCACCTTTGGTTGCAAATCAATTGTAAAAGGTTTCAACTAACGAAATATCACACTTCTGTTATACAACACCTTCTCTGTAACTAGATTCCAAAGCTTGTACCCCTTCACATCGATGTCATAACTAATGAAGATACACTTCATTGCCTTGTTCTCCAATTTAGATCTCTTTTCACTAGGCACATAAGCATATGCCTCACAACCAAAGGATCTAATTTGTCTTAGTGAGGGCTTCTTACCAAACCACACTTCCATAGGTGTCTTGTCCATGAGCACCGAAGTGGGAGATCTTTTAATCAAATAACATGTTGCAGCTACAACCTTAGCCCAAAACTTATGTTCCAGACCAACACTACTCAACATACTTCTCTCCCTTTCCATTAATGTTCTATTCATCCTTTCTGCAACTCCATTTTGTTGTGGAGTGTAAAGAGTTGTTTTATGCCCTTTAATTTTGTGGTCCTTGAAAAACTTATCAAAATCCGTTGAAAAAAACTCACCACCATTATCCATCCTCAAACACTTAATCTTTCTACTAGTCTTATTTTCAACCAAGGTTTTAAATTCCTTAAATTGACTAAAAACTTCAGTTTTACTTCTGAGAAAATAAATAAATGTCCTTCTCGAATAATCATCTATGAACGATACAAAATACATAAATTTCAAAAGCGAAGGAACATTAACTGGACCAAACACATCAGCATGAATATAGTCCAGAATACTAGAAGATTTATGAGGACTAGAATAAAATAAAACACAGTGTTTCTTTCCATATATGCAATGTTTGCAAAAATCAAATTCAAGATTACAATCATCAAGCCCTTCAACCAGGCTTTTATTTTTCAAGGTTTTCAAGCCTTCTTCACCAATGTGGTCGAGCCTCTGATGCCACAACATTGTTTTCTCTATTGGGAGCTTCATCTCCAAAGAGTTTGCACCCTCAGGAACAACACCTCCTTTCTCTACATGATCAGATTTACTTGACTTTGCAGAAGCAATATTACACTGTACTGCACATGCATCCAACTTATACATATTTCCAATTTGTGCACCCTTTAGCCAACACCATAAAGCCTCTAGTCATTCTACAAACACCATTTGAGAAAGATACTTGCACACCAACATCATTAAGCTTAGTTACAAAAAGTAAATTTTGAGCCAGACTATGTATATGCATCACATCATTGATTCCCTTCACTCTTCCACCAGGAAATTGAATTCTGACTCCTCCACGACCAACAATCTCTAGTTAAGAATCATCACCCAGATACACCCTTCCACCAACATAATTTTTTGTACTTTGAGAACCAACCTCTATGAGAGGTCATGTGAAAGGACACACCTAAGTCAATCATCCAAACATCTTCTGATGTCTGAATCGCTAAGGCTACTATGAAGGCATTTGCATCACTTTGAGAAGATTCATTTTTAGAAGAGTTTTTTTTCTTTTTCTTCTTTTTCTCCTCTTTACAATATTTTTGGATGTATCCGGTCTGCCCATAGTTCCAGCATTTCAGCTTGTACTTTTTACCAGGAGAATTTGATCTCCCCTTTGACTTGGATTTAGACTTCTTGTCTTTCTTCTTGCATTTCTCCTTTGATCTTCCTTGAACAACAAGAGCTTCCTTGACCATCTCAGAATATTTCCTTTGTATTTATTCTGACAACAATGAAGCAACCACATCTTCCATCTTGAAAGTGGTTGTTGTACTCCCAATAGCCATTACCAAGTGATCCCATGTGTTAGGAAAAGAACATAACAGGAGCATGCAATGATCCTCGTCATCTATTTTCACACCTACGGATGCCAACTGAGCAACAATCATATTAAACACATTCAAATGATTTGTAATAGATGCTCCTTCCTCCATCTTCAAAGAATACAACTTCTTCCTCATAAATAACTTATTTACCATAGATTTCCCCTGATAAATGTCACCAAGCTTCTTCCACAAAACTTTCATTGTCTTCTCTTCATGGACGTTCAATAGAATTGAATCAGCCAAGCACAATCTGATCAAACCCTTGGCTTTCTGATCCATTGCATCTCAATCATTTTGTGAGGTTTTTGATGGTTTTTTACTAGATACCACATCCCATAGCTCTCGATCTACAAGAAAATCTTCCATCTTGAGTTTCCACAACTCAAAATTACCACCATTAAATGTTTCTATTTCTATTCTTTCAGATGTGCTCACCATCTTAAATCTACAATAAGATATAAACTAGATTTCTCTACAAAGCTCCCATTGAACAAGATCAACACAAAAAACCCATCTTACCCACAAGGACAACAAAGCTGGACAAGCTCTGATACCAACTGAAAGGAAAGCAGAGTGCATAATGTGCCTTCCTAATGCTAATCTTAAAGAGAGAGAAGCAAATAAACCATTTAAAACTTTACAATTATAGTTCATTTAAGATGCACATATTGAAAACATGAATAGACAATAAAACATCAACATAGGATTTACGTGGGAAAACCCTTTTGGGAGGAAGACCCACACAACAAAGCAGATATCTCTTGTATTACAGTAAAATGAATATTACATACAAGTTACAGAACTATGCTCTTTCACTTCTTGACCATCACCTAGTTATACCATGTAAGTTAACGTTACGTGAACCTTGTATGCATTGAAACAAAAAAATGAACCAACCAAAATTTAGATTTAACAGTTAAACTCCATATACCATTTCATCCATTCTCTTTCACTCTTGCAAGATCAACATTTTTTTCCTTTGTTATTTCTTCCTTCCTCTCCTTAGTGTTGTATGATTGCATTGCAACTTTCACCTTCTCCTTTGCTTTGTAAGGAAGTTGAAGGAATTTTTTTTACCCTACGCTTTGCAAACCCTTTCAATAATACACCTTTATTTGGTACTCCACATTCTTCTTCTTTTGAAGATACATTTTCAATTTGTTAGGGGGAGGAGGCAAGCATTTAGGTTGTCCCCCCATCGCACTTTGACCATGCTTTCGTGGCATCATAAAGGGAAGTTGGTGGTCCACCATCCTATGCATGTTGAGAATTTTCAAATCCCACTATCCTTTCCCTCCACCAATGCTATATGAACCATATGTATAGTAATATATAGATCTACTACCCACTCATTCTGTTTTATGATGAGAAGCAACCTACACAAAAAATTTTGAAAATCAAATAGCTTACCATATTTGATATTAAAATAAAATGCACAACATATACACATAGACAAATGATGCAATAATTGAATTATTATATCTGCTTTCCCATCCTTCACATTACATTGTGCTTCATTCACACCCTCCTCATCATTAGGGTCACCCTCTTCATCCTCATACTTACTAGGATCATCCTCTTCCTCTTCCTCGGGGACTACAGCATGAGCATGATTGTCTCCCTGATTATCGACATGAATCAAATGAATGATATACTGTGAAAATTATTATATTTGTAACAAAAATGAAATTTTCTAAATAGAATTATAAAGCATTTTGATTGACACATTTGAAGGAAAGATTAATGGGAAGTTCACAATCAATTACCAAACACGTCGTTGCCTCAAAGTTTAGTGTTCTCCTAAAATGAGGCGAGGTCCTCTGTACAAACTTTCTTGCCTCTTGATTAAAACATTCCCACTTTCTAGTCAACATAAATATTTGTCTCATGGATTAAAATTAAACATTTGAAAGCATCTTGTAATTAGTAGATCTTACCAACATATCCGTCGAATGTGACCATATCAAAGGAGATCGACCACTACATGTCTTGTCAATTGTGTCAACCACCTCAACAATATTTTTCAGAGTAAGAATGACTTTTTCTTTTAAAGGACACATCCCTAGTTGCCTGTAAAATGTAAAAAAGTTGGAAGTGTTGTACGGATAGTTAAAGTTCCAAATTTATTGCATTATTTATTGTAAGCAAGCCTATCTTTTTTCAATCATATGAGGAAATTGAAATGCAATTTTTACTCTAATTAAGAGTTGTTATAAATTTTGAAGGCGCCTTTCATTAGATTTGTACTGTATAAATAACAAAAGGTATTCAATACATTCATATTGTCAAAAAGACTGTAGGCTGCAAAATAGTTGATGTTATGAAACTTGCAACCCACATACTATTTTAAAACCCTATACATGTAACAACCCAATTGGTTAGTCACCCCTCAACTCAATTTGGTCTTTTTATGTATTCCACACTTGCATAATGAAATAACTCACAACCCACTATATTTTCCAATGTATAATTATTTTGTGCATTTATTTTTTGATCATATGAAGAAATTGAATTGTAATTTTTACTCTAACATTTGTGGTAAATTTTGAAGGTGTCTTTCATTACATTCCTACTATGTAAATAACAAAAGGTTTTCATTATATTCATACTATTTTGTATAATTGCAAGTTGGAAAACAGTGGGTGTTAACAAACTTACAACCCATTTACTGTTCTAAAACCCTAGACATGTAACAACCTAATTGGTTAGTCACCCCTCACCTCAACTTGGTGTACACTATGAATGTATTGAAAACAGTTTGTTTTGTAGATAGTAAGAATGTAATAAAATTGGAAAACAGTGGGTGTTATGAAACCTGCAGCCCACATACTATTGTAAAGCCGTCTACACGTAACAACCCAATTAGTTAGTCACCTGTCAGGTGAATTTGGATAGTTTTATGTATCCCCCACCTTCAACTTATCCCCATGCTCTCCACCCTTTAGATTTGAACATGCATAATGAAATATCAACAACCCACATTGTGTTGTTAATTATGCAATTATGTTTTGTATTTATTTTTCGATCATATGAAGAAATTGAAATGCAAATTTTATCTAACTAAAAGTTGTTATCTATTTTTGAAGCATGGGGAAAATGGGATAGTTAAAATGGATACCTAAAAATGAGATATGCAATGATGGACCTATGTCCCAAGCAGAAGGGGTGTCCACCTAATCACAAATCCACCTTTTCCATGTTCATTAGGAAGAGGAATAATGCCACAAATGACTAGAATTGAATTACAACCCTCAAGGTGAGTCAACCCTAGGTTTTTTGGACATTATGTTGCCTTAACTTCTTTATGAAAAAAAAGTGATAGAAATGATTGAGCAACAATTTTGGGAGAAGAATAAAAGTGCATTAACAATCAACCCTATGATATCTACCACTTGGAATGCAAAGTATTATTATAACACTATCATAAACAACAATCAACTAGTAGATCTGAGAAGGTTTGAATGGTGTTTACTTGGCTCCAAAAGTGTTGCAAAGTGTCTTGCTAGGACTCATTCGCCTAGGCGAATGGGCCTTTGTATCCATTTCTAGAAAATAAAAAGTTGATCCGGTAGTCCTTTGTCTGTACTCTACTCCTATACCTAGAAATCTTTAGTCCCGACTCTAAATCTATAGCAAAAACTAAAATTTTTGGTTTGTTTGTATGGGGTTTTTCCTTGATCAAACCCCTAATTTGGTAATTAAACCTTAATGGAAATATGAAAATATGATAAATAACAATGTGTGCAAGCCCTAAACTTAAGTGCATATAAAGTGTTGAGAGCTAAAATGCAAAGAAACCTTATTCAAGTGTGTTCGAATAAGATTCCTAAATGAACATGAAAAATGACTGACCTAGTTAGGGAGAAGTCAAAACACTCTAATAGATCTAAAATATAATTATACCTTGCTTTAGGTGGCTAGTAGAGTGAATATTGAAGATGGGAACACTTAGGAAACAAGTCATTAGGTTTGGGAGAATTGCTAGGTGCATGTCCCAAAACCTAGAATCCATCATGATCCACCATTGGCATGAACCTTCAAATCATGAAAAATGCTTGATCTATCTTAGCAAAATGAGCTTGAAGACTTACAAAAAAAATGAAATGTTGCTCCAAGACTTCAACGTTTCTTGCTTGAATGCTATCTCCTTGCTCTTGAGTGATAATCTTGTGAATATCTTCTCAATCTCTTGTCAACCTAGTGTAAAATGGTGAAAATACTAGGCTTTATCCCGATTATTAATTCCCAATAGCCGACCTTTGCAACTTGAATTTGGAACATTAAAATGCTGCCAAAAAAAAATTTAAATTGGGTTTTGGCACATAAAGGGGATCCATTCACCCTTGGGTGAATGGGTGCTGGCCTAATTTTCCAAAACTCATTTATTTCAGGGCCTTTAATTCATTAAATGCATTTGTTCAATGTGTGTTGTGGTATCAAAAAATGATAAAAATAGACCTTGGGATGCATAATGAAGGGGATTAGGGGCCCATATTGAAGGGTGAAAATGCATAAATGTAAGGTCACTAAAATAGGTCCAAATTAAGTGTGAAATTGTACTTTCACTTAGAAAGGAGTACAATTTTCTACATTGCAATTTTGAAGGTGAACTTCATTATATTCTCACTATTTACAAAAAAAAGTTTTTCAAGACATTCATACTATCAATAAAAGTGTAGCTTGGAAACCACTGGGTGACTAACCAAATTTACTTGAGGGGTGACTAACCAATTGGGTTATTACTGTGTAAGTAACAAAAGGTTTTTCATTACATTCATACGGTTTTGTAAAATTACAGGTTAAAAAACAATCGAAGTTATGAAGCCTATAAACCACATGTTGTTTCAAAACCCTCTACACATAACAACCCAATTGGTTACTTGCCTCTCATCTCAATTTCATTTGTTTTATGTATCCCCCAGCTTCCACTCCTCTCCATGCTCTCCACAATTTACCTTTGAACAAGCATATTGAGAAGATTTCTCAAATCATAGTGTTTTCCAACCTGAAAATAGTTTGTTCATTTTTTTTGAATGATATGAACAAATTGAAATGCAATTTTTACTCTAAATAATAGTTGTGATAAATTTTGAAGGTGAATAATCAATTGGGTTGTTATTGTGTAAATAACAAAAGGTTTTTAGTACATTCATGTTGTCAATAAAATTGTAAGTTGCAAAGCATTGGGTGTTATGAAACCTACAATCCACATTATTTTAAAACCCTTTACAAGTAACAATCCAACCGGTTAGTCACCCCTTGCCTCTATTTGGTCTGTTTTGTCTTGAAAATCCACCCTGTGCTCTCCAACCTTTAGATTTGCATGTGCAAAATGAAAAAACTCACATCACAAAGTGATTTCCAACCTTTAATTATTTTGTGTGTTATCATATTTATACACATCTTCTCAAAAAACAATACTTATTATAATTTAGAATGCATGGCTTGCTCACATCAGCCTCCAATGCCTACGAGTGCACAAAATCCAAAAAAAGGGATATCTTCTAAAAAAATCCACTGGGCCGATGAGTTTTATGGTGAAACTCGCGTCCATAACGCTAACTACTAGTAAAATACGGGAAACACTAGCTAAATTTGTCACTTTTATCCCCTGTCTTGATGAGCCCTGCATTGCGTTGTTCCATCATGTTATGTATGTTAGTATGTATATTTGTATGCATTTTTCTATATTATGATGCCTTTGACATGTGTTCTTATAGGGAGAAAATCTGCATGCCCTAGGTTTTAGTGAACCTTTGTGAATGAGGAAAATGGGAAAATTTTTAGCTTTTCAAAACAAGCTAGAGCACACCACCACATTTTTTCTAGCGTACAAGGAGAGGTTCAATGACACTCACTAATGACACATGCCTAAATGTTCGTTCATCAATATTATATTTTTTTGATGCCATCATATGGATGATGGGGCATTATGTTATGTTATCATGTCTAAGACATGTGTTCTTTTAGGGAGAATAGCTTGATTTTATTATTATTTTATTGACAAGTTGGATGAGGCTATTCTCCCTACAAAAATGTATGTCAGATGTATCATAATAATCATTCACATTTTTTTGAAAGCTAGGAAGTTGGGAAGGGAGTTGCAGGTGTTTGGAGGAAGAAGTAGAGCAGTCATTCTCCCTACCAAAATGCATGTGACAGGCACAGGAAGTTAGCAGGTATGTATGTTTGCCAAAAAGATATGTCATTTTGTAATCCTACATAGGGACTGCGAACAAGAGAATGTGTTTTCATTGTGAAAAGGAGTTTTCATTGATATCCAGAGGGGTTCCTAAGGGTTTTCCTTATGAAAAAGGGGTTTTCATAAGATATGCAAAGTTGTTTATGTGCTATTATGTTAAGGGTTTTTTAATTTTACAATTTTAATGTTGACTCTAGAACTATCGCCAATTAGGAAAGTTGCCAAATTATGATGAGGGATGACTAACCAATTTGGTTGTTATGTGTTGAGTTATGATTGTCTTCGCACAAATAGGAGGTTTGAAAACACGCTATCCTTTGTCAACTACACTTAATGGCATAGACTAAGCTTCTGGGTAGATAGTTAAACTTGCACAGGCTATGTGATATAAGAAATTACATGCTTCATAACAAACTGTGTTTGTCAACCTTCACATCACAATGTACCCAACCCCTTATGGTTTTCAAGTTTGTATAGGGAGGTGTGCATTACAAATAGCAAGAAAACTAATTTCTTACCATTAATGGTAATATTGAACAAACTTGTTGATAGTGGTGAATGTTGTGTGGTGCAGGTTGTGAAACACAATGTGCTTGAAAGCCTACCTTTACTTATATCCAAAAATTTTCATGAAATGCAAATGTACAAATTATAGATAGGGTTCTACTTTATCAAATAGTACATTTCTCATTAAAGGCAACCTTTATTAGTTGTCAATACATACTGTACTTCATAGTACACACTTCATAATGCAAGGAGAGCATGGCATAAGAGTCTAAACACTTAACAAGACAAAAAAAATTTAAAGCTCAAAAATGGGTAATGAGGAATATGTAGGAGTTTATGGTGAACTCCTCAACACTCTAGGATCACCTGCAGGATAAAATAACTTCCACAAGAGAGATGGTAGAAATATTATGCTATGATTGTGGATGCAAGATTGCTATAATGAACTTGATTGTTGTTCATAGAGTGATGCTTGAATTGATTGATTATGTACATATGAAGCCTTACTTATATAGGCAAGGGTGATTATGTACCAACATTAAATGAGTGTATCATGATTAAATGACATAAACTCAATATTAAATGACCAAGGACACATGCATTAAATAAAATCCAAATAGATAAGATATGATAAGATCTTGTATAGACAACTAAGACTTCTAGAAAAGGAAACTAGGACCTAAGTGGACTTAACAATGTAAATAGGACCTACTAATGAATAGATAGGTAAATCACCTATTTAAACCAACACCCCCCTTAAGTACAACTTAGGGAGTACTTATGCAAATGAGACAAAAATGGGTCTCAACTACAAGGCCACATTAGGTACCCATGTACAAAGTAAATGAAATCTCTTACAAATGGAGAAAAGGAGAAAACCCAGTGGGAAAAAACTCCTCCCCAAAAGAGAGATATAAAAAAAAATGTTCTCAATGATGCATAAGAAGAACAAAACACAATTCAAGGAAAAATTCCCCCCCATAAGAGAGAAGAAGAGAGACCATGCAACCCCCCTCAATGTAGAGTTTCCTGCAAAGATGGTAGATGTCCAATAATGAATGCTAAAGATGATCCATGATCTTCAAACAACATTCCTCCCCTTGGGAAGAAACAAGAGCAAGATAGTATGCAGGATATCTTCCCATTCCTAAAAGGAAGATCTACATGAAGAAAGATGATGGATGATATCTCTAAAGAATGCTCAAGTATCTCCATGTTGATACTGAAAGGTGTCATATTCCAAACAAGCATTCTAGGCCACACTGTAAAAGAAGACAATCCAAAATATCCTAGAGATGATTGTAGAACATAATCCAAAAGCAAAGATACCTCGTTTGAAGAAAAAAATCCTCCTCCAAATGTTGTCCAAAAGAATCCACGCTCATGTCAAACTAGAAAGGATGATCATGTTGAGAATGAACAAGAGGGTCAAAGTATTCCCAAGCAACAACTAAAGAAGGATCATCTCCATCAAAGAGAAGATGAATGCAATCAATGATTTCTCCCAAATCTAAAATGCGAGACTCACAAAACAAACCAATAATGTCTATCAATTATTCATCCCAAGTAGCCATCTCTGGAAGATGACGAATGTCCTGCTACACTGAATCACAAGGAGACAAACCTATGGAATCACAAGCATCCTCAAGTACAATAGTAGATGAAGGAGATGAGATCTCAATGCATATCATTCAACTACATGTATCATCCCCCATTGTGTCCTCAGCATTGAGAACACTAGATGATTCTAGCAATACTAGATTACAAGAGTCCTCAACCTCAAGATGGTGACTCATAGATGAAGAAGATGAACCCTCTAAATCTAGATTAAGAGCCATAGAAGTTTAAGTCTCAATAGAGTCTTGATAGGAGGAGAAGGAGAAGGTTTTGTGTCATAAAAACTATCAAATTTTCTCCAATGAGCAAGCATAGCAGTTATTTTATCATTAATAGGTCAAAAATCTGTAAGTGGAATAAGGCAATCCACAACAAGATTCTCTAGGAATGGAGGTTCATTTGAGTCTCCATACATCTCCCAAAGTTCAGTCATAAGGTCACAAGGAATCTCAATACCATCAGTGGCTAATTGTGTATCAATATCACAACTACAACCAATTAATCCTAGGATATGTTCTATTTTTATGTCCCACACAACTCTCTTCCACTTTGATGAAGGTTTAGGAACTATTCCATAGAGATATGGAAAAAGACTAAGCCACCTACAATGTGTTAGGACTCCATCTCGCCAAGACTTAAAGTTCCATTGATTTAATCTGATTACAACATGCTTCTTTTTGATGCCCATATTAAACTCCTCAATTTTAGTCACACAATAGACCAATCAAGAGACATAAGACAACAAAATCAAAATACCCAAAATTACTCAATCATGAAACTTCCAAAGAAAGATATGAGGTTGAATCTTTATTCTTAGTGTAATTAAAAATGCCACTTGCCAACAACAACGAAGTGAACTTGACCTTAGTGCATAAAAAATGCCAAATTTAGCCACAAGCTTAAAGTAATTTTTTTATGTTTTGAAAAGTACACAAAAATTATGCACTTAAAAAAAAATCACTTAAAAATGTTACCATAGGAGCGAGAATGAAGCCCCAAAAGTTCTGATAATGAGAATGACTCAACAACACCTATGATAATTTGTAATTTATGGAAAAACTAGGCACCAAAATCAAAAACCAACTACACCATTGTGAATAACACAAAATTCTACCCCAAATAAAAAAATGCATTGAAAAAGGATTTTGTATGACCAAGCTATGGGCCTCCAAAGTTTTCCTCCAAAACAAAAATTGGCAACGAAGAGGGGGTCCAATTGAAGCAACTTGTTGATGGCTATTTGGCCATCAAATTTAAGACAATGAATTCTGAAGGTTGTCTAGATATCAAATTTAACACAATGTCTAATGATGGTCATTTGATTTTCAAATTTAACACAATGTTTTTTGACAGTCATTTGGCCATCAAATTAAAGATTGTCATGTGAAAAAGCTATTTTTTCTGCATGAAAATATGAAGTATTATATATGAAAATGGGGGTTTTTGGGCCTTTGGATGCAACGAGAAGGATGATTTTGGCCCAAGGTGCTCCAAAAATTCAGCTACCTCCTAGATTTGATAACCTTTGCCCAACTTGAAACCCTCATAAATTGAGCAATATTTGATGAATTTTGACGAAACAACATCCAAAACTGAATTTATTCGATGCTCTAGATTCAATGATGAGGTCCTTGAAATCCCAACTCACACCCAACAAAAATTTCATGCCATGATTGGTCCCTCAGATCTAGGAAGTGGTTTGCAACACTGAAGCTTTGATACCATGTAGGAGTTTATGGTGAACTCAATGCTCTAGGATCACCTGCAAGACAAAATAAATTCCACAAGAGAGATGGTAGAAATATTATGATATGATTGTGGATGGAAGATTGCTAGAATGACCCTAATGCTTGAATTGATTGATTATGTACATATGAACCCTTGCTTATATAGGAAAGGGTGATGATGTACCAACATTAAATGAGTGTGCCATGATTAAATAACACAACTCAATATTAAATTACTTAGGACACATGCATTAAATAAAATCCAAATAGACAAGATATGATAAGATCTAATCTAGACAACTAAGACTTCTAGAAAAAAACTAGGACCTAAGTGGACTCAACAACGTAAATAGGACCTACTAATGACTAGATAGGTAAAGCACCTATTTACACCAATAGAATACTCATTTTTGTAAAGAGGCTTCTACATTGCAAAACACATTATGTTTACAAAATATCAATTCTCAATACAAAATTTGAGAAGAGTAATGGCCATTTGTGTGTTATTATGACCTCGCCTTGGCATTTTGTATGGTATATTATATTAAGTAATAACAATAACAATAATGTTGCTCCTTAATCACAACCTTATGAAACCCAACTATGCGGAGATGATTCACAATTGAATAAAGGTACATAATTTAGATGGAGAATTACTCTAATGTCAAATGACAAAGATTATATTTTTTGCAAATACATCTAATCTAATTACCAAGTATCCAAAGGTTCTTGTTCTATTTTGGGAGATAAATCATACCAATGTAGTGTTGGAGAAATCAATTTAAAATTAACCATCAATTATTCAGTTTGTTCAAATCAAGAGTTGTAGCAACTTGTATTCCATCTAGGTGATGCCATTAGGTGGTGGGACAACAACCATTTATACTTTTTATACAAATTTTTAGAAAATTCAACATCATCAAATGAATAGTTAAAGGTGTATTTAGCGAGGAACATTTGATTCACACTCTTTTTAGAATAAAAGTTTGAGTTCACCAAGAATCATAGACAATAAAATTTAATATAAATATAGAGCATTTCTTATAAATATTCTACATGATTAGATATATGACAATCAATGACTTAAGTTGTATTCCATAGATTTTCATACTAATTCATTGACATTTATGCGACATTATTGGCACAATGCAAAGCTTCTAGTTGGAACATCAACATCATAGGAGTATGATTATTTGTGAGACCACATGTATTTTATATTAGTGATAACAAAGAGCACAACAAATACTTCATGCAACATTGCTTTCAATAATTTTATATCACTCTTATTGGAAAAGATAGAACTTTTTAAATTATTTTGTTAGATGGGTTTGTCTCTTCCTCACAATTCAAATTTTGTTACCTTTTTTTTGCACTTTGTTGATTTGATTGAACTATAAATAAGCTTCATATTAGGTTTTTTTATCGATGTTCATGGAAACAAGAATGCAACACATTATATCAAATGTACACTTAGAAAACACAAATCAATTATGAGGAAGATAATTTAAATGATGCAAAATAAATATTCAATAGTGTTTTAAGCATTTCACATGTAAAACTCACACTTCAAGGAGGAAACATCCTCCACATAAAATTTTGGGATATAAAATGTACATAATAATGTAACATTTATCTTAGTAAAATTAAACTATAAATTGTATGCATTCCCCATACTACGAATCTCATCTATAGATAAATCAAAACTTCTAAATGCAAAACAAATTTTGGAAATTTAACTGTCCATTACATTTGTAATTCAAGCTATGAGAGCTAGAATCACCTATATTTAGTGCAAATCCTTCAGGTCTCCTAATGTGTCCTTCAAAATTCCACTTGCCCTTATTTTATTTCCTCACTTGTAAGGAAGACAAGTGTTAGGAATAGTTTAAATTGGGAAATTAAAGACATTTGGTGTTACAAAGAATTCATTTTATTCCAAAATTCATCAAAATATTGGATTATATGTTGTGGTGATTGCAACATGCCAACTTGTATAAACAATAAACAAATATATTAAACCATACAATGGAACTTTAATTTCTAATGTAACCTATCGCTAACAATAGTAATATATATCAAAAATTATATCTACCAATTTTCCATTTTGCTAGAACTGTGAAGAAGTGAACGTTCCTTTGGATATATGAAAAACTCATCTCTCCCAACATCTTTTTCTAATATTTTCTTGTATTTTTAGTAAATAGCAGAAGCTAATATCCCTACAAAAATACATGTCTTAGACATGATAACATAATACCCATCCCCCATACAATGGCATCATTATGAGATAAGACTGATGAACGGATGTTTAGGTGTGTGACGTTAGTGAGTGTCGTCACTTGTCCCCATACGTCAGAAAAAATGTGTTTAAATTCATTTTCCTATGTTATTATGCCTCTAACTTGTTTTTTTTAGGGATAATAGCCCTATCCGTAGTAAAGATAATTGCATTCTAAAAAACACATTGTGTATTTCTACATACAATTTTCCATACCAATCCTTTCCAAACAAATAAAATGATATCTATAAATAAGAAATTTTGTATAGTATTGATTGATTTATCATTTCCTTTTTTTAGCTCAATTACAGTCTTCAAAAATCTACAAAGATACAAGGGTCACATTATAGCAAGAAGTTTAAGAATATTGAACAATCCAAATGGAAAATGTTTGTTAAGCTCAATTCACTGTGCTTGCGTGCATTAAATAAAGATAACCACGCATCATCATACACACAAATCACAGACCATGACCAATATTATGATAGACATAAGTTTGCAGGTTAAGTACAATAGAGAATCGATGATAGTGTACTTGGACTTGTATAGTGCATCAATAAAAGCATATGACAAAGGCCATTGGTAGGCTGTCATTAGGTCCTAACACTTTAGTGAATAAACATGTCAATATATCGACTAGGCAGTTTCCAACGGCTGTATGCAATAGAGGACATCTCAACTTCCTCTCTTAAGCACTAATCTACTGAATAAAAATTCTAATCTAAAGGGCCTCTAATCTAGAAAGCAGTAAATCATCTATCTAGAAAGTAGGAAAATAACTCAAATTAGAAGACAGAAAACTAAGAATTTGAAAAGCATCACCATTAAACTAGAAAGCATGGAAACAATTAACCTAAAGAATGTGTAAATTGTTGAAGAAGTAAAGCATGTAAATAAATGAGGAAACATTTATCTACTACAGAGAATCACAAGCTAACTACTAATCATAAAACCATTAATCAAAATTAACTGAAGAAAGGTGCTCCGAACATTCAAATGCTAAGCTCAAAAGCTACGGACTCAGTTACAACCTGTAGGCTGGACACTAACAGTATAACATATACGAATGGAAATAAAATGCAAATGCAACTTCTATTTTATCAAAGGAAAATGCAGAATAGGAAACAAATACTTATATATCTATTTCTAACCCTCGAGTGGCCAATTCGTGGGTGTATCTACTGCTACTTCAGATCACATGCACTGGAAAATCCTTTATGTTACTTCATTCCACATATGCATCCATATTACATAGTAATTCAAAGGAAGGAGGGAAAACTCAAACTCATATTCATATGGTAGTTTTTACTCAAAAGATAAATCGACAACATAACGATAATCTTCTTCTCATTATTTGTAACAGTTACATATTTATATGAAAAATGGCTAACACAAATCCTATTTTTCAGTTGATCAAGTCTTTCAACAGATTGCCCATAGTAAAAGGGACTTAAGAGCCCATGATATACAATATTAAAGAGGCTTTTCATGAGCCATAAAGTCTTTAAAACTAAAAAATAATAGAATTATAAAAGCTCGACCAAAATGTGTGCTCCTAGAATTCCAGCGCTCGCTCATTGTTTTCAAAAGTATGAGACCTGCATTCATTTCCCTTTTGACTGGAATGGCGAATGGTGGTGGACTTGACCTATGAAATAATCAAGACTAAACCATTAAATCAACATAAGTTAGTTTAATTTAATCAACTCCAAGAAATAAGTTTGTATGATTATTCATAGAAAAGAAAACAATTATTTTTCCTAAAGGTAATCAATTGGCAGAGTAATTTGGGCTGGAAGGTTGATATTTGTATATTTAGGCCATTATGTTGATGAGGGTATTTTTACCTCATCATTTCCTCACCTTCCTAATTCTGAGCAGGTCCTCTTGCTCTCTGATATGCCCCTTGTCCATCATTTCTCCTATTAATTTCCTCATATTTAGCACTGAGATCATATACATCATCTGCCTCTGTATCCAATGTCTCTAGATTCCTCAAGAATCCCTGATGAAAAGTGACCCTTTGTTTCCATCTGGAAAAACTATCTTCACTTTGGTCCAAGTTGGTGTATACTGAAGGTGGTGGGGAAAGAAGCAAGGGAGGTCTGTACCTCATACCAATCCAATTGGTCTTAAAGTCCTCCGTAATTTTGATCAAAGCTACTGCTCTTTCGTAGGACCATCTGATATTGAGAGATGAAATTATTTCCCTCTTTTTGAGATGCATTGGAAGAGGGGTCTACCTTTCTTCACATTCATGCCATGTTGGTCCTATTAAATGTGGCCCCTATTCTTGAAAGTAATCATGACACACCCTGAGGTTGCTATCATATTTGACCTGTTCTTCTTGTTTACTTTTGACACCCAAAAACTATTTCTTGAAAGAAAGAGACTTCCTATGAGGGTATCTTATTTGCAACCTTACATTTTTTTTCCCTGAGCATACTCTCTTGATCTTTCTTGCCAGTGAATTTGGTTTTGCATTTTGGATAGGAATGATCTTAATTTTGCTTCTCCTACAAAGAGGTTAATAAAGAAATCTGTATACTTTTATAGGAGCAAATTGTGAACAAAGAATTCACATAACAAATTCTGTTATTCAGGGGGTGACTCAACAAATATTTTTACAAATTCCTTGACATCAGGGTCATGAGGCTGGTTTTGGCGAATTCTTAGCAATTTCCATCTCAAAAGATATTCGTTAAGAAACATGGAGTACAACCTAGATGGTCTTCTGCAGGCTAGTAGCAATTCACCAATTTCATAGGCATCCTACTTACCCCTATATGCTTGATGGAAAGATTCTTTTAACATGAGTAACTCCCTCTTTAACCTATTGTTTTCAAATTCTACATCTTTCAAAAGGTAACAGTACTCTATCCATTTCATAAGCATTGGGGGAATACGTACCTCGAACCAATCTATAACAATAGGTTCAGTTTGTGTTCCTTTTGATTCCATAATTGGTTGAGTATCACTCTCTTGTAAACTTTGTTCTAGCTCCACAATTCTACTCACAAAGGCATTCAACTCAGTTTCTTGTCTATTCTTTTCTTCTTCAAAGGCACTGAATAATTGCATAAAATTATTTTTCAAATCTAGAATGCATTTTTCTTTTTCATACAGAGCATCCTAATTCTGCTTACCCTGTAAATTCCATTACTGGATTTGGAATTGTAGTTGCTCAATAAGCTTGTCTTTTTTCTCCAGTTGTGTAGTTAATTTTGTAATTTCCTGATTCCTTTTATGGACAATAGTAATGTGCACCTCCATTTCTTCTTTCTATTGATTAATTTGTGCTTCGTCATCCTACAACCTAGCCCTTAGCCCTTCAATTTTTGTCTTTAGTTTTTCTAATTCTTCATTTCTCTGACTGGATTCTTCATCCCCTATGTCCACAGAGAAGGATTCATGAGGGATTTCTTCATCAAACTAAGGCACATTTACCTCTTTTTCATCAATATGGGGTGCATTTTATCTTTCAGTGCTCTCAGGAAGCACTTCTTCTACTTCTTCTCCATTCTCAATATCAGGCAAATTTCCTTTTTCAACTTCTTCAGGTAAGGAGCAAGGAATTTCTCCATATGTATGAGGTATGTCTTCTTCTTCATCAGTATCCATAGAGAAAGATGTATGAGGAGTTTCCTGAGGCACTCTTCTACAAATTCAGGTATACTGTCCAACTTGTCAAGGACGAGAATCCTCCCACAGGTTCATCTTCGATCTATTTTGAGTGCGGCGATTGTGCTTTCTCCCCTTCCTACTCTTCAAGTGATAGGGTTTCTTTGTACTCTTCCTAGGGAAGTTTCTCCTCTTTCTTTCTCGTCTCTTCAATTTCCTCATTATCAGGTGGAATATCAATTTCTACCACCTTTATTGGAGTCCTGACCTTTGTCCATTTTGAAGTACTCCTATATCTTGGGGTTCAATTTCATTGACCCCTGAAGATAACCGTTTACTCCTCCATAGAGGAGGGGTTATTTGAAAATCAACTTTACTTCATCTCTTTTTCTTTTGAGGGGGCTCCTCATCTTCTTTAGAATGTGCAATTCCCACCTCCTCTTCTTGTCCCGGGGTTTGTAATTCATCTGGAAAGGATTTCAACACATCACCACTGGGAGTCATGGAGGTATATTAGGACTTAGGGCCACCTAATGCCTGCGAGGAGGGTGCTTCTACAGATTGCTCATTTTTTTTAGAGGATTCCCCTTCCTCAAATGACCTCCTTGGTTCTTCATTTTCAAATTTTCGTAGGAACCTTTGCCACTTCTTCTTTGGCTTATTGTGGAAATGATATTTACATATTAGCTGTATCAAACCATGATGTTTAAGGGGCCTTGTCCCAATTTTATACTTTTCTATCATAGAGGTGATTGAATGGTAGAGAAAAGCTGGTAAATTTACCCTAAGGGTAGGGTCCTCAATGTTGTGGCATAAATGAGTTAGCAGGCGGAAAGGGGGTCCCACTACTGTAGTCATTTGTCCCTCACATGTGAAATACTTTATAATCCAGGTTGCAGCAGACCTCCAGGGCTCTGGAATAGACATTCTACGAATTCCCTTATTTTTCCCCCTTGTGCTTATGGTTAGTACAGGTTAGGGTTCTGTTATGCCTTGCATAACCACCCCATTTTAAATTTGATTAAAATGGGACCCTTTTTTGCTTTCGCTCTTTGTGTTTTGCCCCCTTCGATTTTGAGGTTTTACTTTGCCTTGGCATGTGCTTAATATGTTTATCTTGCTTGCCCAAGTGTTTTCCCCAAGTTGCATATTGAAAATCTTATGTTTTGGGCGAAGTTCGGGTTTTTACCTTGGTTCCGGATTTTCCGGTCCGTCCGAATTTTCCCAGTTTTCTTTCAAACTTCGGTTTCAATGCTTCTGTTCGGGTTTTTGAGCCAGTTCGGGATTGTCCGCCCCATCCGGATTTTCTCGGATTGCGCTCGAAGTCCGGCTCGACTTGTTTTACACTACAGTTCAGAGATTTCTGGACTCCGCGGAATTCCGCCTGGTTTGGATTTTTCTAGATTCTGTTTCACCGTCAGGTTCCCAAATTTCTCCATTCTGTCTTTTCTGCACCATTAGTGCACCTGGGTAAGATTTTTGAGGTCGAATTTAAAGGGGATTTAGGATATCCCTTTCTCATCTTTGTTGTGCATTTGTTCTTACATATGGGATTGCATGAGTTGAAGCTTGAATTTCTTGATTTTCTTGCTGGTGCGTGGATTTCTGGTGTTTCAAGTTGATTTGGTTGCTAGGGAATCCGAGTTAGCAACTCATTACGTTTGTGGTTAAATTTGATATATTCATGGTATGTGGTTTTGGTCCTGACTCTCAAGTTGCTATTGATTTTTGATGCTTTATGGTTTAAATCTGTATGGGAGCTAGACTCTGCGTGATTGGCAATTGAATATGTTAAACTAGGGTTGTGTTTAGGGTTCAAGGATTCTCAATGATTATCTGGTATTTCACCTTAGTTCATTCGGTCAAATCGTTCAACTGTATCGCATGTCGGTGAGACACTCAATCGTGTCTCCCTGATGCCAAGGTGTCTGATCACAAAACCTGTCGGAAAGACAAACATTATCAGCAGGGATCACTCCAAACTCACTCGTCTCACTGATGACTTCCAAACATTTCGTCGGTAGGAGTCACAACGGTATGCATCCGGAACAGCTTCATCGGCGAGACATCTACCGTCACCGTGAGATATAGGTTTCACTCTAACAGACCAAAGGTCACATCGATCTCCGAGTTTTTGCTTAACTTCGGGACTTTCCTTTCTGGTTGGATTTTCCTGGATTCCTTCAGTTTCCCAGAAATGTGTTGGTGTTCAGAGTTTTGAGTCGTCCGTGAAATTCCTGTCCGACCGGATTTTTCTGAATTCTCTGCTATGCTTTATGGAATTTAAGAAATTGGATAAAATGGATGATTCTAATGATAAATTCTTATGTTTCCATGCTTTACTTTGGTAAATTGCATAGTGATTATCCATTATTTATTCATTTTAATGATCCATTGTTGATATTGGTGCCTCATCGGGAGAATCCACCTGGTTCGGAATTTTCCGAAATTCCTCCCAGGCTGGTTTTCCCCAGTGAGCTTGAAATCCTGAACTTTTTAGTGTTGATGCTTAATGGCTAATTTAATGGTTTTATCATGATTTTAAGCTAACACTCAGATGAAAATGTTGTCAACATTTGGATTCTCACATTGTTGTTTGATGAATGCAGGCTAATTCTAGCAAGGCAGTGATTGGAAAGGCTAAGTGAGACATAAAGGGATCATCCATCTCTGAAGCAGAAAAAAAGAATGAAGCTGGATGTAAAGAGTAGGATTCCTGAGGGCAAGATAACGTCAGTTTGGTTAGAGGTTTCAGATACAAGTATGAACACCCTGCTATAGAAGGACTAAGGCTATCATGGGATACAATAACTGGGCACTAGCTAGATGACTCAGCGACCTACTATGCAATCATCAATGAATATCAATTCAACAAGAGAGACTGGGACAATACGACGGGACAAATCTGAAGAATAATATTAATGCTATTGAATGGTGAACTAGGGTTTCGCCTATGCCACTTGCGAATAGCTTGTAGAGGATATTCTTGATGACGAAGGCCAGAATGGAGCAAGGTATGGGCGAAATGGGGGAAGCAGTTAATGCAAAGCTGCATCGAAATTCGTGCTTCTTCATCACTTCACTATGCCTCTTCTTCACGCGTTTTGATCCGAGTTATGTGGCAGATCCTAGGCCGATCTAGTCGGTGCCCTTGCATTTAATGCACGTTTGACTTTGTTTCAAATTCTTCTAGGGCCGACTTGTGCTGTGACCGACTTATTGTAAACCCTAACTGGGTCGACACATCTAACATGTTTTATAAATATGGCATTTTTTGTGTCTTTTGTAAGTTTTAGAGAGAAGGGTTAGAAAGGAGAGTAGAGTTAGAAAGGTTAGAAACAAAAGTTAGCGAATTAGTTAGCAAGCTGGAAAATTCAAAAGGTAGAGGATGGGAGAGCGAAAAAGAAAGTTAGGTTTTTTTTTAGTAAGTTAGACAAGTTTTGTAGTTCGGCAAGAGGAGGAGATGATGTATCTTCCTGATTTTCTTAGCATAGATGGAGATAATTTGAAGACATGGGTTTCTGTACATTGGTGATCTTGCCAGATTTGTAAATGTTGCTTATATGTTTCATTAATAGTAGGAGCAACCAGATTTAAACCTTCTTTATATTATGCTCTAGAATGGTATTCATTTTGGATTAATCATTTGATTTGAAAAGATTTTGAAGGAATGAAATTTTATCTTATGTTTTGTTTGAATGATGATTTGAAATCTATTGTTAAAGTTTGCACTGTGAATGAATGAGACTTTGTATCAATTACAGGTTAATTTTATTCTGTAGTTCTAGTTTAGGAATTCCTTGGAAGGTAACAAGTATGATTAGTTGAATGAATCAACATTCTTTTCAGTTTAAAAAACTTGATCTATCTTTTTTTCTATTTCTTTGAAACCACTGGTTAAAGTAGGTTTAGATAGATGTTTGATCTTGTAACAATCTAGAAGCTCAAAACCAGCAGGCCCCTTGAACATTACAACCATATTGACCACTTCGTGAAACAACAACGTTGTGAACCAACATCAAAGACCTCGGGAGGTGATTAGTTTGATTATTGATTGTCTCTTTCAGGAGAGGTGAGATATTTTTACTTTTATCTTCCTTGCATGTTGTGGGTCAACTTGGCACCTCAACATGAATTGGCGCTAGAGGGAGGGCTAGAAGAGCAAATTGGATAACATTGGGTCTTTCTCACGAGAGAGGTCCCATAGAGTTCTTCAATCAACTGAAAACCCACTACCTTTGATAGAACTCAAGGTCCCAACGAGACACAAGATTCACAGGGCAACCATTCTACCACCCTTGTCAGCTCCACTCACTCCACTAGGATTTTCACTAATACCCCAGTGGATACCTATGAATCCATCACCAAATCCACCTCAATTGCCATTACAGCTGGCTCAACCTCCAACACCGCTACCAATGACATTTTTTAAGAATAATCCCTCTCCATTGGGGACTATTCCTGGAGGCTTTCATGATATGCCTAAGAATCCTGAGAGATTCTGTCCCAAATACATTCATGGCGAATCAAGGAGTGATGAGGAGCACATACAAGCTTTTAAGGACCCTTGTAGTAGAGCCTAGATAGCTCACCATGATGTGGTTTGTAGGTTGTTCCCTTATTCCGTAGGGGATATAGCGTACAACTGGTACCTAAATCTTCCACAAGGTTCTATTCTGAGCTGGAAAGATATGGAAAATTCTTTCATCAATCAGTTCAGAGTTTATGTGGATCCAACCATTTTGTTCCATCAATTTGCTACCATTAGGAAGGAGCCATGTGAATCACTGCCCTTGTTTAATACAAGGTTTCAATGAATGTATAGGAGATTGCAGGACCCCTATCTAGTTGCTGAGAATAGTGCCATTCAGGCATATTTTAGAGTTATAGACCCTTTGGTTGGCTTGTTCCTATAAAGGACTTATGAACTGGAAGATATTGATTCTCTGTCCAAAGTTTATTATCTAGCCATCAAGTTGCAACAACAAACTAGCTCTCAACAAGGGAACTTGGGAGGAGGTTTTCCTTCTATGGGGTATCAGATGCCTAATCCAACCCCTTTATTCAATACTGTCCCAGGGATGTCTCCTTCCCATTATGGACCTATGTCTGAGTTGCAGAATCAATCTCTTATTCCATTCTTTTCTAATGGAGCTCTTGACTTCTCTCAACAATCATAGGCTCATCACAGTCCACATGGTCATCATAATCAAGCTGGAATACCAAATCTTGCCGGTCAGCCACCTATTGCTAAGAATGATGAGAGTGAAAGGATAGTTCAACTCGCAAACAAGGTGGAGACCCTAAAGAAAACTCTATCTCAAGTCACAAATGACATGGCTCAGCTTAAACTGAACCCCTCTCAGAACCAAGGTATATGCTAATCAAGGTAATTACCTTAATCAGAATAATAATAATTAGGGTAATTATCAGAACAACAACAATCACAGCTAGAGGAATTATCAAGGCCAAAACTTCCCTAACCAAGGCTATCAAAATTAGAATAGAGGATATAACCAGAGGCCTAATAACAACAGACAATGGAACACAGGGCCAAATAATGGTGGGGTTTCTCACAATTATCAAGCGAATGAGGACAGGCCGCATACTAGAAATATGGCTGACCTCAATTTTATGACTAACTGGTGCAAGCTGCATGATACTACTACTCATTCCAAGGTGAACTGTCCTGAAATGGAGAAGGTTGTGAAAATGGCATAGGTAGATGCCCAAACGTTCCAAGGGAATTCAAATAAAGGAGGTGGCTCAGTGGATACAACAATGGCTTATGACCTCTTTGAAGAAGAACCTTAATTCCCAATGCAGAATGAGAATGAACTAGAAGAAGATGTGTATGATGCCCAAGCCTTTTAGACAAAGGGAGGACACTTCCTAAGAAACCAAAATAAGGATCCATTCACTACATCAACACCACCTAACCACATGGTGCCTCCGAATTAGAGTGCTGATAACAACCCTCCTCCACTGAAGGGTCCACTTGATTTCCCTAGCAAAGGTAATTCATTTGGTGTTTTCAAATATAATGCAAGTTATAACACAAAATTTGATATTGTTTCTAAGATGTAGAAACAAAAAACCTCTTTATCATACTTTGACATCCTAAAATGGTGCCCTTCCCAACAAGATATAGTGCTGAAAGCTTTGGAAGAAGCTGATAAATGAAAAGGGAAAACCAAGGTGGCACCCGTTGTGAACATGAATGCAGCTTTGTTTAGAGACAAGGTAGGGACCCCACCATTTCTTTTAAGTTTGAGAATCTGTACAATTGTCTGCTAGATCCAGGGGCTTCTGGAAATGTTATGCCATTTTTTGTATTAAAGAAATTGGGATTGAATCCTGTCCAAACAAACAAGAAGGTCATCTAACTTGATAAAACAGAGGTTAATTTAGTTGGAGAATTGAGAAATATACATGTGCAAGTAGGGTCTGACCCTAGGATTCAAACCAATATGGATATTTAGGTAGCAGACATTCCTGAGACTTACAGTATGCTTTTGAGCAGAGATCTAATGAAGAGTATAGCGGGATATCTCTCCCTCGATTTTTCACATATGTGGCTACTGTGGAGGAGAATGCCTACGCATATTAGGATTGAGAGTGAACCTCGCCTCACATATCATCACTGAGTAAGACTGTCCCAACGAGGTAGCTTATTTTGAAACCGAGATAGGGGTTTACAAAAGAGAGGAAATTCTGACTCTTTCGGTTCTTGATTCTAATGATTTGTCAATGCAAGAATTTCCTAATCCCATGATTAGTGTAAACCAGCAGGTATTGATCAGGAAGCTGCAATAGGATCAGTTGGTCTTAGGGGAAGATATCGATTTGTGGAGTCTTCTACTCCCAAATTGGTGTAGGGTGCACTACCAAAATCATTCAGAATTGACCTGCCAACCCTGCATTAGTATTCTAAATCATGTTTTCCAAACTGAAGAAACTAACCCAAGTCACCTTGAGACTATTTCAAATCACTTCTCATTTGAAGCCAAAAATGCAATAATGTTAACCAGGGATAATATACCTTCAGAGGAGTCCCTCCTCAAACTGAACTCACACCAGTCATAATACTGGACCAACATAGTTATGTTGAACAACCCTAGGGTTTGTTTGATACCCCTGCACTCACATGTATACCAAAACCCAAGGGGTTAATCAAAGATATAGATAACTGTCAGAAAGATATCCTAGGATTATATGATATATTTGAGCGGGAATTGGATATTGCACTTGATGAACCTATTGAACACCCATTCCCAATATTTGATGCAAAAGATCAAGTGGCCCCACCTATGGTTCATCTTATCCAAGCACCCACAACAAGCTCAAAGAGATCAACCCCAACTCATAATCAGCTATGGACCCTCACATTTGATGGATCCAAATCTAAAACAGGGTGTGGTGCTGGAATTGAGTTAACTAGCCCAAAAGGGAAAACATTTTTTGCTTCTTATAGGTTACAGTTTGGATGCACTAACAATATAGCAGAATATGAAGCATTAGCTCGGGGATTGATGTTCGCACATCAGAAGAAAGTTGATGCCTTGATGGTTAAAGGAGATTCATAAGTGATTATCAAGCAAGTATGCAGTCAGTACACATGTCACAATAAAAGGCTGGCAACTTATAGAAATCAGGTGTGGAACCTGATTGAAGACTTTAATGCTTTTGGGATTAGTTTAATCCCTAGAGAGGAGAATCAAATAGATGATTCATTAGTTGTTGCCGCAAGTACCTTGGAGCCCATGCAAGGCTCCAAGCTCAAGAGATTCTCAGTAGAATTGATATCCACCCTGGCTGTCCCTGATAATATTAGGGACTTTCAAGTCTTCGACGATGATTGACATATCCTTGCTTTTCTAGCAAGCTCAAATGTTTTCGAAGGACAAATCATCGATGAGTCTGACAGGGATCAAGGAGACTGGAACCTCGAAGATTGCGATATAGAAGGTGTCCTCAATTTAAAAAGTAATAGCATTCCCAAGGGAATGGTGGCCTTAGAAATAATTTTTGATTCAGATCCAAGGGCTTGGGAAAAGGTATCAACCAAAGATAAGGGAGGTGAATCTGAAACTGTTAACTTAGCTGACTTTGGCCCTGAAAGGAATGTTTGCATAGGGAAAGCCTACCCTGAAGCAATTAGAGAAGATATATTGAGGGCACTGAAGAAAGATATTGTTGCAATAGCTTGGGGGTATGAAGATCTAAAAACATTTGATACTTCTGTGATAACTCATACTATTCCTTTGAAGTCTGAAGCTAGACCATTTCGGCAGAAACAACATCCTGTCAACGCCCTGATTGAACCACTAATCTTTAAGGAAGTTCAGAAATTTCTTTCTGTAAGGATAATCTTCCCTGTACGACATTCAACATGGGTGGCTAACTCGGTTCCAGTTTGTAAAAAGAATGGGGAGATCAAGCTATGTGTAGATTTCAGGAATCTAAATAGAGCTTCGGAAAAAGACAACTACCCACTCCCTTCTCTAGACGAGGTCTTGCAAACTGTCAATGGGTCTCAAATGTTGTCATTCCTGGATGGTTATTCTGGGTACAATTAAGTGATCATTAATTATGAGGAAAGAATGAAGACAACTTTCACTACTAAGTGGGGAACATTTGCTTACAGGAGGATGCTATTTGGTTTGATAAACGCTGGAGCAACCTTTCAGCGTGCAATGGATGTAGCGTTCAAAGATTTGATTGGTAAGTGCATCATCATTTATATGGATGACATGACAGTATTCTCTAAAGATATACTAAACCATGCTGCAGACTTGGCTAAAGTTCTTGAAAGATGTATCCAATATGGTGTTTCTCTGAATCCTAAAAAGTTTGTGTTCGGGGTTTCTGAAGGGAAACTTTTGGGACACATTATCTTAGAAAGAGGGATATCGATAGATCCAGACAGAGTTGAGTCTATTCTGAAGTTAAATATGCTAGAAAGTAAGAAGGAGATGAGATCTTTCTTCAAAAAGATCAACTTTGTGAGGAAGTTTATCACAGGTTTTGTAGAAATTGTTAAACCTTTGAACGAAATGATGAAGAAAGATGCTAGAATAGAATGGATTAATGAGGAAAAGGTTTCTTTTTCTCAGGTTAAGCAATGCATTTTGGAGGCACCAGTCCTCACCAGTCCTAACTACTTGAAGCCATTTTATATTTGTTCCTTTGCCTCTGAACACTCATGTGCAGCTATCCTAACACAACAAAGAGAGAAGGGGGATGAAAGGCCAATTGCCTTCATGAACTCTCCGTTTAAGAATGCTGAAGTCAAGTACCCACCTCTTGAGAAACAAGCTTTTGCATTGGTTAGAGTTGTCAAGAAGGTCAGGCATTATATCCTTCGAAGTTAAATCATTGTTGTGGTTCCTAATGCTGCTGTGAAGTCTCTACTTATGCAGAGCGAGTTGGGAGAACAAAGGGGGAAATAGATGGCTATTTTGCAAGAGTTCGATCTAGAGATGCACCCTATGAAACTTGTCTGAGGTCAAGGCTTGTCTAAAGCAATGGCAGATGCTAGTAAAAACATTACTTGTTAGCAGTACACAACACAATCCTTTTCTAATGACTCTTGGTATGTTGATATTATTTATTTCATGCTCAATAATCGGTGCTCGGAGGGAATGAATACAACTCAAAGGAGAGCACTGAGAATGAAAAACTCCCATTATATGCTCAAAGGAGGATTGTTATATAGAATTTTTTTTGAGGGTGTTTATCTACGATGCCGCAATCAACAAGAAGCTAAGCACACAATTGTTGAATTTCATGGGAAACATGGCACGGGTCATGGTTCTACGGATTCTTTAGCACATCAAATCCTCATATCTGGTTATTATTGGCCATGTGTGTTTAAGGATTCCCACCAACATGTAAGGACATGTCATATATGTCAAACTTCTACATCAAGAGAGCATCATCCAGCCATGCCATTGCAACATGTTTATGAGGTAAGGCCATTTGCCCAATGGGCACTTGATTGTATTGGGGTAATTAACCCAAATTCTTCTGCAAGACATAAATTCATTTTGACTGCCATGGATTACTGCACGAGATGGATAAAAGCTATACCTTGCAAGAATAGCACAACAGAGGTAGTAATCAAGTTCCTCACTGAATGCATCACAACCAGGTTTGGAGTACCCTTTGCACTGGTATGTGATAATGGCCCTGCCTTTTCTTCTATCGTGTTCATTTCATGGGCTTATGATCATATGATTGTTTTAAAGTATTCTTCAAACTATTATCCGCAAGGAAATGGAGTTGTAGAATCAACTAATAAGAATCTCCTAGGAGTAATAAAAAAAAGGTTAGAGAACAATCCTAGAGACTGGCATACCTAGTTAAGATTTGCATTATGGGCAGATAGGACTAGGATTAAGGTTGCGTTGAAGACTTCACCATTTAAGCCAGTGTATGGCCAAGAGCCTGTGTTCCCTATTCACTTGCAAATACTTGTCCTGAAATTTATACATGAATTTTACTCTAGTGATGATAGGATTGAAGTAAGGTTAGCTGGCTTGCTGAAATTAGAAGAGCAGAGAGATGTTGCTTTGCAACAATTCTTTAGGCACCAGGCTATTGTCAAACGTTGGTTTGACAAAAGAGCCAAAGTCAAGGCTTTTAGGATATCATACCTTGTCTTACTGTGGGATAAAGCCAATGAAAAGAAGGGTGACCGCCAAAAGTTTGATAAGCTCTGGTTGGGTTCCTATCAAATTACTGAAATCATAGGAGAAAACGCTTTTCGACTGAGTAGTTTAACAAGAGAGCCTGTTCCATTTCCTGTCAATGGATAGTTTCTCAAACATTATTTTGGGTCGTAAAAGGTCTGGTATTTTGTTGGGTTGTATATATGTAAATAGTTTGCTATTCCGTTCATTTTGTCTTTTCCTTGTTTCTTTTTTTTTGTGGGGGCCTTCATTTTATTCAATTGAGTAAGGGGGTTGTTATCTGAAGTATACTTTGGTTACTAGGAGAGAAGTTGGTTTAGATATTTTTAGGTTATTTGATTGGATGATTTTGTTCTAAATTCATTGTTTTATGTCCATTGTTAATGAGAGTTGTGGAAAGTCATTGAGAACAAGGTGTAAAGTAAGCAATCTTCACTAACTACAATTGAATCTGTCACAAATCATCAAAAACATCTCCTTTTGTAATGGTATATTTGTCTTAGGACAATGGTGTTGCAATATTTGAGTGAAAAATATGATTCCCCAGATGCTGTTATGAGGTCCATGGTAGTTTTCAACCTAGTACAGATGTTGGACATCTGACATATTGAGAAGGAATTGAATGAAAGAAAAAAAAGAGAACTATCTAAGAAAAGAAAACTCAATACTGAATGGGTGATGTACATGTGTCGAAATGTGTAGAGTGAGTTAGTTATTTTAATGTCAACACAAACCTTAATGAAACTGTTTACATTCAAAGTTTGAAGCAAGTAAAAATAATATATTTCGTAATACAATCAAACTTTTCAAATACATATCATTGTTCTCTAATTCTAGGGATTTATTAAACTGTTTGGCCCTCATATTTCTATGAGCACAAAAGTTGTTAAAATGACCACCTAGAAAATGATATTTTATGCTTAATATGCAAGCTAAGATGATTTCCATGTGCAAATGTGTGGTGGAAGGATTAATGGTATGCTCTTAAATGAAACAAGATGATGGAATTGATGATGAATGCAACGATAAACGAAGGATGATGTTGGTGATGGATGAACAAGTGGAGATGAGTGAGATTATATGCAACTATAATGAGCTATCTATGATTATGCATATGCTCAAATGCAAACATAAAACAAACTAACCTAAAATGTAACTATGATGCAATGGACATGATAAAATGTAACTATGAAGCAACTAATTAATCTAATATGAGAATGCAAAGTAACATATGATATGAAAGCTAAGTATAAGACTCCATGAAAGCTCCAAGCTCCTACGAAAAACCTGCATGGTAACAATACTCAAAGTGTGGATGGAAAATGGCATTATAACACTATTCCAATTTGTATTTCAAAATAGCATTATAACATTACTCAAAAGGTGGATGATAATGCAAAGGATGAGGGGTGTATTTATAGAGTTTTGCAAGCATTTTGTGAGGTGACACCTATCAACGATTCAGATTCAAAGGAGACAAGATAGATGGTGGAGATGAAAGGAATCAAGATGTTGTCCCCTTGACCAAGGAAAGCATGCCATGTGTGTGAAGAGAATACCCTTGACCAATTGGAAGCATGCCAAATGTATGAGATTCCAAGTGTGTGAAACAAAGACCCATGTGCTCCAAATTTGTTGGAAGTGTGGGGAATAAAGCCATGTGCTTTTTCTTATTGGTGGAAGTGTGTGAGGATAATTCTAATTAATAATTAGGCTTATTTATTTTCATGTGACCTTTATGAGGTGGCACATAAAAAATTTGTAGAAATGTGCTCTAATTCTTAATCAGGATTAGGGAAGATTAATTAAATAAACACGTTTAGGGTTTTTTATTTATTTAATTTAGAAGAATGTGAATTAAGAGAATTAAAAGGAAAGTGAACAATATAAATAAAGTAAGACCTTATTTATATGTAGTCGAAGCATTAATCAAATAGGTTGTATTTAATTAATTGAATGCGATGACCATTTTCAAGTGTATACAAGTGATTCTAGTATCTCTACTGGGGCTATGGATGCCTGACTGGCAGTAAAGCAATGTTGTGAGAAAACTAGAGGTATCTCCGTTGGAGCTATGGACGCTTGATTGGTAGTGAAGCAATGCCCAAGATATCATTGCACAACAATTAAAGGGAATCAACTCATGTAGTTCAAATCTTGCGCATAATTGTTCAAAAGATCAGGAAAATTTTGTAAAAGGCTGATGCACCATCAAGCACACACATAGATTCAGGGGTAGCCAGTGTTGGTTTACATTTGAGATTCTAGCTCAACCTTGTTTACTGAAACTGACCTAACTGGAATTGTGATGTCCATAAACCATGAGTTCTGGGTAACTGAATCCCTCAGTTTCCTGAAAATGGTTAAACCATTTTCCCAGCCAAGTCGCCAATTGTTATGCCTTGCATAACCACCCCATTTTAAATTTGATTAAAATGGAACCCTTTTTTTGCTTTTGCTCTTTGTGTTTTTCCCCTTTCAATTTTGAGGTTTTACTTTGCCTTGGCATGTGCTTAATATGTTTATCTTGCTTGCCCAAGTGTTTTCCCCAAGTTGCATATTGAAAATCTTATGTTTTGGGCGAGGTTCGGGTTTTTACCCTGGTTCGAGATTTTTTGGTCCTTTCGGATTTTCCCAGTTTTCTTTCAAACTCTGGTTTCAATGCTGCTATTCGGGTTTTTGAGCTAGTTTGGGATTGTTCGCCCCATCCGGATTTTCCTAGATTGCGCTCGAAGTTCGGCTCGGCCTATTTTACACTACAGTTTAGAGATTTCTAGACTCCGCGGAATTCCGCCTGGTCTGGATTTTTCCAGATTCTGTTTCGCCGTCGGGTTCCCGAATTTCTCCATTTCATCTTGTCTGCACCATTAGTGCACCTGGGTAAGATTTCTGAGGTCAAATTTAAAGGGGATTTGAGATATCTTGCTCTCATCTTTGTTGTGCATTTGTTCTTACATCTGGGATTGCATGAGTTGAAGCTTGAATTTCTTGATTTGCTTGTTGGTGCGTGGATTTCTGGTGTTTCAAGTTGATTTGGTCTCTAGGGAATCCGAGTTAGCAACTCATTATGTTTGTGGTTGAATTTGATAAATTCATGGTATGTGGTTTCGGTCTTGACTCTCAAGTTGCTATTGATTTTTTATGCTTTATGGTTTAAATCCATCGGGGAGCTAGATTTTGCGTGATTGTCAATTGAATATGTTAAACTAGGGTTGTGTTTAGGGTTCAAGGATTCTCAATGATTATCTGGTATTTTTCCCTAGTTCATTCGGTCAAATCATTCAACTGTATCGCATGTTGGTGAGAAACTAAATCGTGTCTCCCCGATGCCAAGGTGTCCGATCACATAACCCGTCAGCAAGACAAACACTATTAGCAGGGATTACTCTAAACTCACTTGTCTCACTGATGACTTCCAAACATTCCATCAGTAGGAGTCACATCAATATGCATCCAGAACAGCTCCATCGACGAGACATCTACCGTCAAAGTGAGATATAGGTTTCATTCCGATAGACCAAAGGTCACACCGATCTTCGAGTTTTTGCCTAACTTCGAGACTTTCCTTTCTAGCTGGATTTTCCTGGATTCCTTCAATTTCCCAGAAATGTGCTGGTGTTCGGAGTTTTGAGTCATCCGCGGAATTCTGGTCCGGCTAGATTTTTCTGAATTCTTTGCTATGCTTTATGGAATTTAAGAAATTGGATAAAATAGATGATTCTAATGATAAATTCTTATGTTTCCATGCTTTAATTTGGTAAATTGCATAGTGATTATCCATTATTTATTCATTTTAATGATCCATTGTTGATATTGGTGCCTCATCGGGAGAATCTGCCTGGTTATGAATTTTTCGAAATTCCTCCCAAGCTGGTTTTCCCCAATTAGCTCAAAATCCTGAACTTTTCAGTGTTGATGCTTAATGGCTACTTTAATGGTTTTATCATGATTTTAAGCTAACACTCGGATGAAAATGTTGTCAACATTTGGATTCTCACATTGGTGTTTGATGAATGTAGGCTGAGTCTAGCAAGGCAGTGACTGGGAAGGCTAAGCGAGACACAAAGGGATCATCCATCTCTGAAGTAGAAAAAAAAGAATGAAGTTGGACATAAAGAGTAGGATTCCTGAGGGAAAGATGACGTCAGTCTGGTTCGAGGTTTCAGATACGAGTATGAACACCCTGCTACAGAAGGACTAAGGCTATCATGGGATACAGTAACTGGGCACCAGTTGGATGACTCAGTGACCTACTATGCAGTCATTAATGAATATCAATCCAACAAGAGAGACTGGGACAATACGATGGGACAGATCTGAAGAATAATATTAATGCTATTGAATGGTGAACTAGGGTTTCGCCTATGCCACTTGCGAATAGCTTGCAGAGGACGTTCTTGATGACGAAGGCCAAAATGGAGTAAGGTATGGGCAAAGTGGGGGAAGCAGTTAATGCAAAGTTGCATCGAAAGTCGTGCTTCCTCATCATTTCGCTTTGCCTCTTCTTCACAAGTTTTGATCTGAGTTATGTGGCAGATCCTGGGCCGATCTAGTTGGTTCCCTTGCATTTAATGCATGTTTGACTTTGTTTCAAATTCTTCTAGGGCCGACTTATGCTGTGACTGACTTATTGTAAACCCTAACTGGGCTTACACATCTGACGCTTTTTATAAATATGGCGTTTTCGCCTCTTTTGTAAGTTTTTAGAGAGTAAGTTTTAGAGAGAAGGGTTAGAAAGGAGAGTAGAGTTAGAATGGTTAGAAACAAAAGTTAGCGAATTAGTTAGCAAGCTGGAAGATTCAAAAGGTAGAGGATGGGAGATCAAAAAAGCAAGTTAGGTTTTTTTTTTAGTAAGTTAGATGCGTTTTACAGTTTGGCAGGAGGAGGAGATGATGTATCTTCCTGATTTTCTTAGCATAGATGAAGATAATTTGAAGACATGGGTTTCTGTACACTGGTGATCTTGCCAGATTTGTAAATGCTACTTATCTGTTTCATTAATAGTAGGAGCAACCAGATTTAAACCTTCTTTATATTATGCTCTAGAATGGTATTCATTTTGGGTTAATCATTTGATTTGAAAAGCTTTCAAGGAATGAAATTTTATCTTATGTTTTGTTTGAATGATGATTTTCAATCTACTGTTAAAGTTTGCATTGTGAATGAATGAAACTTTGTATCAATTACAGGTTAATTTTATTATGTAGTTCTAGTTTAGGAATTCCTTGGAAGGTAACAAGTATGATTAGTTGAATGAATCAACTTTCTTTTTAGTTTAAAAACCTTGATCTATCTTTTTTTCTATTTATTTGAAACCACCGATTAAAGTAGGTTTAGATAGATGTTTGATCTTGTAACAATCCAGAAGCTCAAAACCAACAGGCCCCTTGAACATTACAACCATATTGACCACTTCGTGAAACAACAACGTTGTGAACCAACATCAAAGACCTTGGGAGGTGATTAGTTTGATTATTGATTGTCTCTTTCAGGAGAGGTGAGATATTTTTACTTTTATCTTACCTACATGTTGTGGGTCAACTTGGCACCTCAACAGGTTCCCCTTCTCTATGGAAAAAATCTATTAAATTTTGATAAGGGACGTGGGTATTTTCATTCAAATGAATCCCTTTATTTTGAAGACCAGAAAGATGAGCAAGGACTTTCGTACTTACTCGAAATTACTTTCTGTGCACCACAGTCTTCTCATCTACAAAATTCTCAATGAATTCCTTTACCAGTTTCTCTATGTACCCCTCAAATTTTTTCATGAAATATAGCAATCCAATCCTTTGAAATAAAGTGACTATATTGCTTAATGCCAGCAATGGCACTGTAGAATTTGACTCAGACTTTTTCTTATTGCCTCCCATCTCCTTTGCTTCCTGGTAATTTTTTTTTTTAGAACCCTGAAATGCTTGCTTCTCTAAATCGCAAATGGAGAGAGTTTTGTGTCGATATACTCAACGAGGAAAGAATTAATTACCAAATTTCTTGTCACCTTACTATATCATTATGACGACTCTTCATAGGGAATTACAACCACTGCTGTACTTTAACCAATCGTGTAAAGGGGCACAAGATTCAAAATTACAAGGGGAACAAATCATGCAAATTAATTAACCTTTATTCAAAATAAATACTAGCCCTTCTAATAAATTAATTCGCACATACCTTAGGTCTTGTTGTTAGATCAAACATCACTTACCTGTGTTGACGTAATTGGATAGTTATATGGTTGGCGAAGGTGGTGGCAGGTATTAATGGCGTGGATGGGATGGCTGGAGTAATGATGGGAATTATTATGACAAAAAGGATGTCATAATAATATTATTTATTGTGGAAAGATTTGATATGGCGGTGTGATCATAAGGGAGCGAATCTCGTAGCGACATTAAGGAATGGGCATGCACGAAACCTAGGAAAAATAAGAGAAACTTTGAAAAATAGAATTTACACAAAAATCAGAACATTATCGAGTAATGTGACCAACGTGGAGAAGAAGAAAGTTATGGAATTATTTAGAAAGATGTCATCATAACTGAGTAACCAAATTGAGGATTTTGGAGCATCGCTGAAAGATGCAGCCAGAGCAACAACCAAAATTTCTGGAGCATTGTCGAAAGATGAAACCAGAGTAACAACCAAATTTTTTTGGAGAATCCAAATAGAATTTTGGAGCATCCGAGCATCATTCCAGAGCATCGTTGAAAAGATACAGCCAGAAGATAAATAGCAGAACTTCGGAGCATCATTGAGAAGATGCAACCGAAAGAGGAACAACAAAATTTTGGAGCATCATTGAAAAGATGCAACCGAAAGAGAAAGAACAAAATTCTGGAGCATCGCTGAAAAGATGCAGCCAAAAGGAAAAAGATTGTGACACTTTGGACTTGACTTCCCTGAGCACCATTGGATGATGCGCCAGAATGTAGAATCAAGATGAGCCATGGAGTCAATCTGATTTGTAGGTTCTAGAGCATTGTAGCAACAAGTCTAGAGCATCGCAGCAGGGTGCGCTAGAATTGGGCTCCCCACAAGATGATGTCCTGCAAAATGAAATAAAAACTTTAGCCAAGTCCAAATGATGGAGTTGATGAGAAAATTGAAGAAATTTTCAAAATTTATTTGTTTATTTTTATTTATATATATATATATTTATTTTATTCTAATTTTATTTTATTTAAGATACACTATATTGACCCTGCCTCGACAAAGTCAATGCAGTGGATTTCTTCCTGTGTTTCTAGCATTTTTGTAAACTCTTCTTTGTTAATGGGTTTATGGTAAATGTGTAGTTGATGCCCATTATCCAGAAGAGTTCAAGTATCACCATCAATTGGTTTCAACTGGACTGAACCATTAGCAAAGACTTAAAAAATCTCATATGGTCCAAGCCAGTGTGTCCTAATTTTCCCTTGATGGTCCTTGTGTTTTGAATTGAACAACAATGCCTAATCCTTGGTATGAAATTCTTTCTCTTTGATGTGTTTGTCATGCCAGACCTTACGTTGTTGTTGGATCAATTTAGTTTTATGGATGACATCTAGACAGAGCTCGTCTAGTTCACTAAGTTGTAAGACACTCTCGATTTGAGCTCGTTTAAGATCCATGCCCAATTCCATGGCCGTCCTAAGGGTTTGGAGCTCGAATTCAATGGGCAAGAGGGGATTCTTTCTGAAGACTAACTCATAGGGGCTATGTCCAGTGGTTGACTTCTAGGTCATGTTGTAGGCCCAGACAGCTTCTGGTAGTTTCCTAGCCCAATCTTTCCTTTCTAAGGAAACTGTTTTTGTCAAAATATTTTCCAGTTCCCTGTTTGTGACCCTGACTTGTCTGTTTTCCTGCGGGTGGTAGGGTGAGGACCTTTTGTGACTTACTTGGAAGTGATTTGTGAATTTCAATAGGACTTTGGACATAAAATGGGGGCCTTGGTTTGTAACAATTATTCTTGGGGCCCCGAATCTAAGAAAGATTCTATTATAAAGAAAGTCAGCTACCTACTCTTCCTTAGCAATGCGTAATGCTTGTACTTCTGCCCACTTAGTCATGTAATCGGTACAAACCAGAATATAGTCTTTTCCTTGCGAAGGGGGATCTATAGGGCCAATAAATCCAATCCCCATTTCTCAAATGGTTCAAGGACTACTTGAGGCTGTAGGGGTATTTCATTGGATACGGTTGGTCTTCCCATCCTTTGGCATTCATCACACCTGTGAACGTACTTCTTGATATCCTTATGCATTGAAGGCCAATAATAGCCTGCTCTTAGGATCTTATGAGTTCTCCTTTTAGCAGAATAATACCCTCCAGAAGGGTCATCATGGCAAGCCCTAAGGATACTATAGGTCTCATCTGCCCTAACACATCATTGCAAAACCATATCGGGTCCACACCGAAACAAGATTCCATTAATCCATTTAAAAGGGACACTTTCTCTGACGAGGCATTTCTTTTGTTTTGCTGAGAAATGAGGTGGTACCTCTAAGGTGGCTAAGTAGTTCACAATATCAGCAAACCAAGGAGTTTTAGTGGAGATGGTGAACAAATTTTCATTCGGTAATTCATCCTATATCAGAGCACAGTTGCCATCATGTTTGATCCAAGATAAGAAGTTTGAAACTACGGTGGACTTCCCTGGTTTTTCAACAATTGTCACATTAAACTCATGGAGAAGGAGTAACCACCTAATTATCCTTGCAATTACCTTTGGTTTGTTCATGAGATATTTGATGGCTGCATGGTCTATGTGCATTGTAACTTTGTACCTAGTGACATAATGTCTAAATTTCTTGATGGGGTGCACTACAACCAAGAACTCCTTCTCTATTGTGGTGTAATTCTTCTCTGTTGGCATCAAATTTTTGGTGATAAAATATATAGCATATTTCCCTCCATTCTCATTTTCTTTCCCAAGAACTACTCCAATGGCATCATCAGATGCGTCGACATAAATGTGAAATGGCAGGTTCCAGTTAGGTCCTCGAAGGATAGGGGCAAAGGTGAGTTTCTCTTTAATAATTTCAAATGAGGACTAACACTTAGGTGTCCAAATGAAGTCGAAATTTTTCTGAAGGAGAGAAAACATTGGGGCTGCAATTTTGCTAAAGTTTTCTATGAATCCTCGGCAGTATCCAACATGCCCTAAGAAACTCCTGACATCGGTTTGGGTCTTCAGAATCTCAAGTTGTTGTATGACTTTTTTCTTGGGATCAACCTTAATCCCTTCGGTTGAAATATGATGTCCTAGCACTATTCCTTGTTCTACCATGATTAAGCATTTCTTGTGATTTAGGGACAACCGGTGATCCTCACATCACTTTAACATATTTTCTAGATTTGTGAGAGCTTAATCGAAAGTTGAACTGTATACAGTGAAATCGTCCATATAGACTTCCACGCACTCATTTACCAGCTTAAAAAATATAGCCATGATGGCCCTCTGAAAGGTGGTAGGAGCATTACATAGCCCAAAGGGAAGAACCCTATACGTAAATGTTCCCCAATGGCAAGTAAAGGTCGTCTTATCCTAGTCTTCCGCTGCTACCTGTATTTGGTTGTAACCACTAAATCTGTCCAAGAATGAAAAATATTTTCTCCTAGCCAAGTTATCTAGCACTTGGTCCACAAATGGCAAGGGAAAACAATCTCTACGTGTTGCTTTGTTGAGCTTCCTCTAATATACACACACTCTCCACTTCCCATTCTTCTTTGGAACTACAACCAAGGGTGACACCCACTTGTTGTCAGAAATTGGGTAGATGAATACTACTTGCAAGAGTTTCTCAATCTCAGTTTTAATGATATCTTTAAGAGTAGGATTGAGTCTCTGTTGTGGTTAGCGAATAGGTCGAACATCCTCAATATAGATATGGTGTGTGCACACACTAGGATGTATTCCTCTAATATCTTTATAATCCTAGGCGAACGCTTTAGATCTATTCACCAGGGTATCAAACAGTCTTTGTTCTTTCATCTCAGTCAACCAACTATTGATGTTCAAGGTTTTTCTTGGTTGCAACATAATGGTTTTGACTCCAGGATAATTGGATGTGATAGTGTGAATGGGTATTGTCAGTGTGTTAAGTGGACAACTGTGCGGTATAGTCTTATGGAGGCTAGCAACATCTACAAAGAAATGGAAAGTTTTTGGAACTAAGTTCATCAAAAGGCAAGGCAATCCAATAAACTTAGCATCATTAAATTCTGCTTGATCTGTGTTGATTGGATGTCCAAGGATTTCTTCTATGTCTACCATCTCTTCACTGCTGGAGTCTATTTCAATACTTCCCACGTTGTTCTCTAATTATTCATCGTGTTGTTTAATGACTACCATGGCCAGTGAAGCCAAGTATTCCTGTCCAGTAGGACTTTCTGGTTCATCAACCCATACTTTTTTATGTTCAGTAGGCTTGATAGGAGGATACAAGAACAATTGTTTGCTATTGATTCCATGGGGGATTGTCATTCCTCCTTCCCTATAGTCATTTGGCTACAACTGTAGCCAACCATGGTCGTCCCAGAATTATTGGATAACTGTCTTTGGGCGTAAGGCATTTGATTATCTGGAAATCCACTGGATATTCCCATCCATCTACTTTAACAAGAATGTTTTCAATGATTTCCTTGGGAATAGCTATGGATTGGTTTGCCATCTGTAGGACTATAGTTGTGGGCGTAGATCAGTGAGGCCCAATTTTTCCATCACATCAATAGTCATTACGTTAATGACTGCTCTAAGGTCCACTAAAGTGTTGGGTATTGCTAACCCATTGATTGCTACTATTATAAGCAGACTTCCTAGGTCATCATATTTCAGAGTAGTAACCATTCCAGCTAACAAATCAGCTAGGTACCCATTGATATGAATAGTGTTGATTCCTTTTGGATTCCTCCCCGAAGTTTTGATGCACAACTATTTAATCAATTGATTTAACTCATGGATCTCTTTAATCACTTGTAACAAGGGAACTTCAATCTGCAATCATTTAATTTCCTGTATCAGTGCAGTTTCCATAGGAGATGTTTCTAGAGCATCTTTCACTGGGATTGGTTTCAATCGCTTTGGAAAAGGGGCTTTGGTTTTGTCTTTAGTCACGAGATTTTCTAAAGATTCAGTTAGCGACTAACCCTCCTCCTCCTGAGGTAGGTCAATAGCTCCTGTTGAAGATGACAGGTCGGTTTCATGTTGTGTAGTGTCTAGGGTTTGTTCTACATGCGTGGATGTTATTGTTGTTTCCTTAGAAAACTTTTGGATAGGTTCATCTATGATTTCTTCGATAGTCGGTTGCGAAAGTGTTTTACCATACCTCAGCTGTAGGTTTCCACAGTGTATTGCATTGAGTCCGATGACATTGTCTTGTTTGGTGGAGTACACTAGAGTGTTCAGATGATTATTCTTTGGATTAGGGACTGGTTGCACCGAAAGTGGCGGATAGTTAACTTGTTCAGTTTGTTGATTTTTCTGGGGAGGTGGTAAGAGATTTTGTTGGTTAGGCATCCTCCTGGGACCATAATATAACTAATGTTGGGGTTGATTCCATTGAGGAATGGAATTGTGAGGGTACCACTGCTATTGGGACTGGTTGGGCCACTGAGGGTTACCCCAAGATTGGTTCATCTAGTCTGGTGGTCCCCAAGGGGATGTTCCCCAGTTAGAGGGTACTAGCGGTGGTGCCTGAGGCTAGGGAATTGCCCATTTATTATTGTTCCAATTTGGTTGGGGTCGCTAGTTAGGATTGGAATTCTAGCCATAGGAGAAATTACAACCCATTCTTTGATTGACAACGTTCACTTCTTCCTCAACTAGAGTTGTTATTTTCTTGGAATTTTTGATGGAATTTAATAGTTCGCATTGATTGGTGGGGTTATTCTTGTCACATACCTGAAAAATTTCAATCTTGTCAACTTTGTCCAAGGGACACTCTCTTAGCAGATGCTTGTTTTGGCACCTAGGGCAATAAATAGACAGTCTCAAGATTCTTGGTTTTGGCCTGGATGCCATCTAAGGTGGTGTTTAGTTGGACAAGAATGTCGGTCTTGAAGTTGGCCAATTCCTCACGAAGTTTATTTATGTCATTAGAGCCACGTAAGGGGGTGAACTTCCTAATCCCTCCATAAGTATGAGAGAAGTTCTGACACAATTTTGTTATTTCTTCCAGCTGCAGTTGAGACACGTCTCCTTTTCCCATTAAGTCTAAGCTCCTCTAAGCTTCATCATCGAGACCTTTGAGAAATAAGGTCTTTAAAATATTGAGGCTTATAACTTCCCCACCACAATGTTTGGACAAGAAGATAAACCTATCTAGGTAGTCCTCTAAACTTTCATCCTCATTATGACTTATTTTGAATAGCTCTTCTTTCCTATCACTCATCCTGCAGTAACTCTGATATTTCTCCAAAAAGGCAGTCTCCATTTCATCCCAGGAGGTTATCGACTTAGAAGCTAACCCCATAAACCAGCGTATAGCTGAGTCTTTCAAAGTGGAAGGGAAAAGCTTCAATTTCTGATTATCATTCTTGTAGTCATAGGTTTGACACAAGACTTTGAATTCAAATAGGAATTGATCAGGGTCCTCAGTAGAAAAACCTCAAAAGGTTGGCAAGAAGGCTAGTGAAATATTTTTCATTGTTGTCTCATCATCTGCATCAATATCAATAGGATAAGTGAATGTGTGTGGTGGAGGGTTATCATTGTTGTGGTTATTGGAAACATTTCTATGGTCACCCATGGTGTTGGAAGGGATGTGATCCTCTTCCAAAATTTGCTCAGTGGCACGAGGTTCAAAAGTTGGCAAAATAATATGCTCTTCAACCACTATTTTCTCTCTTTCCAGAGTATGTGGGAAGGTCTCAGGTTGACCCTGTTCGGTCAATTCCATAGTAAGTTCTTGGTCTAAGTTTCCTTCTTCTCCTCTTGTTGTTGGTACATCAACTGGGGGGGTTTTTGGTATGAATATCCCGTGGGGGCCTCATTTCTTGACCATGCAGAGAAGAAGCCAAGGGACTATTACTATCCCTAAGAGAGGTATTCAAGATATCTCCTACTAACACTAGAAAAAGGGTCCCTAGCAATGACACCAAAAAGTGACAGGATATCGTTAGGTCCTAACACTTTAGTGAATAAACACATCAATATATCAACTGGGCAATGTCCAGCGACTATATGCAATAGAGGAAATCTCGACTTTCTCTCTTAAGCACTAATCTACTGAATACAAATTCTAATCTAAAGGGCCTCTAATCTAGAAAGCAATAAATCATCTATCTAGAAAGCAGGAAAATAACTGAAAGTAGAAGACAAAAAACTAAGAATCTGAAAAGCATCACCATTAAACTAAAAAGCATGGAAACAATTAACCTAAAGAATGCGTAAATTGATGAAGAGGTAAAGCATGTAAAGAAATGAGGAAAAATTTATCTATTGCAGAGAATCACAAGCTAACTGCTAATCATAAAACCATTAATCAAAATTAACTAAAGGTGCTCTGGACATTCAAATGCTAAGCTCAGAAGCTATGAACTTAGTTACAACCTATAGGCTCGACACTGATAGTATAACATGTACGAATGGAAATAAAATGCAAATGCAACTTCTTTTTGATCAAAGGAAAATGTAAAATAGGAAACAAATACTTATCTATCTATTTCTAACCCTCGAGTGGCCAACTCGTGGGTATATCTATTGCTACTTTAGATCACATGCACTGGAAAATACTTTTTGTTACTTCATTCCACAAATGCATCCATATTACACAGTAATTCAAAGGAAGGCGAGAAAACTCAAATTCATATTCATATGGTAGTTTTTACTCAAAAGACAAATTGACAACATAATGATAATCTTCTTCTTATTATTTGTAATAGTTACATATTTATATGAAAAATGACTAAAAAAAATCCTATTTTTAGTTGATCAAGTCTTTCAATAGATTTCCCATAGTAAAAGGGACTTAAGATTCCATGATATACAATATTAAAGAGGCTTTGCATGAGCCATAAAGTCTTTAAAGTTGAAAAATAATAGAATTATAAAAGCTCGGCCAAAACGTGTGCTCCTAGCATTTCGATGCACACTCACTACTTTTCAAAAGTATGAGACCCACATCCATTTCCCTTCTAATTGGAATGGCGAATGGTGGTGGAGTTGACCTACAAAATACTGAAGACTAAACCATTAAATCAGCATAAGTTAGTTTAATTTAATCAACTCCAAGAAATAATTTTTATGATTATTCATATAAAGGAAAGCAATTATTTTTCCTAAAGTTAATCAATTGGTACAGTAATTTGGGTTGGAAGGTTCATATTTGTATATTGAGGCCATTATGTTGATGAGGTTATTTTTACCTCATTAGCCATAACTTGCAATAATCAATAAGGTTAGAGAAGACATATATGAACAATACCAAGTACCACTGTCAAACTTTTGTTTAAAACCTGTCTCTTAATGAACACCTAAATGATGAATTTGGTATCATAAGTATTGTTAAAAGATATTGTAAATTAAACCATTACTTGTACATATGAGTGAAAAAATATAGAACATTGCAAGACACATTGGTTGTAGTGCATGTGTGTGTCGATTATGCAAGAATAAAGGTTAACAAGTCAATGAAAATCTTGGTGATAACTCTTATTGACCAAAAAAGTGTGACTATTCTCTATAAAAAAAACATAAAACATACATAGGAACATACATAACATGATGCGATAGTGTAGTGCAGGGCCCGCCATGATGGGGGATAAAAGTGACGAAGATGGGAGGAAACATTATGGTGATGAAAATAAGGAGATAATGACAACTTCAGGTAGTGTTTCCTATGTTTTACCTATAGTCAATGTTGTGGGTGAGATTTTCACCATAAAATTGATCGACTCGATGTCTTGCACGAGAAGCTATCTCTTTCTCTAGATTTTGTTCACCTGCGGGCATTGGAGGCTGACATGAGTAAGACAAACATTCTAAATTGTAATAAGAATTGATTTTCGAGAAGATGTGTTTAAATATGATAATACACAAAATAATTACAAGTTAGAAAATATTGTGTGTTGTGAGTTTTCTCATTGTGCATATTCAAAGTGAATGAGATAGATAATGTATTGATTAAAGAGATTCTTCCTTCTCTTGAGAAGTTAAGGAAGGTGTGTGTGTAGTATGTGCAATGGGAAAATGGTAATGTAGAACTGGAGGTAGTAGGTACTTGAATGCATGGAATGAAAAAGGAATCTTCTCTAAAAACACTTGAAAAGAAGCAGACCAAAATGAATGAGATAGATAATGTATTGACTGAAGAGATTCTTCCTGCTTTGGAGAAGTTGAGGAATATGCATGTGTAGTATGTGAAATGGGAAAATGACAATGCATAACTAGAGGTAGAAAGTACTATAATGTATGGAATGAAAAAGGAATCTTCTCTAAAAACACTTGAAAAGAAGTAGACCAAAGTGAATGAGATAGATAATGTATTGACTGAAGAGATTGTTCCTACTCTTAAGAAGTTGAGGAAGGAGTGTGTGCAGTATATATAATGGAAAAATGACAATGCATAAGTGGATAAACTCAAGAGGTTTTGTATTGCATATGAATTTGTGCAAGAAAAGAAAGTGAGAGATGATGCTATAAGTGTATTTGAACAAATGAAGTCAAATATTCTTGAGTTTAAGAATTTAATGGAAAAAATATAATTGGAAATAGATGATAAGGAAAATACAATACTAGATCTAAGTGTAGAAAAAGAGAATCAGTTGGGTGGAGACATGAAAGTCTTATTTGAAAAGGTAGCTAGGTTTTTTAAAGAACTTGTTAAAAGAAACATCTGCATTCTCTAATCAGAAAGACACTCTCAGAGTTGAACAAAAATTGACTACAAAGCTACATAAAATTATTCAAGAATTGAAAACTCTATCCAAGAAATGGATGTTGCTTTCCTAAGGGTTGATGGGGGAGAAACTGATCCAAAGCTTAAAGTAAAAGATATAAAAAAGAAGTTAGACAATCAAGAAAAGGAATACCAAGGGGTGTTAACAAGTAAGAGTAATAGGGATGAGGAAAAACATCTTGATGATCAACTTGTAGATGCAAAAGCAATAGTTATAAGTGTTGAAACTAAAGAAAAACAATTGAAGACTAAAATTGAACACTTAGAAAAGGAATTAAAAGATAAGTAATATTTTATCGTCAAAAGAAAAGGAGGTTAATATTATTCAGAGAGAGCTGCAATCTAAAAGATATGAAGTTGATAAAATAAAGACAACATTGAAAAGTGTTGCTTATGAAGAAGGGTACATGGAGTGTCATGTCACTTTCTGCTGAAAGTCAGTTGTAGAGTGGAATCCGGGATTCCTATTGCATTCCTCCATAGGAGCCCATCTCAATCTACAGTTGTAGACATAGTATTTGTAGTAGATCCCCCATAACATATCCTAAGATTGTGGGAAAAGGATCATCTATCGGGAACATATCACCATTAGAAGATCAACAACTCAGGTTCATTTTTCCAAAATAGAGTCGATTCCGGGAATCCCTCTATATTCCTCTATAGGAGTGCATTTAGGTGTGTAGTTTAGAACATAGCTCCTATGATGGAACTTTCACATCGTATCCAAATCTTAAGGAAGAACGGTTGGTTAGCAAAGATATATTGCTATCAAAAGGTCACTTTGATAGTTAATTGGCACCCACTCCTATAGGTTTGAAGGATAAGGCATAGAAGGGTCATGTAGAAATAACAATGAAGTTTCAAGAAGCTGGAAAGGGTAGGGAAAGCATGCGGATGGTTATGTAAGAGGGAACACTTATTCCAAAAGCATCTACATTGGCCTTAAGGCCAACTTAATTTAGCATGTTGGAAATTTAAATTTTGGCTTTGACACTAATTGGGCTCAAGGCCAACTTGTTCCTTAAGGCGAATTGTTAGCATATAAATGTGGGAAGTTAATTCATGTAAGGGCATCAAATTGTTATGTTATTCCATTGTAAATTTGGGACACTTGTGTTCTATTTCCTTCTATGGAGGAAAACCCATAAGAGTTGTGTTCATTGGATGAAAATCTAGTGTTCACTAGGATTAAAGGACAAAACCCCTTTGGTTCCTGAGTGCATTCTCATTCAAGGATTGCATCTGATCTTCAAGGATTTTGTAGGGAAGATAATACTATTGTTTGATTTGTGGTGATTTGGAAAATCATTTCAGATCATTGTTTTGATTTGTAGTTAATATATTATTCATATACTCTGGACTTTTCATCATAATTTGGTGCAATATCTGTTGTGCTTATCTTGCTATATTTGAATTTATTTCGTAAATTAGTATTTGTTACAAATTATATGATAGGGACATTACAATGGTATCAGAGAAAGATTCTACCAGCCTATAGGGTTTTCTAATGATTAATGTTTCCAAGTGAAAGAGAGATCAAATTTCAGAGGATAAAACTAAAGAAAGTGGGTCAAGGAGAAATGATGGAGGATGATGAAGCTGAAGAAAAATTTAAGGAGATGATAAAAGGGAAAATTCATCTTGTTGATATGTTCAACTAGATGTTTTAGTGGATGTAGACTAATACAAGGAAAGAGAATGGTAGTATTAATGGAGCTGGTGCCTTCAATGAATCAAGTGGTGGAAAGGGGAAGGAGAACGAGATTGCTACCCAAAGTTATAGAATGGACTTTAGCATAAGGCCCCTTAAGCCTAAATTCATTCAAAGAGGCAAGAAGTGCTAGAGGAAGGAACTTCCCTCCAAGATGACATCTCAAGAGCTTATGAAGAATATAGGTCCTTAGACCCTCCAATCAAAGAGATCTTTTCTTTAAAAGATTTTATGGAAATGAATAAGAATAAAAGAGGAACTTACCATTCACTCCTCAAGCCAAAAGCATTGGAGCATTAATTGAGAAATCTATCTATTTATCCCTTTGATGGATATGAGAAGAGAACTTCTAGGTCATGGTTGCAGAAACTTGATACATATTTGGTACTTAAGCTAATGTCTGAGGAAGATGCCGTAAAATTTGCTACCCTACATTTGGAAGGAATTGCTCATGACTAGTGATACCATGGTCTATTCACTCAAGGCCACAAATTGATCAAGTCTTATGATGAATTTTGTAATAAATTAATTGAGAGATTTTATAGAAGAGATATGGAAGAACATTTTAGAGAAATGGATCATCTCAAAAAAAAAGGAAGCAAGGAGGAATATGTTTTAGATTTCTAGAAGCTATCAATCATGGTAATTGATATCTCAAAAAAGAGACTAATAGTACTTTTCATAGAAGGCTTGGTAGAACAACTCAGGGCCTTGGTGAGGGAATTCCACCCCTCAACACTTAAGGATTTTGATATGGAGAATTCAGTTCCTTAGCAAAATCAAAACCCTCAACATGGAATAATCCAAAAGGGAGTTTTCATAAGAAGCCTTGGACTGCTCAAAAACCTACTCCACCTACCACACCTAGGAAAAGTGATACTAAAACCAAGAATGATCTCAAGAGGAAGAAAATTTATATCTCTTGTAGAGAGCCATGGGTTTTGGGACACAGGTGTATTAGAAAGGGGAAAATCCACTATATAGAAGTCATCTCTGAAAAAGAATCAGATTTAGATGGGCTTGAAGAGTTTCATGACCTGAAAGACATCCCTCCATAGGAAGAAGATAAAGGAGAAGGATAGTGGTGGTATTCTAGAATCTCTATCTAGTGCACATAGATACCATTCCTTCAAGGTTTGGGGAGTCCTTGTAGGACAAAGAGTGACTGTCCTAATTGATGGAGGAGCTACTCATAACTTCATTGATGAGGGGCTTGTGAGAAGAAGAAGGTTGGATGCAAAGAATTTTGAAGGGTTCACTATCATTGTGGTGAATTAATATAACCTACCATGGAAGGAGAAAGTCTAGAAATAGACATAACATTCAAATATCATAAGGTTTGTGATGATTTCTATGTAATTGATTTGGGTGAAATTGATGTGATTTTGAGTGTGCAGTGGTTACATTCATTGGGGGAGTACACCATAAACTACCAAATGATGGAGATTAAGTTCAAATCCAATGGGAAATATGTGGTTCTAAATGGAATGGCTAATGGAGGTCCACAAGTAGTATCAGCCAAGAGAATGGAAAGGATCGCTTGGAAGAACCAAGTTTCCTGCACGGCTAGTTATTTGGTGATTTCAAAAGACCCTTTCGAAAGTGAGAATGGTTAAGTTCATATTGATATATAAAATATTTTGGATAATCATAGTCTAGTTTTCAATGACGTGCCTCTCAGACTATCATCAAATAGAGGTTTTTATCATATCATAGAGCTTGAACCAGGATCAAATTTGGTTATGACCACTCCTTGCCACCATCCATGAATGTATAAGGAAGAGATAAAAAGGGAAATAAAGGAATTGTTAGATATGGGATACATTAGAACAAGCTCTAGCCCCTTCGCTTCCTTTGTAGTGTCAATAAAGAAGAAAGATGACACTCTCTGAATGTGGATAGACTACTAGGAATTGAACAAGACCATTAAGAACTGGGACCCCATACCATGGATAAATGAGTTGATTGATGAACTGTAGGTTGTAGTATAATTTTGAAAGATTTATTTGAGATCTAGATATTAGTAGATCTGCATGAGGGAGGAAGATGTGTAGAAGACTGCTTTTCAGTGTCACTATGGGCATTTTGAGTTCCTAGTTATTCCCTTTGGACTCAGTAATGCTCTAAAAACTTTCTAATCTTGCATGAGTCATGTTTTTGGTAAGCATTTGAGGAAATTTGTATTGGTTTTCTTTGATGACATTTTGATCTATAGTGAAACATGGGAAGGACATTTGAAGCACTTGGATATAGTCTTAGGAATCCTAGAACAATAGTCTCTCTTTGCAAAGCTGTCTAGATGTGATTTTGGGCCAACAAAGATATTATATTTGAGACATGTCATAAGTACTAAAGGAGTTCAAGATGATCAACAGAAGATCCAAGCCATCTTAGACTAGCCTCCTCCCACAAATCTGTCTCAACTAAGAGGTTTCTTTGGACTTTGTAGCTACTACCAGAGGTTTTCCAAAGGATTATCTCAGTCTATGGCCCCCCTCACCAATATAACTAAATCAAGAGCTTTGAATGGACAATAGAAGCACAAAGGACCTTTGAGAAATTGAAAGAGGTAATGAGCTCTTGTCCAGTTCTTGCAATTCCTATTTTTTCACTACCTTTTGTTATAGAATGCAATGCTTTTAGTGAAGGAATCGAATTTGTCCTCTCTTAGAAGGGACACCCCATAGCATTTGAGAGTATTAAATTGAGAGATCATGAAAAAGGATACCCCATATATGATAAGGAAATGCTAGCTATAATGCATGCCTTAGTGAAGTTTTGACAATGCTTGGTGTGCAAAAGATTTATGGTTAAGATAGACCATAACAGTTTGAAATTATTCTCGAGTCAAAAAATTTGAATGATAGATAGAAAAAATGGGTTAGCAAACTACATGATATGACTTTGATATTTAATATACCAAGGGAAAGAAGAATAATGTGGCGAATGCACTTTCTAGGAAACCTACACTGTGCCATGTGTCCATCACATCAACTGACTAGAAGGATTCCATCATGGAGGAGTATGCTAAGGATCCTTTTGCTATTCATGTTCGGGAAGGTGTAGAGAAGGATGACCGATATGCAGTGGATGAAGGTCTGATATTGTTCAAAATTTGGGTGTTCTTGGTCCCGAGATCTAAGGTTAAGGAAAACATATTGGAGGCTTATCATAATGCACCAAAAATTATTCCTTAAGGAAAGGTTTTCTTGGAAGGTCCTTAAGGAGGATGTTCTCTCACTCATCTAGGAATGCATCACATTCCAGCAAAATAAGGGAGAACAAGAGCTTTTGGCCAGATTACTACAACCTCTTCTAGTCTCAGAGCACAAGTGGGAAATTATCTCCATGGATTTCATTATCGAATTACCCAAAGCTCAAAGAAAAGATTACATCTATGTTGTAGTGGATAGATTGACCAAGTATGCTCATTTTTTTCTATCTATAATGACTACAAAGCTTGCAAGTTATAGAGTTTTTCTTCAAAGAAGTTTTCTAGTTGCAAGGGTTACCTAAGAACATTGTCAGTGATAGAGATAGTCATTTCCTCAACACTTTTTGGACGAATTTATTCTATTTTCTAGGCACCAAACTCACCCCTAGCACAAGTTATTATCCTCAAATTGATGGTCAAATTGAAAGTGTAAACAAGTGGTTAGAAGGATACTTGAGGAACTATGTCACCAGTCAACAGGTAACAAAGTGCGTTTTCAAGAACACATTGAATGAGGAAGGAAAAAATGTTAGAAACAAGGCTAAACTTGTAAGGGATACTCACAAGTAGAAGGAATATATTTTGAGGAAATATTTGCTTTGGTGGAAATAATGGAAGCTATCAAAATGTTTTTATATTTTATAGCACATAAGAACTTCAAATTATATGAGATGGATGTGAAGTTTGCATTCTTGAATGGTGAGTTGGAAGAGGAGGTATACATTGAACAATTGGAAGGATTTCAGTTATCAGATGATGTCAATATGGTTTGCAAATTGAAGAAGACATTTTATGGACTCAAACAAGCTCCTAGAGCTTGGTATGCAAGATTGGATAAGTAATTTTTGAAGCAAGGATTCAAAAAAGGTACCACAAATAGCAATTTGTACTTCAAAGTTGAAGGAGAACAAATCTTAATTGTGGTAGTATATATTGATGACATAATTTTTGGAGGAAATGAAGGTATGTGCAAGAGGTTTGCAGAGGAGATGCATAAAGAGTTTGAGATGTCAATGTGTGGGGAGATGAATTTCTTCCTTGGGCTACAAATTAGTCAAACAAAGAAAGGTATTTTCATCTCATAGTCAAAGTATGTTAAGGAATTATTGAAGATGTTTGGAATGGAGGATTCTAAATCAGTATGTACTCCTATGGTTACTAGTTGTAAGTTGAGAAAGAATGATGAATCTCCTAAGATAGATTAGAGAAAGTATATATCAATGATTGGTGGACTATTATACCTAACTACTACTAGATTGGATATCATGCATTCACTTTGTCATGTGGAAAGATTTTAAGAAGATCCCAGAGAATCACATTTTGAAACAATGAAGAGGATATTTAGATACTTGAAGGGCACTCTAGACTTTGGTATATGGTATCTTAGGGATACTAATTTCTCCTTTAGTGCATATAAAGATGCAAATTGGGTAGATTGTACAGATGATAGAAGTACATGTGGTGGTGTTTTCTTTCTTGTTGGCACATTGGGATAGAATTGTCTCGAGAAGTTACTTACCATGTTTGGTGATTGGTTGAGGTGGAAAGGTTCCTTGCTTGGAGTTAATCCTTTCAAGGTGAGAGGTCTCAAGGTGATCCATGACCTTGGCATACTCTAGCTTCACCAACTCCTTGTACTTAGATTTAAAATCACTCGAAAGGGTGAGGTAAGCCCACTTTAGTAGATAAACCCTATTACTACTAGCTAGGTTGTGCTTGTTTGTATTGTTTGTGATCCAACGCCAAGTGAGTTTTATGGAAGAAAACTTGCAAAAATTCTTACCTACCATAAAGTAAAAGAGTCAAAATTAGCCAAATCTATTTTCTAAGTGTTTGTTGTGTTTTATGATCAAATATAGAAATGACCAAAAATGGAAAACCACCTAGAAAACATCAATGTTAGGCCAAAAATTAGAACACCACAATTTTCATATAGTACACTGTAACTGTCCGTTAAAATGATGCATCTATCAAAAACCTTAGGAACCTAGAAACCCAATTTACCTAGGCATCTCAATTTCCTAGTCCTACACCGCAATTGATTGGATCTACATCATATATGTGGCTTAAATCACTGCATCTTTCAAAATCAAAAAAATTGGGGAAATATTTGTACATCAAAATTTTAGTCTCCTTACAAACAATGACTGTACACTCAAATTTGAGACTTGTTTAGGTTCAGTCCGTCCATTAATAGAATTTCATCTGAGGTTAGATTGCATGGTCCTAGTTTGCATTGTTACTTTAGCTTATTTCATCACCATCTTTGAGTTTTGAGATTAGGAGGCTTATCACTCTATTGATCAAACCATTGTTGCATATTTAGGTGTTTTGACTTGATCATATTTTATCTATCGTATCATTAGGTTGGGCCTATGACTCATGTGTCTATTTTAGGTTCACCTTTTATCCAATCATCATCATCATTATCTTGGTTCTTATCCTCTTGAGGTCTTGATATTTAGAGCTATTACTTTGGTTTATCATAGCTTCCTTAGCATCCTCTTTTAAGGTTCAAAGTTTCATATCCAATCCAAGCATAGTTATACTCATAGTCTCATTATCACTTTGCGTACCAAACTTGGTCATAGTGGCATTCTCATCTTGCATGTTTATATTCAAAAATACAAAAGAATAGCATAGTATCATTGTCATTACCATCCTTAGCTTGCATTAACATCCTTAGTTTTCATTTTTACCCTTAGTTGCATTCATTCCAAAAGTCTTAATATCCCAAGGTCACAAGTCTTATATGGTCTTCACTAGATCACAAAGGAAATGAAAAGACATAGATTGTTCAAATGACCCTTATGTCAATCCAAATAGCACCATGAACTTTGGGTCATCTTCAAACCAACCTAAAATGTCACAAGGTGAAATTCCAAACCCATTTTCTAATCTTACATTGAATGAGGTTAACCAAGGTTTAACCCCTAAAGAAATTGAAAAGGCTTCCCAAGATCCTAGTATAGTGCATATCATAGAGGAGCTTATCAATGTAGATCCTAATAGATAATTTCTTTCACTTTCCAAGAAGGGTTCTAAGCTTCCTTCCCTTTTATTTTGACACTTCCAAAATAATAGAGGGAACAACACAAACACAAACTCAAGGTCAAGGTCATAACACACTTTCACTAGATAAATCCTCCTCACAACAAATGCACACTAGCTTGCCTTTAGGGGGAACTACACATAATTCCAACTCCAAATATCCCCCCTACTCCAACATTTGGGACCAAGAGAACACATGCAACATCTCAAGGACCAAGTCCCTCATTTGTCAATCCATTCGCTTCATCCTCTAGTGCCATGGGTATGACTTTTTCAAATCCATTTTCCACAACATCTAATCAAAACATCACACCACCAACAAACCCCAAAAAAAAAATCCAAATCCACCAGACAAGAAAAGAAGGATTCATATTGCCACGTCAAGAGTGCCAACCGAAATGACCAACACTACATCAAACACATACATGTATTTTGGGTCAATTTAAACACCAATCAACCTCCATCACATTAATATACCAATCTAAACCCCAACTTCACACCACAATTCGAACAAACAAACCAAACTTCACCACAACATCATACCAATATCAATACTAGCACTATGTTTATATCCCACTTCCAATAAGGCAATCAAAATCCTTTCCAACAAAACATCAACCCAAATCCAACATTCATATCCAACCAAAACCCATTTTCATCATACAACTACCTCAACACATACAACACCAATACCAACCCTCTCATGCAAAGTCAACTAAGCATACTGCCAGCACCCATGGATACTTTGATGCAACAAATGCAAGCAAAGTAATAAAAAATGGAAAACATGCAAGTGAGTGGGACAAAGAAAACATATTCCATGGAAGAGCTATTTCCTTATCCTTTTGATCGAAGCATATACATGCCACCTTTCCCCCCACATTTCAACATTCCAAACTTCAACGAATACAAGGGAAAGGGAGATTTGGTAGAGCATGTTAGAGAATTCAATACCACATGCATGAATCTCGCTTTTGAGCCTATGTACTTGAGGTATTTTCCATGTAGCCTTTTGGGGAAAGATATAGAGTGATTCACACATTTACCTCTAAGGATAAGAACATGGAATGAACTAGCTAAGAAATTCATCGCACACTTTTCCTATAACATTGAAAGTGACATAACCCTTTCGAAATTGAGCACGAACAAAAAGAAAGGAGAGTCACTTACCTCATTCTTCCAAAGATGGAAAAGTATGGATAGCAAGTGTCCTTGTAACATATTAGATAAACGATTGGTTCCTATCGTTATGGAAAACCTCAACATGAAATTAATTCACCAACTTCAAATCCATTGTAGCAACACATTTGAGGATGTCATTGAAAAAGGTGTCTCCATTGAGAAAGCTCTTGTTGTGAAAGGGTTGGTTAAAATATTCAAAGAAAACGAAAACAATCCGAATGACGAAGGAAAATTTTGGTCTAGAAATAAGAATGTCACCAATGATGGGGTAGTTGATCTAAAGTGGTTAACAAAGTTCACCCCACCATTCATCTTAAAGGTCCTTCCACACCAAACAATCCAACACCTAGTCAAGAAAAAACTATAAATGCAGTCCAAAATAATGAACAATGTAGAGGTCCCTCATGAGAAAACATGCTAAAACAAACATATACACCCTTAAGGGAACCAATTGAATTGGTCTTGAAGAAAATATTGCAATCAAATGTCATTTAACTACCAAAATTTAGACACTATGAACCAACAATTTTCAAGCCAGTCTGGTGGAATGACAATGAATTTTGTGAGTATCATCGTACCAAGGGACATAAAACATCATCATGTTAGACACTTAAGGACCTTATACAAGATCTTATTGAACAAGGTGACATATCAATGGATAATTCACAAGGAAAGATAAATTCTGACCATTACCATTTTTAAAAATCCCCTACAAGACCATGGGAAAGGAAAAGCCTCCAATTCAGGGAACAATACCAACAACAATGCCAATTACACTAGCATCTCATATGAGTATACTGTTAATGACATTAAAACCTTCGATATCAATGTCTCTACCATTACCATCAAGAAAAATCAAGAATGTGTTGTCACTAAAGTGACATTGGAAGGGGCTGCTTCTAACCAACAACCAAAAAGTCAATATAATCTCTTAGTATATCTCTAGAGCATAAGGCCATTTTGGATAAAGATTTACAAGAGAGATCTATTCCCACAAACCTAAATGTTAACCAATTTTAGGCCATAGTAGGATACTTGGCTACCACCCATCATGTCACATTTTTAGAACAAGACCTTCCTACACAAATACCAAACCATAATGAACCATTGCACCTTGAGATTTATGTTAACAAACACAAAATCAGATGAGTCTTGGTAGATGGTGGAGTAGGTCTAAATATATGCACTTTAAAATTGGTCATAACATTGGGATTATATGAAACTTGTATAGACACATCTAAGAAGATTATTATCAAGGATTACAATGATGTTGAGTGTTCATCCAAAGGTGTAATTACACTTCCTGTAAGAGTCAGGCCTAACATTTAAAATACAATATTCCAAGTCTTAGATTTGGTCTTATCATATAACCTCCTCCTCGGTCATCCATAGATTCATGCCATGAGGGTTGTTCCCTCCATGTACCACCAATGCCTTAAGTTTCCCTATAACAATACTGAAATCACCATATTGGGTGATCCTGACCCTTTGCAATATTGCAGTAATCTGAAGGTAACTATTGAACATCAAGTTCCCATCAATTGGGAAGCATCTTCCTTCGTCTCATCATATTACATTAATCCCTCATGGCTAGACTAATATTTCACTCCATCCACCACACTTCCCAAACCTAAGGTCCAGGTCCTCAACATGAGATGTGGATACTATAACATCGAGAGTTTATTTTGTGTTGGGAAATTTCCCACGCCATTAAAACCTTATGGGAATCCTCATCCTATGAAGAAGGAACCTAAGGCTGTCATTCATAATCCTCCTTCCACCTTCACTAAGTGGGGTGAACTAAGTAAAGAGACTATAGGCAAGGATATTTCTACATGGATTTACAAGGATGAAGAAGAAACCGAGTCTGCACAAATACCAATTGAGAAATATGGAAAATATTTCAAGATCACGAAGCAACAAGGTTATGATGGACATATTGTTCTTGGATTGAACAAATATGGAATGACAAAACCTTTATTGCCTCCTAAATTACCAAAGAGCACAGGGTTAGGGTATACACCACCAAAGGTGAGTCCTCCTTGTACTAAGTTACCTTTAGGTGAAAAATTTAATGCCTCTAATGAAGTCGAGACATTTGAGGAATACCATACCAAAAAAGGCTCCAACGAATGGGAATGTGATTCCCACACATCTATTGACTATGACCTAGTTGAAACCTTTCATGATCTTGACCTACCCTTTTCCCATCAAACCAAATCTATGAGAAGCCATGCTTGAATCAAAACCTTTTGGGATCCTGATGATACCTTCTTTTTTTACCATATTTTCTTATTCCTTGAGTTATAACGATATTGATGATGAATTACCCCTCATCTACCTGCAACTAATAGATTTCAATCAATAAGGACCTTTGAGATTGGACATATTTGAGAATGATGAAGCGATAGTTGAGTTCATGGGACTTCGAGAAGGAATACCAAATGGGGATCATAAGGTTGGATTCATCATAGGGCTTGACAACACAACATAATTTGGGGAGTCTACTCCACCCCTAGTCGCAAAAATGAGAAAAATGAAAAGAATAGGTCTTTAGGTGAAAACCAAAAGGCACCTTTAGACCACAAAAAAGTAAAAATAAAGGACATATTCAAGGGTGAAAATGTCACGACCCCTATTTTTCAATAAGTAATAATACTATTTTAAGTTCGTATTTTATTTTTACTTTATTAAATTAATTAGTAGTGAATAAATTAAAATATAAGGAAATAAAATAATTAATTACAATTATAGATTTCAGCTAACAAATAAATGACGATGTTTAGTAGTTAGAAATAAACGTTTTATTTGCAAATAAATGATGTTTCTTTATAATATTTGAAATACATATTTAAGTTGAAATTAAAATGGTACTTTCTTTAATATTTATGAATAAATATTATGCAAGAAATAAAACTTTATTGTTATTATTATTATTTTCAAGATTCAGTTTTTGGAGGAAATTGAAAAGAAATCTTTAAAAAGGAGGGAAAAGAATATCGGAAACGGACAATAGTTTTTAAAATCTTTCTTGTTTTCTCTGGAAAAATATAACTGAAAATGCGTACCAGAAGTAGGTTTTGGGGGGAAAGCATAGTAAGCCAAAGACAGTGGTACGAAGAAGGGGAAGATTAAAAGAGGAAATCAACTATGAGCGAATTCCAGGCCTATTTTCTTTGGTGTGCATCTTTTGATACTACACTTAATTTTCCTACTGTGAGAAGCTTGTCAGCAGAGGATGAATCTAGCGATCCCCTTTCTCTGTTCTTTCCAGGTATCCATAGTTGACACCTCTTGCTCAACTGACATAGGGCACTGTCATATAGAAGTCATAGCCATACAATAGTCTTCTGAGGAATTAACTCATATGGCCTTTGTTAGTGATTTTAATTTTTTACCTGTTAGTTCCACGACCTTCTGCTTTATTTTGTCATGGATATTTTCTATGGTTATTGTGAATTCTTACTGACACGATCTTGCGTTGCCCTTCTTTCTCCATTGTTGACTGGATGGTGTTATTTGATGATGTTTTGGCAATGCAAATTGTTTCTGACTGGCTTTGAGTATAAGGATTAAGATTTGGCTTACGGTGGGAGATGTACGTTTAAGAATGAGGGTCACAGTTGTGGAAACAAGGAATAACAAAGGGGGGGCTATCCCAACCACGCCCTCCCCATTGGAGAGGGTTGCACTGTGGAGGCAGCGCCCTCCACAGGCAGCACCTCCCCAATGGGAGGCGTCAATAGAATGTTTTAAAAGTTAAATAATCTCTCTGATTCCATTGTCAACCTGTGTCAGCTGCAACACTTGAACATAGTAGGAAGATTATAGAATTAAATAACCTCCTTGACTCTTCTGCCAAACTATTGTAGTCGCAACACTTGAAAATAAAACATTGTCAATGGGTTAACATTGTATTATCGAATTATCTTTCCCTTTCAAGGATCGGTCTCCAATTATCGTTGTTTACATCCAAGATTGCAAGGCACCGTAGAGAATATGAAATTTGAAGAGATCAAACTGGGCGATTATAAAGCCTTTCTCTTTTCTATGTGGCATCTTGCTGCTTTTCTCAAATTAAAGGATTTGGGTACAAGTTTCAAGTCTCGAGAGTCATTTAGCGCTAGAGATTACATAAAATTCAGCTGTACTCCTTTGTAACAAGCAAGTAACTCAGTAACATATAGATTTTTGGGTCTTACTATGAAGCATTTAATGAAAATCGTCCATTGTAACATTTGGTTCATGTACACAAATCTTACGCTGAATTCCTCCCTTGACTCAACTCCGTTCGCTATTGCTATCGATTCTTCTACTTTTTCCTACCCCCGCTTCTATCTCCAAAGTTTTGATATATCTTGATCTGATTTTGAACGCAGTTTTTCTTCTCTGCCAATAACTCTCCTCTAAGCCACCATTTCATAATTCAAGAGACGGATTATTACCCCTCCCACGGAAAGCCGTCAATCTGTGGCCTAAATCCTGTACTCTGTGTTTTATTTTATTTTATTCTGAATTATGCTTGAAAGTTACTTCAGACTGGATGATACCTAAGCCAGGTCTCTGGATGCAAGGATTATGAACAGCCTACAGGCCGCGCCATAGATGCGCCAGATTTTGTTATTTTTAATCACCATGTTTTGTATGTATTCATGTCTTTGTGGTTCATATATATGGTTCCTTTTACAATCCTTTTTCTGCTGTTGTTAGTTGCTAGATATAATTACTATATATTTTCTTTAAATTCAAATACATAAACATAGATATATACATTTGCATGTATATATTCATATATTCATATATTCATATATATAAACAGTAAGTACAATATATATATGTATGCATACGCTTATAAGAGAATTGATAATTAACCTCAATGTTGAATAATGATTATTATTGCAAACATGTAATGAATTAGTGTATCGGTAAGATTAGATTAGATAATTAGAATATAAGATCACATTATAATGAAATTAAATAAATATTGGTAATTTAATAAATGTGAAAATTCGCTTCATCTCTTAGTGAGTGGTGTTGTCATTCCTATCCACTTGTTTGGCGAAGAAGTTGCCCCACCTTATACTTAAATAGTGTATTAATAGATTTGTGGCTTGTGTTCCACTGGTAGTGCATTAGAGGAGTTCTTGTATAAATAAGTTTTTGAAGTCTTCTTGAGGCTTGAGATTATAAGAGTACCTATGAAAGAATAAATATTTAGCGAAGTAATGAAATCAAATTAAGTTATTATTTTCAATTTAAAACAAATTAAAGAATTGATATATATATATATATATATATATATATATATATATATATATATATATATATATATATATCAAAGAATTAAAGAATTAAAACAAATATATATATATTTCATTAAAGGAAAATATTCTATGTGATTCAGACAGGAGGAAAAAATTAAAGAATTGATATGGAATTTAAGATATTTTATAACAACTCGATCAATATATAAATATAGATGCATCAAATGCATTGTGAAATAAATTGGGTATTTTAAAAACATAGATAATTGTTGAATCATACCTTATCTTGTTAAAGTCCAGCATTCAATGATGATGCATTGGAGAAGCTTGAGAAAGTATCTTGTAACCACATGTAGGAAAGTGAGCCATTTATATGTTAAGATTCCAGTTCTTATGAATATTAGATTATGAAATGTAGAAGTGTTTAGAAGAAAACTGGTATATAGAGGAACCATGTGATCCTCTATAATTGTTTGCTTTACTATTCAAAAATATGTATTGGACTGTAAATGGTCATGTTAGGGAGACAGTATGATCATCGCCATAGAGGCATCTTGTATCATTGCTTGTAAGGCATCTTGTAACAAGTGAGATTCTGTAGCCAGTAAGGCACCACCAGTAAGGCACTTTTGACGAGTGGTTTTTCATCCCTACAAGGGTTTTCCACTCATTAAATCTTTGTGTTATGGCTTCCTTGTGGTTGCATTTATGATTCTGTTTTCTTTTCTTAATTGTATTATAGTATTTGAATTTACATGCATTATTGATATGACAAATCTTGTGTAAGCCTATATGGCTATAACTTGTAATGGCATAACCTTGTTTGATACACTCGAGTCATGGATGTATGTTAATCCATTTAAATATAGTGATGAAACTAATTCATGATTCTATTAAATTAATTTGGAAATTAAGAGATATAATTGGTAAGTGATAATTTCCTAGTGTTACAGAAAACCTCCCTGAGGCGCCCAAGGATGGAGGGTTGGATATGCTCCCAATAAATCAAGAGAGATCACCATTACTCATAGAGAAATTAGAAGTCAATCTTGGTACTAAGGATATTCCTAGAGTTGTTCACTTTGTTGCATCCTTAATAGTCACAAAAAACTAGAGTTTACCAGCTTCTTTTCAAAAAGAAAAATCAATTTTACTCGGTCGTATGTTGATATGCCTGGGTTGGATCCTGAGTTAGTGTTGCATCATCTACCATTATTTCTAAATGTAAAATTGGTAAAAAAAAAGCTAAGAAAGATGCATCCGTAGATTGCACTTCTAGTGAAAGCATACTTTAAGAAGTTATTGGATGTTGGTTTCATTCAATCCATAGACTATGCCAAGTGGATATCAAATCTTGTTTCCATAACTAAAGCAACTGGTGGAATGAAAGTATGCACAAACTTCAAAAACTTGAACAAATATTGTTCTAAACATGATTTCCCATTTCCTAACATTGACATCCTAGTAGATCTCACAGTGAGATATGAAATGCTATCACTGATGGATGATTTTTCAGGATATAATCAAATCATAATCGCCCTTGAGGATCAACATAAGACAACTTTCACTTGTGCTAGGGGTACCTATTGTTGGAATGTCATGCCATTTGGTCTTAAGAATGTTGGAGAAACGTACTAGAGAGCTATGACTACCATATTTCATGACTACATGCATACACTTATGGAAGACTATGTTGATAACCTACTTGCAAAATCATTATGAAGAGACAATCATTTACTAGTGTTGGAAAAAATCTTCAAAAACTAGAAGAATACAAGGTCAGATTAAATTTGTAGAAGTGTATCTTTGGGGTGCAATCTAGTAAACTATTAGGATATATTGTCTCTAATAGAGGTATTGAAGTTGATCCCATAAAAGTGAAAGCTATCATGGATATGCCTCTGATGACAAATATAAGTAAATTACACTCTCTGCAAGGAACGCTGTAGTCTATCTGAAGGTTCATAGCTCAGTTAGCCGACAAATGTCAACCTTTTCAACACATGCTTTGTAAATGAGTTCTATTCATATGGATTGATTGTTGTGAATAAACCTTTCAAAAAATTAAGGAATATTTGTTGTCTCCTCCAGTCCTTATGCCTCCCATTGATGGGAGATATATAATACTATACATATTGGCAACCTTGTCAGCATTGGGGACCTTGTTAGCATAGAATGATAATGATGGAAAAGAATGGGCTATTTATTATATCAGTCACACACTTATAGGGTATGATCTTAATTATAGTCATATTGAATGAGCATGCCTTATACTTGTCTTTTCCACTCAAAATCTTTGACACTATATGTTGAATCATTGAACAAAATTGATAGCAAATATAGATCCATTGAAGTACCTACCCAACAAAGCAACACTAACAAATAAACTAGCAAAATGGGTAATGATCTTGAGTGAGTTCAATATAGAATATGTTGATCATAAAGCAACAAAAGGACAAGTGATAGCCGATCAACTAGTAGACACTCCAACGATAGCGAATCATCCTCTAGTATCTAATTTTCTTGATGAATCCATTTTCACAATAGAGACATCTACGACATGGAAACTATACTTTGACAGGTCTTACAAAAATTATGGTTTAGGATTTGGTATCCTCTTCATCACACCCCAAGGGGAATCAATACTAAAGTCATACATAATAGCATTCCCATACACTAATAACATGGCCGAATATGAAACACTCTTAATAGGACTATGAATGGCCATCAAATGGAAAATTAAGAATCTTCAAGTCTATGGTGATTCACAATTGGTTATCCATTGAAAGTTAATGATGATTATGATACAAAAGATGAAAAGCTTACCCCCTACAAGAGAATGGTTGATAATTTCAAACACTATTTTGATGTCATCGCCTTCACTTAGATTCCAAGAATTTAGAACAAAGCAACCGATGTGATGGCTACCATTATATCTCTCTTGGATATACCTAACAATGTGCCATAGTATGAGTTCTTGGTGGAACAATTGTTGATCCCCACATTTGATGTCACCGAATCTGAGCCCATGTGTGAAATTGTTGGTCCTGATTTACCTTAGTACAAAGACTTTTATAATTACCTACTAACCAAATTATCCCTCCTAACTTTTCCTCTAAACAACACAAGACCTTTATCAGACAAGCATCCAAATATGTCATAATTGGTGATACCCTTTACCTTCATAGCCTAGATAGCACCCTCCTTAGATGTCTTGATTCAAAGGAAGCACATACGACTTTATATAATGTTCACAATGATATATGCAGAACTGACTCTAGTGGTCCTACCTTAGCCAAGCAACTCATGCGAATAGGATACCATTGGCCTACTATGGAATGTGATGCCTATCATCTTGTTAAGAAATGTCACCAATGTCAGATACATGGAGATATTGTGCATGTGGCTACTCAGGACCTTCACCCAATTACGTCATCATGTCCATTCTCTCAATGGGGACTCAACCTCATGGGAAAGATCTAACCTACCTTCAATAATGGACATAAACTTATCCTTACTACAACTAAGTATTTCACAAAATGGATTGAATCCATTCCAATGACCTACATCACCAATTAGAAAATATCCAAGCTTATCCTCAATTACATCATATATCAGTATGGTGTTCCCCAATCCATCGTTATAGAATGGTTTTTCTTTCAAAAATTAGGATGTCCATGAACTATGCGTGAGATTTCATATCCATCACCACTTCGCCACTCCATACTACCCTCAGGGTAATGGTCAAGCTGAGGCATCCAATAAAACCATTCTTAAAATCCTAAAGAATATTGTCAACAATGTTGGCCATGATTGGAACATCCAACTTAATCCAACATGATGGGCTTATCACACTAGCATTCATACTCCTACAAGAGCCACTCCATATTCCCTCGTCTTTGGATATGAATCCATTCTTCCCATTGAGGTTGAGTTACCATCTTTGAGAGTATCTATGCAACCGTTCATTGATGATGAGGAATATTGTGTATCCCATTTGCATGAGCTAGAATTACTAATTGAAAAGTGACAAAATGCATTGGTCCACTTACAAGCATATCAAAATCATCTTCATTGTAGCTACAATAAAAGAGTTTAGGTTAGAAATTTTGACATTGGTGACTTGGTCCTAAAAGAGAATCCAAAGAATCAAATGGATCGAGAGAAACTAATTTTTTTTGAGCCTAATTGGTTTGTTCCTTACATCATAAATGCAATATATGAATCCAATGCTTATCAACTCGCTACTCCTGAAGGAAAACTGCTACTAGAGCCCATCAATAGCATGCACCTTCACAAGTACTATAAATAGATTTTAGAGAATCCCATAATTTTTTTTTTAAATCGTTACCCTAATGAAAACCTAGTAAACAAGCATCTTGGTGACACCAAAAATAAAAAAAATTCAAAAATAGTAAAGAGAAATAATTTGTCCAATATTGAAAACCACTTTGTTTGTGCTTTGGGCAATTACCATGGTAAAAACTTGGCAAATAGGCACCATGTGTAGTTTGTGTTTGCTCCATCGTCTACTATCATTATATTGGATTTTACACTTCCATTCATGATCCATCACATATATCACCATTCCATAATGAATTGTGATCCATAATAAAGCTTAGTCATCCTTCTCATGGTCCGAGAATTGTTGATGTTTAGCATCTTCTACCTTTCCAAATCCATCTATAATTAGCTCACCCATCCTTTGTCATCCATAATAAGCTAGTCCTATAATTTCCTAGGGGAAAGTGCTTGAATTAGGTCTACATGGGGCCCTAGACACAATATCGACATTCAAAACGTCAGGAAAAAAAAAAACTTCAAAAATCTAAAAAAATTAAAAAGTGTCAAAAACTCCAAAAATAGAGTTTGTGTTAGTCCAAGTGGTTGAACTACGTTGCCTCTACAACTTCACATAGTAAAGGCCATCATCGATGAGCCACCAAGGCTTAGGCCAGTCATTTAGGTTTTTTCATCATAAGTTGTTATTCCATCCAACCCGCCTTTCATAATAAACTATCCAAGGTCAAGGTCCATCAAACTACGTTGTCTCTGCGCTTTACATAGGCAAGGCCATCATCAATGAGTCCCCAAGGCATTAGATCAGTACCTTAGGGTTCTTCATACCAAGGTATCCATCTTTCACAATCATCACCTCACAATAAACTTTCCCTTGCTAAGGTTGACACTTTGATTAGACACAAACAACAAATCATCAAACAAAGAACTGAGCTTAACAAATCTTAAAATAATAGACAAGCTATACAATCTAGTCTCCAATCCAAATAGATCAATCACCTAATCACATGTAACCTATCAATATTTATCACTCAAACATCAATGATCCTTATCATCCTATCAAATGGTCTTATATAGAATGTTGCATCATCGTGATCCCTAGTCTTATATGACATGCCTCATTTCTAAAACCAAACTTTATCCATCGATACTATCAATTGTCTTGCACAGGATGTTGCATTGTTGGAATCCTTGGTCTTATATGACATGCTCTCATTCTTGAAACTAGATGCTATCATTATCCATAATCTTATCATACAATTTGGCAAAAGATCTCAATCGCTGTTGACCTTGTTGGTCCAGTTTGTCTTATCTTTTTATTGATTTATCTTTTGTCATGTTACTATGTGCCTCGAGGAGGTCCACAAGTGATAAGAGAAGCAATGATGGATCATGACCTTTTTCTCTTTGATTTCTGTTTGTGGTTTTTCTTAGTAAAAAGACTAGGGAAACTAATTTCCTTGTGTGTGCTTGAGGTTCCATTTGGCATAATCAAAATATCCTATGCGAGTGAAAGGCCATCTAAAAATTTCTTGCATCAGGACTAACATGCTTTGTGGTTACTTCCTCACATATTCTAACAAGGTTCTATGGTTACTAGTTTGTGTTAGGGCACTCCTTGTCTATTGTGTGTCTTCTTTGCAAGGGATAACATATTACACCTCGGTCTATGTTATACCTCAGTGTTCTTTATCCATTTCCATAATAAATGTTCTATGATGATAATCATACAATAAAATAAAATCTTGATAATTTAGTTGCTAGATATCAAGATAGCAATCCCAATTCATCCCTTTTATTCTTCATTTCCATTCTTCATTGCTCTCCTTTCCGCACTAACATCCCATCTGTCCACCTAGGCATTCATCCTCATGGAGTGTTGTGACACACAAAAATAAATGCATTAGTATGATCATCCTTAACACAACATAGGTATCATCATCATATACATATTAGGTCATCCATAGTGCATTAGAAAACAAAACATGCATAACATCCCCTCATGTAGAATCATCATCCATATAAGCATCACATAAAAGCATGTCGTAAATATATAATACCATCTTGTACATATAGATCACAAAGACATATCAAGTCCATCATAACATGTGCATCTATCCATACATCATAACATACATAACCATAAAATAGAATCATGTGCATCCATACATACATCATAAACATGTATAAGCATAAACAATACATCATAAATCTATAATTCACATCATATAGGAAACATCCATGACCATAAAATGCATATAATAACATCGCATCACATAAATCCATCGCATAGAGAAACATACACATAGAATCATGCACATCATATAGTTGCTGTCAAATCATGTATCTCACATATATATCAAAAAGTGGTGTGTGATAGTACAATCATGATGTATGTAAAAAATGGAGTTCGTAGGCTCGATAAAAAATATGTCTCAATGCATATAAAAATAGGCCTAGATTGTGTTGCCTCTATCTCCAGAGGGGGATGGTCTTAAGGGTGGCTCTCTATCATCTCAATGTACTGAACTTGAGGGCATGTCATAAGGAGAGGATCGCCTATGTGAAACCCTGACATTGCTCTAAGCCTTGCGTGAATGTGTCCTGCTCTGAATCTAGCTCTAAAAGTTGGGTGCCCTATTAGTCACTAACATTGCACACTCATATAGATCCATGTAGTACTAAGCCTCCTTGTTGGCTCGGTACCTAGTCTCTGCAGACATTGTAGCTGGTTTGCTTGATGTGGAAATGAATTCAATCAATCTTTGCTTCGCCCTCTATGCCCTAATAACTGCCATGTCCCTCTCTACTGTTAGCACCTATATTTGTCCCTGTAATCATGGTATATGTACTACCTATGCCTGTAGCATCTGGACCTGTGCCTAGGAACCCTTCCCTACATCCTCCACTTCCTCCTCGAACACATCCATAATCACATCCCTAATGGGAATATCATGTAAACCCTCCTCAATAGTGGCATCCTTGGCTGCCTCCTCAACAACTGCATCCTCCTCCTCAACCTCCTCCACAATGAACTCACCAACCACCACCTCCTCACTCACATCTCCAATCACCTCCTCTACCCTCACCCCCATCACATCCACCTCCATTTGAGCCACCCACTGGTCACCCTTCTCCTAGATTGGTGCCATAATTTTGGGCATCCATTGTGATGCTCTAGGGGGTAATATTGCTCTCCCCTATCTACCCCTATCATCCCTCCATCTCCTCATCCTCCACCACCATCACCACCATTATCTCCAACTCCATTCCCATCACCACCATCTTGGCCACCTCCCCTCCCTCATCCTCTACCTTGCAACCTCCCCTATGGTCCTCTACCCATCCTCTCCACTAGCACGGCTGGTTAGGGTCTATAAATGGTGTCAGTTTTTCTATAGCCCACCATGCATTATACTCTAGGGTAGTCCCTACATTGGGCACATTGGTTGCTACGCCTCACTAAATAGGCTATAGTGCTCCAATCTCATGCATAGCAACCTGAAAACTGACCATTAAACCCCACTGTGGGACCTCTCATGTTGATCGCACATACTCTTCTATACCTAGCAGAACTCCGTGACACTCTCTGAATTGTCTAAGGACCCACTTTGGAAGATTATTCTCTATGATATGCTAAGTGAGCACACTTCATCCGATCAAGTATCTAGTATGTTGACAATATGGAAGGTGCTCCACGTCATCATTCCAACCTACACAGTCTCTGTAGGGCCTCCATGTGAACCCATCTAGCAAGTCAATCCCATGTTGCCAATAGCTAACATCTTTGACCTGAATTTGTGTAACAACTTCATAAATATAGACCTAGGGTAAGACTAGAGCCAAGTACCTATGAGTTGGTGTCCAAAATACAAAAATATGCTCCCATGCCTATACCATGAGTAGGGTAGTCCCACAACTAATGGAATGACCATCCTTGTATGCTACATCATGCAGTTGTAAGTACAACATGGTCAAAAGACGGGGTACCCAAGCATAAATAGTGGCTCTCTCCATCATCTCCTCCAACATCTCCCCCACTCCACTGGAAATCTATGGCTACATTTGTCTAGGATAGCCACACTCCCAATCACTATGCATAATACTACAATAAGCTTGTGGTATCTATTTGCCAAGGTATCCCATCAAATCTCATAGTCCTCGACCCCTACCTCCACTAGGTCATCAGTCTCAAATATCTGTCAAATAATTGCCAATCTGTGACCTGTATCATAGACTACCCTATCTCCATGAATAGGAAGTCGCAGGATCCTCCACATGTCCTCTAGTGTCAATGTCGGCTCGCCAGTCGGTAAGTGGAAGGAACTTGTCTTTGAGTCCCATCTCCCCACTAGTGTTGTAAGTAGACCTTGCTTAGCCCACACAACAAGCATGAAAGTCACATGATATAACCCTAATGCATTAAGCATATCCTGATCCTCCACAATGAGATGATCTCGAAGTGCAAATGATATTGGTCAACTCTATTGCATATATATTGGTGCAAGTCTCACCCGCATTCACACAAAGTGCATCATGTTAATCATGACATCTAAATTGGCCTATTTGATCTATTGCATATTCAATTTTTTGTCTAAAATTACTTAAATTAGCCCATTAGTCAAATGTGTCACACTATGATTCATATGCATCATACTTTACAATTGCATTGCATTATCACACATGCATTGCTCTATCATACATTTGTGGTGCACTTTTGGAGTTGTCATTTCACCCTACACTTGCATCACACCAGCACAATTGTGGTGCACAAAATAGTTATGAGCCAATTTTTCCCATGTCATACCTATGTGTTGTCATTTAAAAATTACGTTACACTTTATAATTGTAATGCAATGTGCCATGGTTGTGGTGCAAAAACTACATTGCATCTGTTTTCCCTTCTTTGAGCCCTAAAATCTACTAAAAAATGAAAAAAATATATGAAGGATTAAATACATATCGTTGTGCTCGAGCCCTCCTCACGCTTGAATGATCGCACTCGGTATCCCCTATATGCAGTGATTGGTACAGGTGACATTTTGACAACTCTGTACAAAATCTCAAACCAGAGCTCCTATACCTCTACACTCAAAATACACAAATAACTTATTTGCCTATTTATAAACTAATTTGATCTATTAGGGCCCCTACCATCATAACTAGCCACATCAAATTTTTCCTTTGAACACAAATATCAAGCCTTAGATCGACTTTTGAGCTTAGCTTTTAATCACCAATGCATTTGCACCTATCAAATTAGCTTATCAGTAAATTTGTCAATTTCCCCAAGGGGGCATCATCCTATCCAACATCCATCAAGGCATACTAGGGAACATCCTGAGCTAAATTTTCTTGATTATTTTTTGACAAAACACTCAAAATCGCATTGTATCAGAGAGGGGCAAAATATAGACACTAAAAAGTGTCCCAAACTTGCAAGCAACAATTTATCACTAATCCGCCTCCTTCCTTGCATGATTGTTTCTAATTTTAAATATTTAATTATTTCTTAATGTTGTATCCTTCTATTAAAAAAAAAATTCTTAATTATTTAATTAATTCATTTTATCTCTATTCTTCTTTTGATTAGTTTAAATAAATGTCAATTTATTTAAATTGTGTCACTAATGTCCCTTTTTCCCTCTATAATTAAATAAATTTAAATTTATTTAATTATTCACTTCTTTTTTTGATAGGTAAGATAAGGTTTATATTGATATCGAAAAAGATTTTACAAAATTCAGCCCCAGACTATGGGCTACAGAGACCACCATTACAACATCGACTTGACAAAGTGTCAAAAAGACCACACCGGGTTAGAACCAGCCAACCACCCAAATGATGACAACCCCAAACCATTAAACCATTAAACTATGACAAGGAAGCTTACATACACACTAGGACATAAACCCAAAAATTTAACCAATGCCATACCACGAAATAGACAAAGGCCCGACCCCCATAGTTACCAGACATTCTTCTGTGCAAACACCTGAAACTCATATTTCTAGGCAGAGTTTGAAACTGCTACCAAACGAAGCTTCTTCCTCAAAAATTAAGCCCCCACAAAAGCCAACCGACAATGCTCCACCAAAGCCATGTCATTTAAGTCCAGAAGAAAAGGATAATACTTTACTAGGTCATCTGAGTTCTCCAAGAGCGCGAGGACGTGAGGGCGAGGAATTCCTTTGCCAATCGAAACCGCAACCAATATTTTCTCCAAACCCACCAACAAGTCCAACCAGAATAGTCATTTCATGATCACCCTGGTGTCATATTTTGAAACCCCCACATCCAATAAAACAACCAACACATGGGAGGAAATATTGGAATCCAAACGATACCCCTCAGCCTCCGCCATGAAATCTTTGCCGACCATGCACTTAACCATTGTAAATGTGAGATAGTTCGGATGGCGAATAATTTGGCTCAATCTAAGAGAGGTCATTGGGCCAAGGAAATCCATTTACCTCTTTGAGCTCCTCAGTTGGATAGGACTATCCATATCGTCGGTCTCCAGTTCCTTGGCCAAAACCAGCAGAATGAATCTTCCCATACCAAACAAAAAGAAATGCCACATTCAAGTCAAGTGAGAGATGTTAATGTACCAGCGTAGAAGTGCTTGGAAAACCCCAACCCATCACCTTAAATGAGTATCTTGAGTGGCGAGCCAAGTAAAGTATGAGGAAAATCTGGTGATAAGATTTGAAAAGACATTTCAAGTGACAGGATTAAATGATGACAACACCTGCCCGTAGAAGTCTCCAGAAAGCCACCATCATCCAATTAAACGAACGACACCTCACTCTTTAGCCCACCTCGCCAGTCAATGTGTTAGCAACCCAACACATCCTTTGTGGGGTGGTGCCCACCCATCCTCCCACATTTAATTATTCACTTCCATTTCTTCTATAATTAAATAATAATTTTTATTATTTAATTATTCATTATATTTTTCCTCTATAATTAAATAAATCTTTATTTATTTAATTATTTATCATTTTCTTATCTCCACAATTATTTAATTATTTATCATTTCTCTCCTCTCATTAAATAATTATTTTTAATTATTTAATATTCTACACTCTACCTTTCTTCTAAAATTAAATAATTATTTTTAATTATTTAATTAATCATTTTCCCTCTTTTAAATTAAATAATTGTTATTATTATTTAATTCATTTCTTCCTAGCCAAGCCCTAAATCTCAACTAATTTATTGAGTTTTTCTCCATCCTCTCCATCCTTATCTCTTTTCTTCTCAATTAATCTCATCCATTGATCATGATACATCATCATTCAATCCTCACTCTTGATTGAATTAGGATTTCTATAAAAACAACCTTTCATTTTCATTTGAGTCTTAACCATAATCTTTAAAATTTTGCTATCTTGATAGCTAGCTATCCTGCATCAACATCAAGGTTATTGAGTACATTTCATACTACAAATCTAAGAAAAAACAAAGCAAAATGGAGAAGAGCAATGGAGATTAATCGACTTTGGCATAGAGATTGAATTATTATTGCTTTATTATTTGGATTTCTATTGTCATTTGTGCTTCATTGTTGGATTAGGGTCTTCATATCTTGAATTTAGGTAGTTTTGTGGTTGTTATCATTGATTCATGCTTTTCCCTAAATTTTACCCAATCTAAAGTATCATCACCAAACTTAACAAGACCACCATCATACCTCTAAAGTTTAACAAACTTAATCCCATCACCTGTCATATGATTTTACCATCCACTATCAATAATCCAGTATTTTCTCTCCTCTTGCATAAAAATTAGTCACCATAGTTCCTTCAACCTTATGATCTATTTTCATAGCACTTTTCTTCACACATCTTTCAAAATTAGTAGAATTAATTCCGACATTTAAATGCATGAACAAGCATTCATCACTATCTTCACCAAGATAGTAAGATTCTTCATCGTCAGATACACCATTGTCTTTTTCAACATAATAACTCTTGACATATTTACCTTTATGATCCTTTTGTTTGTCATTTGTAACTTTGATTGGACATTTATAAGCATAATGACCTATCTTTCCACAATTGAAACATTTGAAGGGTAACTTACCTCCACATTTGTTAGTGCCCTTTTTCAATCTCCTTACAAAGTTTGCTTCCAACTAATCAAGATCATCCAAATCCGATTCATCATCTTTCTATACTTTACAAAATTTAATGGCAATATCTTTACTTGTAGCATAATTACCAAGCTCTCTCATTTAAAAAGAAGTTAAAGCACTAAACATACAATCTCTAGAATAATTATCCAAATTCTAAGCTTCCTCAATAGTAAAAGCCTTAGATCTATAACATTTAGGAATTGTTCTTAATACCTTTTTCAAAACTTTGATCTCCTCCAGCTTTCCACCAAGACCATTGATGGCATTGACAACTTCATCAACTTTGAGCATGTAGGTAGTAATATCTTCATCTTCAGACATTCTTAGGATTTCAAATTTGGATTTGTAATTCTACATATTTGCTTGTCTGACCTTGTCATCTCTTTCATAAATTATCTCCAACTTTGTCTAGACATCTTTAGCATATTTAAAAATTATCACCTTTCCAAGTTCAGAATTAGAAAAACCACTTAGAATTGCATTCCTTGATTTTCCATTATTTTCATAATCCTTGATCTCATCATCACTTTCCAGACCATTAGCAGGTAGGGTATATCCTTTTTCAATAGATTCCTAGACTCCAAATCCAAGAGAACCCATAAAGAACTCCATCCTATCTTTCCAATAAGCATAGTTTGTTCCATCAAACATAGGGGATTTGACACCTTTCTTATGTACCATTCAAATCTACCTCAAGTGGTTAAGCTTCTTTCAAGGAATAATTCTGATACCAATCGTTAGATGCATAGGACAACTGAGAGTGGGGTGAATTAGTTGTATACTTAAAACATTCAATCCTTCATTAGCATTCAAACCCTTATCAACCTTTATACCCTTATCATGTATTAACAAAATGTAAACATATGAAACAGTAATGCAAATACATCCAAACACATAAGAACACCGGATTTATGTGGAAAAGCTAGCTAAGAAGGGAAAAACCACAGTTAGAATTAGCTCACATATATATGAATTGCAACATCAAATCCAATTAGGCTCACTACCAAGGGCTCACTTCCAAGGGCTCACTGCCTAGAAAAAGAAGAAAGGCTCACTGCTAGAAGGAATCATTGTCCAAAATAAAGAAGAATAGAAGAAAGGGTGGATCACTACCAAATATGAACTGCTAACAATGCATCTGACTTATGTTGAAGGTATAGTTCTACTAAAGCACATAAAACTCACTTAACATATTGAAATGTAGACACCTTTTTCTCACTACATCTAGAAGTCATAAGAGTTTAAGCTCACACTCAGATCACCACACTTGATCACATTCACATATTTTACATCACACACATACACACTCTACTTAACATCTCCAATAACTCACCTTACATTTATACCATCCACAAGACAAAAAAATCTCAATTAGGTCAACCTTAATGAAATGTATGCACCTTAAACATGCAACACCATTATAGGTCAGAACCAAACACTTATGTGGTGGAAAGAATTGAAGGTAGACCATGCCAAGGGTTAACTAGGACCCAAATCTGCACTGACATGCTTTGCCACACTTCCACAAATGACAAAAAACCTCTACAATTAGCATTAGCACACTAGGTTGGACAAACCTACACTAACACTAACAAGTGACCACATACATGCTTCTCCAGGTCTAGAAACATCTTGTGGACCACACAAAAAAACTCCACAACATCCAAGAATATTCCACATCATCAGAATATTCAACACTACTAACACAACCACCTAAACCTTTCATTCTATGCAACCAGACACACTGGCACAAACTTGCAACTCACTAACCAACCCTGTGGAACACCTCAACACCTAAAAAATCAAGGGAAAGTAGATACAGACAATATAAGCATGTTCCCAAATCTACAAGACAATAATCCTCAATGCGAAGAAATGTGAAGCAATCTCATTTCTCCCAGACAACCTTCTTTAGAGGAACACACACTATCAAACACATCTTCCACTGTCGCATGAGCCAAAACTTGAAACTCTGGATATAACACCTTTGAACACATCTAATCATCACTTCCAAACTACAAAATCATATCTTCAACCATGAAGAAATGCAGAGCACAACACTGAACACACCTCTGCCACATTGCTCACTCTTTTATTTAAATTTTCTCAAAAGCACTTAGAAACCAAGTGAACTAACTACTTCAACAACACCAAAAAAATTCTTCAACATATCTACAACATTTGTAAGACTTCTCATCATGACTTAAATAGAGGTTGATATAAAATCATATAGATGACAACATAATGCAACATTCTTCAATAACACTAACACTCTTCACACTAGGGTTGACATCAATATGACATCAAACCACAAAACATCCAACATTACCAATAGGATCCAACAATATCCCAACTATAATCAATCTTCTAACAATCTCTACATACAAGGAGTTGACATCAATGCCAATACTATTGACAACACCAACTTCCAACAACTCCAATGCTAGGGGTTGACATCAACGACACCACCAACAAGCTTTCAAAAAATTGGCATTTTGTTAAGAATTTTCCATTTCAAGGCTAGGGGTGTCAAGGTGGTACATGTACTCTTTAGTCTAGTCCAAGTAAAGGAATCAATCCAACTTTTCACCAACATCTTGAGATCTAACACAATCTAATTAGCTTTGTCATCATCCTTTTGTCTAAAGGTTAAAAATAAAATCTAATCAACTTTGGTCATCATCCTTTTGTCTAAAGGTTAAATATCAAATCCAATCAACTTTGGTCATCATATTTTTTCTAAAGGTTAACCTATCCAATTCAATCAACTTGAACATCACCTATTTTTGTCCAAAAGACTTGTTAACATATCCTTGAATCCATTTTGAAATCAAACTAAACATCACAACAACATACAATGTTATCTCACTCGTTCATTTGTCTAATCTTGAAATAAATAAATAAAAAATGTCAATGTCAATCCATTACTTGAATCCTATTCCATTCTATCCACCCATGGAGTCATCATATCCTACTAGCTACAACACCATAACAACTATGCGTGTCCCTGATCAAGACTTTGGAATACTTTGTCGCATGCCAGATTTTAATCAATGTCAAAGCTCACAAATCTATCATTCAAACAATAAAAACATGAATCTATTAATAAACACATCCCAACCCAATAATACCACCAAACGTGAGTACACTCCTTTAGGGGAGCCAATCAAGTTTGTGTTAAAGAATTTAGTTCAATATAATTTCATCAATCTTCCAAAATCACAAGATAATTTTAAACCTTGTTTCACACCCTCATGGTACAATGGCAATGTTTATTGTAAATACCATGGAATAAAAGGTCATGAAACGTTATCTTGCATGAAACTCAAGAACCTTATACAAGACCTTATTGATCAAGGTGCAATCAATGTTGAGGATAACCTTCAAATCCCATCCACCAATAATCATATTGACAACGATTATACCTCAATAATGAGATAGAAAACATAGATACTTTTCAAAAGCATGATCAGGATAATCCAACGATGTCTAACAATGATCCATTTCATGGAATATTTGCATCACTTGACCTCATGGTGGCACATATTGGATAAAATTACCCACAAAAGTCTTACATCTCTAATTCTAATCCATCATTCTCAATTCTTCCTCAATCACCAACTGCAACATCTTTATCAAGTAATCCATCAAACAACAACACATTTCTAATTCCCTCTCAAGGATTATCCTTGGTAAATACATGTCCAATCAGTCAAACACTTGATTCAAATCCATTTCATGATCAAGAAACCTCTATCCTAACACTATCATACCTCCAATTGCCTATCATACCTAATACAAAAAACCTAAGCCAAGAGCTATCACCCATACATCCACTTGTTGAAAGCATCCAAAAATCATTTGTAAGTAATCCATTCTTTGAAATTTATCCATGTCAAGAACATAATCTAAAACATAATGAAGTTAACTCTTAAATAAGTCAAGGTCAATAATCCATATCTCCTAAATACTATCAAGATCTAGTGAGTATTTTCGAATCTATTAACAAAGATAACTTTGTGATGAATCAAGATCAAGAATCCATATCCCCAAAATACTACAATAATCTAATGAGTATCTTCTAATCCATACAATATTTCACAACCAAAGACCATATCCATACACTAAGCACTCCTACATCTACCCATGAGATACTTCCTTCCACGAGACACGTAGATGATCTTCTTTCAAAAAAAGAGCCTCCTACTCTTGATATATTTGTAAAACATCAAACAATGGTATCATTCTATGAACTTCACGACAAAAGTTTAGAAGGTGATCATGAAGAAAATTTCTACCCAGACTTTGAATCACTAGCATCTTTTGAAGAACAATCGGAAACCAGTGCTTCCACTACCACCTTTGAAGATTTCCAATAGAGCATAGAAGAAGAGACAACTTGTTTCCAAGATAAATAATACTTGTAATTTTTCAGTGAATGCTTTATCAAAAGAGAATGATTATTCCTACATAAACATGGTATCCTAGAACACGTACAAATAATTGAAAATCCTAAGCATCAAGGTATCACTTATTCAACTATAAATGAATCTAATCATATTAGTGACACCTCCATGATATTGGGGCCAAACTTATATAATGCAAACATCAACATGGGAGCCATGAAGGGTCCTTATGGTAAAATTTCTACTAGCACTTCAACCATCCATATCATGAAACATCATCCTCACATCTTTCCACCTTCTGATTGGGACCAACAAGAAAAAAATCTACATAAAGGAAAAGAGCATGTCATCGACACTAATGAATTGTGAAATCAAAATGAACACATGAAGTTCAAATGGGTCCCAAAGAAAAGAAAAGCAAATAATACTTATCAAACTCCATTAGTCAAAAAAATTATGGGGTAGAATAAAAAAGGGACTTCCATCCATCAAAAGTCTTCATCAATGCAAAAGAAATATTTAGTAGCAATGTACAAAGTATATAAAAAAGTTGGTCCTAAATCCAATCAAAACTTCATATCTAACTTTCGTTTCTCATAATCCTACGTTTGGAGAGTCAAAGATCCACTATCTAAACTATCAACTGATACATCTTCATCTCATATCCCTCATCAAAATCCACCATCCACCTCAAAACCAAGAATACCTAACTCTTGTATTAACCATGTCTTGTAAGAAACTCTTTATAATAAGGACTTCAAGGGCACTCTATCGTGATGTGCGCATCTAGATAAAGTTAACTCTGGTATCAATGAAGACAACATTTAGGAGTTATATGCAATCGCTCGTACCTTGGCATGAAAAACCCATCATTCAAGATATCATTGGAGCATCATGATAGGAGAATCTACATCAAAAGCCTTAGAGGGTTCAACATGATAAAAAAATAGAGAATCAAAACAAAAAAAAAAAGAAAAATAGTAAAGAGAAAAAAATCATCCTCTATTGAAAACCACTTTGGTGGCACTTTGGACAAGTACCATTATGAAAACCTAGCAAACAAGCATCATGTGTAGAATCAAGGATCCATGTACAATTTAAGTTGGAAGAATCTTATCTTATCCATAATAAAATCTAGAACTTCATCCATCCATATCCATAATAAATCCGCTATCATGCCTTCCATATCCATATTAAACTCTATGATCCATAATAAAATCCAAAACTTCATCCATCCCTATCCATAATAATTCTTCTATCATTTCTTCCATAACCATATCAAAATCTATGAGGAAGGAAGGGCCACTTCCCAACCGGGTTGGGTTGGGAACAATAGTTCTGAAGCCGTTGATACGTCTATAATAGATAAGATGGTTTAAATGGAGTCATGATCCATCCAATCAACTTTCATCCATCTCCCACATCCATCTTGATCTTGACAAAGATTAGGGGTATACTTAAAACTTTCTTTTGGTAAAATATTGACATGGTCATTTCTATAGATCATATCCTATCTCATGTAATACTATCACCTACATCTGACCCATCATGCATTATCCAAGAAATTTAGCACTATATCTGAGCCATTTAGCATTATCCTAATAACCATCATTTATCCGAACATGTTATCTTATTAAAGGATAGTCCTTGGAATCCTTTACATATCATTCCCCCTATCCATGCATCCACTCGTAGCATTTCATATATTGCTAGACATTGGGGGAAGATACTTTCATCTTGCTTTGATTGATCTATGTCCTCTAGCTCATGTCGTGATCCAAACATTTACAAAAGAAAAATCAAAACAATCAATAGAATTCATAAGAAAATATTCAAAAATCACAAACACATGGAAATAATAAGATGTTCCCTATCAACTATATCTTTCATTAGTAATCGATCCAAGCAATCTATATTAGTTGCATCTAACTTATGCTTCAACATCATATCAAATAATTCAACAGATTTTATTCCTAGCCTGCCTACAAATCTTGATCCATTCAATCTATCCATCATCATCTCAGGATGTATTTGTCCCAATCCTCATGTTGTTCCTATCTTGACAACACTATCCTTGCATTGTTGTGTATCCTCAATAATGTTATCACTATCGACAATCAATCAATCATGTCAATCAGTTCTAGCTTGGATGTCAACAAGATCTCAAAAGATCATTGATACTACTACATATCCATATCTATTTTCCAACATCATGCGAAAAGTACAAAAAAAAAAAAAACATCCAAATAATCTTGAAAAATCCAAAAACATTCAAAATATCTTCAAAAATACCAAGAAAGAACCTCAAATAACCTTCAAAAGTATTAAAAAAAACATTCAAAAAATCTCAAAAATACCAAAAATAGCCTCAAATAACCTTCAAAACCACAAAAATATTAAAAACATTCAAAAATACCATCTCTCATATCACTCATCCACAATAAACTATCCCCCCATAATAAAGTTATCATCATCCTCACCCTTTGAAAAAGTAATCAAAGAAAACATAGCAGCCATCAAAATCTAGAACATTCAAACAAAAATTGTGAAGACTTAATCATTATCAGATAAAACAATGCCTAAATATCAATTGTCTATCGATAGTCATCACCATCACCATCAATATCCTAGCATATTCCTTAATGGATATACCGTTCCCACAATGGGTATCATTAATGGATAACATCCCTAAGCTACAAACATCTCTAGCAAGTGATATGGCAACTTTGTTCGTCTATTTTGGTTTTTTCTTTTGATTTATCTTATTGTCTTATTTTGATGACCTCTTAAGGATGTCTATAAAAGATTTAGAGAGTAAGGAACGAGGCATGGTCATTGATTTCGTATGTCATGTTTGTGGGATATTCTTGTAATACAACCATGGTGAATACTTGCCTTGCGTGTGTGGAAGTCATCTTAGGCAACATAAAGTGGCCTTGCATGTTAGGTTCTTCATACCTCTCTATGTATTGGTGCAACATGCTTTGAACTTCTAAACCATACAATCATAACAAGGTTTTCGTATGTTTGGTATGGAAAAGAATACTCCTCTTGTTTGTAGATTCAAAATCCACACAATAGATACAAAGTCACCTTGGTTCTTTATACCTTGGTGCATCGTGTCTATTTTCTACATTAAAAAGGATTGCTATGATGAAATTATTGTTGGAAGAATGTCAATGATGCTATTGTTGGAAACATGAGCGTAAGGGATAAGCACAAGGTACATTACTATGTGTTGCAATGTTGTCATTGATGTCAAAATTGTATCTTGATGTGGAGATCATGGTGCAAATTATTGCAGATCATTTTGGTTGGTTCTAACAGGTTTTGAAGGGTTTGTGGAAGACATTTTTGCAAGATGGTTTGATTCGGTAAAGTTGGTTGTGATGCAAAATTGACTGTGTCAACTCTATAAATTTTGTGTAATAGAGCTCCAGTTCTTGGGTCCACACCAGTCTACAAATGAATTTTTCACTCTGCACTTCTAATATTATTTTTTTGGTTGTTAGAAGTATCTAATTCCAAAATTTCATCATGTTTTGGCTCTTGGTTTGAGAGATATAAGTAATAGAAGTTTGGCTTGGAAAAATACAGCCATTTCCTATACAATGCATATGAGTAGGAGAGTTTGCACTTCTATGTGGATAAGTTTTGACTTTGTGCTTTTGAGGATATGTTGACAAATGGTAATAGAGTATGAATTCTAGTTGGCATGATGTTTTGAGTTACTTGTGCCTGAATGTGGATACTTAGTTGAAGAACTTTTGTATTAGGTCTTCTGCGATGCCAACCTTAGAGGCTTGAAGGTGTGTGAAGGTTAAATATGTATTGCAACCTTATGTGGGATCTATTATAGGTCCATACCGACCTATTTCAAGTTACTTTGAGATTTGAATCATGGCATGAGGCATGTATGGAAAGATTTGGAGCTGACAAGTTATATTTGAATGTTACATCTAATTAGGCTAACCTAATTGATGTCATGCTTGATGCAAATATATAATTTAGATCCTTTTTGGTGTTTTGATGAATGTCATGAATGTTGAGAATTTGTGAATGCTCTACATGTATGTGATGCAAATACTATCAAAGTAATGAAATTTAAGTTGTGAATGTTTATTAGAAGATTAGAGTGATGGGAAAGTAGAGGAAAGCAAAGTGTTAGATCAGAATCAAATGAAGTGTGTAAAATCAATTTATTGAGCTTAATTGGAACTGTAATTCATGCATATGATAGATGCAATTGTAACAGTTCAATCTAGGCTATGAGCCACAATCTCTCTTCTATCTTCTTTATTTATTTTTTAATTATTATTATTATTATTCTATGGGTAGTGAGTCCACTTGGACAGTAAGTCCACATGTAGTGAGCACTTCTATAAATATACCATAATCGATTATAATATATTGTGAGCTAATCCTCACTGTAGTTTTTCCCATTTTGGGTTTTCCACATAAAAATCTTAGTGTTCATGTGTTATGTGATGTTTTTCATGTTTCATGCTTTCTTTCTTTACTACAATTGAATATGCTAAGTGGATTGTGTTGCAAGAATGAAGGTGTTGTCATTGATGTCATGGATGTAGGTTATTGGCTGTATATGTCAAGGATATTGATAAAATTGTAATGAAGAAAGGTTGCAAGTGTTCAGTGGTTGCTTTGGGTTTTGTTCCAGGATTTTCTCCTATGTTTGTGTGGTTCAGATATGTTGATCATGGTTGTTGGAAGCTGCTATATCCAAATTTTGGGCTTCTTATTATACAGTGTGAGTTATGTTCACCAGTTGTGAACTGTGGTTTTTTGTGTGTCTGGCTGAGGTTTGAGAGAAATGTTGTTGGTATGGATTTATTTTTGGTTGAGTCTTATGACTTGCGGTTCTAGAGTTAAGTTGTTATGATCATGTTGAAGATAATTTTGGTGTCTGGAAGGATTTTATCGTGCTAAGGGTTGTGTGTGCTTAATTGTTCTATGTGTTTTACAATGGTTTGGCCGACCTTGTGTTGAACACTACTTTTGAAGTTCATGAAGCATGTTGGGACTTATTTGAGCCCTCATTAAGCATTTTTTTGGGTCACCTTCATTCTAATTCCACCCTAGGATTTTTTGGCACCAACCTAATTTGAATTTAATGATGGATGATCGACTTTGGATATGTTTCAAAATTGAACATGGTATAAATATAGGATGAGTTAGTAGTGAAAGATGTAAAAGAGATAGGTGAAAAGAAATAGAGAAAATAGATGCAAATCAGTGTGTATGTGATGCAAGTGTGGTAGATCAATGCAAATTCTAAATGTTGAGTTTCTGGATGCAGTGAGCTAAAGGTGTACTCTATCATTCATGCATGTCTACAAGTGGTTGAGTAAATTGTGGTGGAAATATCTATTGCATTGAGATTTTCTTCTCTCTGTAACATATCTCTTCTATCTTCTTTGTATCTCTGTAGCAGTGAGCCCTCCGAGTGGTTAACCCTTGTTGGATAGTGAGTCCTAATCCAAAGAGTTAGTCCTTTTTTGGCAATGACCCTTTGTAATCAGTTTTGATATTATTTATATTGTGAGATAATCCTCACCGTGGTTTTTCCCTTATTGGTTTTTCCATGTAAATCTGGTGTTATTGTGTATATGTGTTGCTTTTCAGTTTCTGCCTTTGTACTTAATGTTTAATCATTCTAACAGAGTGAAGGATTTGTGATTGATCTATGTTCCGATGAATATTTTTAAGGATTAAAATTTGCTACAATTGATTACCCCCCCCCCTCAGTTGTCTTGTTCAACAATTGGTATTAGAGCTTGGTTCCTTGGAGAAGAGCTTAATCGCTTAAGGAAGGTATGAGATGGTAGGAAAAATCACTTATGAGTATTCAAAGTTTGATGGACCTAATTATGCTATATGGAAAATACTAATGGAAGAATATCTGGAGTATTGTGGATATGATGTGGAGAAAGATTACAAGATTGTTTACACTCCTCCTGCTAATGGTCTGAGTACAACTGATGAAATCAAGGCACATGAAGCGAACAATAAGGTGAAGTTCATTTTGAAGAATAGTCTTTCACATTCCGAGTTGATTAAAGTTCAAAATCTAAAGACTGTTAAAGAAGTCTAGGATGCTTTTGAAAAGGTGCATGAAGGAGATGAAAGGGTCAAAGAGGAAAAGTTACAAAATTTGGAGACACAATTTGAGCTCCTGCATATGTCTGAATATGAGAATGTTAAATCTTATGTATAGAGATTGGATGAGATAGTAGTGAAATGTGATGACTTGGTGCTACAATAGATGAATCTAGGATTGTAAAGAAGATTCTTAGAACTCTCCCTGATGAACACAATGAAACGGTATGTGCTATTGAAGAAAATATAACTACAAGACTTACACTAAAGATCAGTTAGTCGAAACTTTGACATCTTATGAGATGAGAAAGCCGAATTTGAGAAATGGATCCAAATCATAAACTACTTTTAAGGCTACAAGAGCTAAAGATCTGGATGAAGAAAATATTGATGAAGTAGAAGCTAACTTTGTGAGAAGAATGAAGAAATTCTCTAGTAAGTATGAAGGTAAGTTACCCTTTAAATGATTTAGTTGTGGAGGAATAGGTCATTATGCTTTGAGATGTCCAAAAAGAGCTAAGAGGAATAAACAAAGATTTAACAAAGAAAACAAAGGTAAGAAGATAAAAAAAGAATATTATGTGAATGAGGATGCTATTATTTCTGATGAGGAATTTGATTATGGAGATCCTGATGACAATGAATGCTTGTTCTTGGCTATAAAAGATAAACCTACTTCTGCTAATTTTGAAAAATAGGTGAAAGAATGCCCTCCAGAGAAGGAGAAAAGTGAAGGTATTGTAATATCTTCCCTACATGCTAAACAAGAAAAGAACTATTGGGTTGATGACAATGGTTGTTCACATCACATGACCAGTGATAAGAGTAAGTTTGTTAAATTTGAAAAATATGATGGAGGCTTAGTTATGTTTGGAGATGATACTGGTGCTAAGATTTGTGGGATAGGTTTAGTAAGTTTTGATGGAAAGCATAATATTGATGATGCCTACTATGTTAAGGGCTTAAGGCATAATATTTTGAGTGTTGGATAATGTGCAATAAAGGATATAATCTTGTATTTAAGGATGACATATGTGAAATCAGGAAAGACTTCAGAACAATGATTGCTGTAGGAAATAAATTTGAAGGAAATATCTATCAACTTAAGGGTGCTGATGGATGATGCTTTATGACTCAGATTAATGATAGTTGGTTATGGAATCAGAGAATGTGTCATATTAATTTTGATAATCTAGCAAGGATTAGTGTAGTACAGGCCGTGAGAGATTTACCAAGGATTACAAAGCCTATTAATGCTATTTGTAGAAATTATCAATTTGGAAAGCAAGCAAGAAGCAACTTCAGATCAAAGGAACAATCTACTACTGGACTACTGGATTTACTTCATATAGATCTTTGTGGTCCTACAAGAGTGAGAAGTCTACAAGGTAAAAGGTACTTTATGATTTTGATTGATGATTACTCTAGGTATACATGGGTTCCATTTCTTAGAGAAAAGTATGATGCATTAGATATATTCAAGAAATTCAAAGCTATGGTTGAGAATGAAGTAAATTTGAGGATAAAATGCTTAAGGTCTGACAGAGGTGGTGAATTCACCTCCCATTAGTTTAATATGTTTTGTGAAGTTCATGGAATAAGAAGATAGTTATTTGCTCTGAGAACTCCTCAACAAAATGGAGTTGTTGAAAGGAAGAACGAAACAATTCAAGAAGTTGCTAAATCAATAATTACTAAGGCTAGTCTACCGAAAGTTTACTGGAGATAAGCTATTGAAATTGATGTTTATGTATTCAACCGAGTTCAAGCAAGAGAAAATAGTACAAAGACCCCCTATGAGCTATGGTGTGGAAGAATTCCTACTGTTAAGTATTTCAAGGTATTTGGAAGCAAATCACTAGTAGAATTTGGAAAATAAATGACTAGGTGACTAAAAATTTTAGTCGCAACAACTAAAAATGACTAAATTCTACTCATTTTTTGCAACTCAGCTATAAATGAGTAAATAAATGACTAATTTGGTCATTGACTAAACAATTATTGTCACATAAATAAAAATGACTAAATAGTTAGTCGTCAAATCCAAAGTAGACAAAACTTTTAAAAAACAATTCGGCCAATTATTAGCACGATATATTCATGCACGTGATGTATTGGCATGATTATTCATGTTCATTGCAGATTCATTTGTCTCGGTCATTGCAGATTCATTCATCTTGCTTAACCTCGCTTCATTCATTAGCCTGGCATGAGGCGATTTGATCAATTATAGTAGCTACTTGCATGGGTGAAAATGATTCAAAGAGGAGCTGGAGACTTCTAAAAAGGTGGGCAATGGCAAGGAATTCAGAGTTTGCTGCAATGAATTTGAATTCGCAGAGGCCCTCTATAACGAAATCAAATTTTGGGACGCCCTCTGTAGCTAATTCAGAGGTAATTCAAAACCCTCATTACATTAAACACAAGTTCAAAACGCTCATTACAATCTACTAGTCTTAATAATGTTCTGCTGGTCTTAATAATGTTCTTTTATAATCTTGCCATTGTTCTACTTCATAATGTGCTCAAGCTAAATATAATAAAATTTGGGTGTAAGTGCCAAATTAGAATTTCCTCAAACAATTTTGATACATTTTCACTGCAAGTACAAACTATCCTTGTGCAAAGTAAACATGTGCTAGCTTTACCCAAACATCAGGCATCTGAACAAAGATATTTCCTGTTGCAGCTTCTTGTACCTATGTAAAAATTTCCTTTGCAATATCAAATTGACCCCTTTCAACTAGCAAAATGGTTGCCTCATTTGTAGCATAAAAATTTCCCGATCTCTGTGCCAACACTTTACAATACAGTTCTCTATGGTTCTCAAGATGTTGTGCCTCCACCTTTGGATCCATCCTCTCATTGAAAAGAGATGCAAAATAATTCCAATTTCCAAGTGAAATGTCAACATAAGAATTCTTTGCATTTGATTCACTTTGTGTATCTTTAATTGTTTCTTTGCTTTAAGCCAATCATCTATTTTCAGTTCCATTTTTCCAAGCATAGATAAAGCATTTGATGAGGTTTTTATCCACCTTAAGTGCATCCCAAATCAATTCTAGGCTTAGTTGGATCTGATTCTGATCCTGAGCCATGGCTGCAAGATGTAGATATGCATCCACATAATCAGGAAACTTGAACAATATTAGCCTGTATAAAAGATTTGCTTTTTCAGTATCATGTAGTTGTTCAAACAACCTAGCAAGATTAAATAGTGTTGTGACTTTATCCTATGGTAACTCAAGTGAAACACCACCTTCTAGTTGATGGAAGAATTTCATATCCTTAAAGATCACAGGAAAAACTACAAAATTAGCATTGGGGCTTTTATTTATGAATTCAACCCAAATTCCATTTCCTAATGCCTCCATAAAAGTTTGTTGAGCCAACTTTAGTTCATCACGCTCAAAATGAAGGACCCCAATGTTGTTTAACAATTGAATGGGTACTTCTCTTCTCTTCTTTAGAAGAGACTTTGGTGTCTTAAGAGAATCTAAGGCTGCACTAGGTTTTGACGACATGGGCATGATTAGGTGGATCTATGCGAGTTTCCTTTCTTAAAATTTCCAATGCCTTCTTTGCCAACCCTTGCTGAGCATATATATGGCCTACAACTTTTAAGCTCTCACAGTTCTCAGGGTGGACCTTCGAAACCTTTTCAAAATTTGAGAGAGAACTCTTAAGATCTCCTAGCTTTAATTGAACCTATCAAAAAAATCCTGTGGCCTCTAGCTTTCCTTAACTGATGTCATGTAGTAGCAACTAGTGGTGTCATAATCACCTTTACTATGATAAGATCGTGAAAGATTATAATATGAATGAGATTTCATGAGAGGGTGGTCAGTTGAAACAAGAGTTGTCTCAGTCAACTGTTCCACAAGAAAATGCTGCCCTACAGTGAAGAAAAAATAGTTTTCTAAATGATTCAATTCCATTACAGAGTACAGGTATAATTGAAAGGCTCTACGCATATTTTCCATTCCTTCATGAACACTACCTTTTTCACTAACTGCGAGAATCCTACAAGTAGAAAATGCACAAAACTGACCACAAAGATTTTTGTAGAGGTAGAACATTACTTCCTAATGCCTCCATAAAAGTTTGTTGAGCCAACTCTAGTTCATCACGCTCAAAATGAAGAACCCCAATGTTGCTTAAGAATTGAATGGATACTTCTTCTTTGATCTTCTTCAAAGGAGACTTTGGTGTCTTAAGAGAATTTAAGGCTGCACTCGCGTCTGACGATATTAATAACTCACCCATCTTGATAAATGCATGGGAATCATGTGGATCTATGCAAGTTTTGTTTCTTAAAATTTCCAAATCCTTCTCTGCCAGATCTTGTCGAGCATATATGGTCTACAACTTTTAAGCTCTCATAGTTCTCAGGGTGGACCTCCAAAACCTTTTCAAAATTTGAGAGAGAACTCTTAAGATATCCTAGCTTCAATTGAACCTATCCACAAAATCCTATGGCCTCTGGCTTTCCTTGACTGATGTCATGTAGTAGTGGCCAATGATGTCATAATCACCTTTAATTTGATAAGATTGTGCAAGATTATAATATGAATGAGATTTCATGAGAGGGTGGTGAATTGAAACAAGAGTTGTCTCAGTCAACTTTTCCACAAGAAAATGTTGCCCTATAGTGAAGAAAAAATGGTTTGCTAAATGATTCAATGCCATTGCAAAGTACAGGTATAATTGAAAGGCTCTATGCATCTTTTCCATTCCTTCATGAAAACTACCTTTTTCACTAACTGTGAGAATCCTACAAGTAAAAAATGCACAAAACTAACCACAGAGATTTATGTAGAGGTAGAACATCATTTCCTAATGCCTCCATAAAAGTTTGTTGAGCCAACTCTAGTTCATCATAGTCAAAATGAAGAACCCCAATGTTGTTTAACAATTGAATGGGTACTTCTTCTCTGCTCTTCATCAGAAGATACTTTGGCATCTTAAGAGAATCTAAGGCTGTACTAGGGTTTGATGATATTAATAACTCACCCATCTTGATAAATGCATGGGCATCATGTGGATCTATGTGAGTTTCATTTCTTAAAATTTCCAAAGCCTCTTCTGCTAGCCCTTGCTGAGCATATATATGGCCTACAAATTTTAAGCTCTCATAGTTCTCAGGGTGGACCTCCAAAACCTTTCCAAAATTTGAGAGAGAACTCTTAAGATCTCACAAATTCAATTGAACCTGTCCACAAAATCTTGTGGCCTCTGAATTTCCTTGACTAATGCCATGCAATAGTGGCCAGTTGTGTTATAATCACCTTTACTATGATAATATCATGCAAGATTATAATATGAATGAGATTTCATGAGAGGGTGGTCAGTTGAAACAAGAGCTATCTCATTCAACTGTTCCACAAGAAAATGCTGCCCCGCGAAGAAAAAATGTTTTGCTAAATGATTCAATTCCATTGCAGAGTATGGGTATAATTGAAAGGCTCTATGCATATTTTCTATTCCTTCATGAACACTACCTTTTTCACTAATTGTGAAAATCCTACAATTAAAAAGTGCACAAAACTGATCACAAAGATTTTTCCCCATTTCAAATAGAAAAATTGCCAAAAAAGAGAGTTTAAAACCCACAAAAAAATGCAAATAAAATCATGTTGATTTTCGTGCCAAAAAAAAACCATGAGACCATAGCTTGTTTCTTACTATTATTCTTTGATATATTTTTTCCAAGCATCCATAGCTTTTTTGAAATCACCTGTTTTAGGCTTTTAGCCATAACATCAAGGCAGTGAATTGTTTGATAAAATGCTTTGGTAGACATGTATGAAAAATGTGGTAGCATAGAAAAGGAAATGACCTTTGGAAAAAAATTCCTCAAAGAAATGTGGTCTCATGGTGATGGAATTCCATGATGAATTCCATGACAAGTGGATTGTTATGGATTTTCATGGCATTCCATCACCATGAGACCACATTTGTTTGAGGAATTTTTTCAACTAGTTCACTCCCTTGTCTATGCTCTTGCTTACTATTATGCTTTGATAGATTTTTTCTAAGCACCCTTAGCTTGTTCGAAAGCACTTGTTTTATGCTTTTAACCATAGCAACAAGGAAACAAATTTTTTGATAAAATGCTTTGGTAGACATGTATGAAAAATGTGGTAGCATAGACGAGGCAATGAACTTTTTGAAAAAATGCCTCAAAGAAATGTGGTCTCATGGAATGCCATGACAAACAAATGCAATTGGAAAATGCTCCTAGTTATTAGTTATGCAATGTGAAGTAATTGCATAACTTTGTAGGTTAAGTTGTTTGACAACAATCCTTCAAATTCTTAACTTGCAAGTGGTGTTTGGTTGGAAAAATGAGAGTGTAGATCAGTTATTGGCATTATTAAGTTCATTGTTACCATTTCCAACAAAATGAAGTCAATGTAGAAAGGAAATCACTAACCTAGGCTTAGGGTATGAAAAAATCCACACATGTGTGAATGGTTGTGTATTATTTCACAAGAATCTTGCAAGTGAGAGTGAATGTCCGAAATGTCATGAAGCGAGGTATAGAGAAGGGTTGAAATTAGTTGTGGTTCCTAGAAAGGCTCTTCACCACTTTCTGGTAATCCCACGATTACTATGAATGTATAGGTGCAAAGATATTGCTGAACTTATGCAATGGCATGCCCAAAATAAGAGCACTGATGGAAAACAACAACATGTACCTGATTGTAAGACGTGGATGGAGTTTGATAACAAATGGCCTATTTTTTCTCAAGATCATCGTAATATAAGGTTGGGTTTGGCTCTAGATGGGGTGAACCCATTCTCAGATCAAAGTACTAAATGGTCAACTTGGCCAATGTTTTTAATAAATTATAACTTGCCTCCATGGTTAGCAACTAAACCATTTTTCTTAATGCTATCATTGATTATACTAGGAAATAAAAGTGTGACTTCAGATACAATTGATGCTTATCTAGAGCCATTATATGATGAGCTAATGGAATTGTTGAGAGGAATTGAAGCAATTCAATCTTTAAGGGATGGTCATTCAATCAAATTCACTTTAAGAGCTTCCTTATTGTTTATGATTCATGATCTTCCTACATATGGCACACTGTTTGGTCTCAGTGTTCATGGATACCATGGATGTATTGCTTGCAAATTTAAGGATTTTGTGAGGAACTAAAGAAGTTTGCATAAGTATATTTATTGTGGACATCGTGCTTACCTTAAAATGGATCATCCATATCGTCAACAAAAAACATGGTTCAATGGTCAAGAAAAGAATCATGAAGCATCATTGCTAATAACAGGTGATTACATTGTTGAGAATGGAGAAAAAGGAATGTCATTTATTGAAAATGATGGGATTGTTGGTAGTATATGATCCATGTAATGAAAGCAGTGTAAAAAGGTTGTGCATGTTCTATAAATTCCCATACTTTAAGGATATAGCCATTAGGCATACTGTTGACTTTATGCATACCAAGAAAAATATAGCCTATGTTATTATAGAAAATCTTTTTGGTGCTTTTGATACTATTTCATCACGTGAAGACTTTTGACAACTAAAGATTTGTCAAAATCTTTGGGTTGAAAAATATGATGATGAAAAATATAGAAAACTTAGTGCTCCTTATGTTTGGACAAAGGAACATCGTGCACAATTCTTACAGTTGATGTATTAGACTTGCTTTCCCATTAGATATGTAAGTAGTAGTATTAGAATCCAAACTGACATTAATGGCTTAAGAGGCCTCAAGACCCATGACTATCATGTCATAATGGATAATATTTTACCTATTGTGGTAAATATATTAAGTTTGGAAAAGGGGCCAAGATTGGAAGTTATAAGGTTGGGCCTAATATTAAAGAGAATGAGTTTACATGTATTAGATCCTTCAAACTTTGATAGTTTGAGGAGGTTGTTGAAGTCCTTTGTCTATTGGAATGGGAATTTCCACCAACAATCTTTAACATTTCTATGCATCTTTTGATACATCTACAATATGAACTAAAGCATTGTTGCTTGATAAGAACAAGATGGATGTATCTTATAGAACAATATATGAAGGTTTTGAAAAAAAATGTTCATACTAGGGAAAAACCGAAAGGTAGCATGTCTAAGGGATATTCAATGCAAGAGGCCATGGGATTTTGCATAGAATATATGAAGGATTTAAAAAATGTCAATCGACGTGTATGGGACGATGACGAAGAAGGCACAGTTGTAGGTGAAGTATTAGAAGGAAATGGATGTTGCTTCAAGCTATCACATCAAAAAAGAAGTGTGATACATGCTTATATTCTTCAAAACACATCTTTGTTCAAAAAGTGGCATAGGTAAAAAAAAATTTACACAATAATTTATTTACTCAATTGCATTTACACATTTATATTATCAATCTTACTATTTGTACGCTAATATTCTATGTAGAAAATATGAAGACAATCAAGCTTGGATGCAACATCAACCTCAAAGGTGTAAATGTCATGTTGATTTAATTGGAGGTGATTCTTTTCCAAAATTTGAAGAATGAATTGTTAATGCAGTTAGTGATGCAAAAGAAGAAGGTCAAGATATAACAATGGAGGAAAGTAAGCTTTTACAATCTCCACATTTATGGGCTACGCGGTTCAGTGGAATGTGGGCCTATGGTACTCATTTAAGAGTGGAAGAAAAAGACAAAGGAAAGATAAATTGTTATTGTGTTAGTGCTAAATTTCTTCACGAAACTGAGAAGAAATTTTATGTTGGATTCATCCAACAAATTATTCTAGTGGACTATGGTGAAAATAGTCCTATATTATTAAAATGTAAGTGGATCCGACCATCTGTAGTACAATTTGATGAGTATGGATTTGTACGCGCAAATAAAAGACAATTTTTATTAGAGATGGATGAGCCGTATGTTTCCCCTCTTCAAATTAATCAATCATTTCTAATTGATGATTTAAGAAGCCCAGGATGGTCGTATGTCATTCAAATAGAGTCTCGTTCAAAATGAAAATTCATGGAAGTTGTTGATATAATGCCTGATGGGAAATATGTTAATTTATAAGAAACATTCGAAGAAGTGGATGAAGATGATGATGGAGTGTTTGAAGAAGACATTTTGATTACCAATGAAGAGATTGGGAGAGAGAATGCATTGCATGTCACAGATGAGGATGAGGAATAAAATCAAGCAGATGCAGACATGAATAATCAAGATTATGATCTTGCTAGAAATGCAAATGATTATGATGATGTTTTGTCACCTTAAGAGATTAGATTTTCACCTAAACTTTGGTTATATGTATGGTGTAATTTATTATTGAATGTAATAAAGATCTGAGTATAGGTATGCTTATTCACTATTGTTTTACTGATATATTTCTTAATGTAATCATCATTATTTTGTTGGTACATTGTATACAAAACCTAAGATGTTCACTGCTGATTTGAAGAGCATTTAAAGTTAGGTTCAATCATTCTTCTTAGTTTTCTTACTTTGGTTGAAAATTTGAAATTAATTTTGTTTAGTTAGAATATAATTTCTTATATGTCCTATATGTTTTCCAGATGCAAACATATAATCAACATTTGTGATTTAATAATACATATAGATATCTTAACACTAGGTGAACTAAGCCTCCCCATTACAAACAAAGAAATGATATCTTAGGTCTGAATGACACTGAAAACTAAAACTAAGAGACTGCAACATTAGAAAATTGTTCAACCTTTTCAATAAAATGATATCTAAAATATTGCATTCATAATAAAATCCAATACCACACTACTGCAGTAGCCAATGGAGGTATGTGCAGGATGGCAAGACATATAGGTCAATGTACAAATGCTTATCACAATACTGTGGCAACCAAATATGAATACGGTGGGGTGGCGATGAGAACATGTTAACAACTAAAGTAAACTGTAGCCCCGCAGGGGGTAAACAGTGACATTGCAGTATGGTGGTGAACAATCACTCAACTGCTAGAATTAACTTGATGTCTCGCGGGAGTCCAAATGGGTGTGCGCGTGGTGGCGGTACTGCTACTGCTGCCCCGCAGCAGTCTTGATATGACAGAGCGGTATGACAGTGAACAATCACTCAACCGCTAGAATTAACCCACCATCTCATGGGAGCCCAAAGGGGTGTGCATGGGGCGGTAGTACTACTAACACTACCCCACAATGATCTTTAAAGGACAAAGCGGTACTGCAGTACAAGCTGTCAAGCATTAAATGATTACACTGTTCAATTTCCCAAGATCAATGACATGTATTCAAACTCAAAATATGGGCAAATTCTAAAATATTTTACATGAATTGACATTAATAGCGAGGTGACTGAGCTCAACAACAACTATTACTTGGGACTTGATGACATTTTTGCAATCATTCACAAATCTCGGCGTACCAAAGGCAAGGGAGTTCAAGCATGAAAAATCTATAGCTAATATTTCACCAGATAAGTTCATAGAAAATCTTTGTAGAAAGTGTATAAGAATTGAATTTTCTTCTACAAGTAGACACCTAAAAAATAAAGTAGGAGTAAATTATTCATCATGCAACCCAAAAGAAGTCAACTTGTGAGTAAAAAGGAAGAGTCCACAGTTTCTAAATCAAAGAAGAGGTCCCTGGAACAATCCATTTTAGATGTGTTACCTAATTCGGTAGACAAAGGATCCAAAAAGGTGTTTAAAATTACAACCCATGGATGTAGAGACCCAATTATTCCTATCTCAGGGTGGGATATGTTTTGGCACTTCTATGAAAAAAGGGTTGAGAAGATTCCAATTTTGAATCTTTGGACCTTAGATTTGGCCAAATTGATAGTCCCAAACGTCTTCGTAGATGTTGAGTTTATTAAAGTATTGGCACAATATTATCACCCAACTACCAGGACTATAAGAATGCTAGACGGTTCACCATTAGTGGTGTTGACTAAAGAAGCAATTATAGAGTGTTTTATGTTAAACAAGCAAGCTATTACTAAGATTGACTTGGACAGAAGTGAGGAGGATTATAGGAGATTGAGAAAAAACTATAGGAATGATGAACTTCCTTTACACATGAAAAAGGGTGTAAACAATAGAAGGATACCTATCTCCCCCTCCCAAAATGAGCCATTTGCCATAGAATACTTCCAAGTATATTTCAAAAGAACTTATTTTTCTTTGTGCCAAGTGCTTGGAATAGATGTTAAAGAGAGGATGCCAACATATCTCACAATGATGGCAATGAGGATACAAAATCTTGAAGTCAATATTGAGTATGACTTTGCTATTGAAATTGAGAAAGGGCTACATGAGGGATTTTTGCAAGTAAGAGAGAACTTATCTCCCATCACTTTCAGGAAATACTCTCTGCTGTGTCATTTAATATTGTACCAAAACAAAAATAGATGGACTAAAAGAACCTTTTTGGGAATGACTAATGATGAAGGGAATAGGTTGCCTGTATAAAACTGGTGTTACATCTGGGATAGTAGATGTAAAAATAGTGATTATGTAATATTTCATGATGATTTCATAGTAAAGGTCTTGGTCGTTTTTGGTCATATTTCACCAAGATTTCCTAATAAAATCATGCAAGTATTAAGACCTTTAGCATTGAAGCCAAAGCAAGGACACACTCACAATTTCGGTGACTAGTTCTTCTTAGCAAACCAAACAATAATAAGGGTCTATGGGTGTCCTCAAGCCCCACACGTTTTACCTAAATTTATTTCTATTCAAATTTAATTTTTAGAATTTATGTGGAAAATGTTATGGATGGAGCAGGATGTTATGAAAGACAAAAAAAGGGTACATTCCTCCCTGACCTAACTGAATGTGAGGGGCTATTCGTAGGGTTTGACACTCTTGAAGAATTGCAAAACTATTTGATGATGCGGTATTCATTGAAGTCATGAGGAGAAAGGGTCTTTGATCCTAAAGTTCATATTAATTTTATAAAACAAACACTTCTCACTAAAGCTAGGATTACCCATGTAATGGATTACAAAGAAGATGTAATAAGAAATTGCTCTACACTCATGAAGTTTTTTAGAGGAAGAGGAAGTGGGAAATCATAAAGAGGCTTGAGGAGGAGAAGAAGAAAAGGGACACTGGATTCCAAGGATTCTATGTTGAAGAAAAGGATCCTATTAGAAGGATGAACATAATAATTGACGACTTTGAAAGATTATATGTTGAACCAGAAAAGAAACCTGAGGATCAGTCTTCGAAACCCTCCAAGATTCCCATCAAACCAAGTGGTATTGTAATCACAGAGCCCCTACCAAACACTTCCATAATACAATTATAAGCATCCCCTGAGAAACCAAGTCCTAAAAGGCAGAAGACACATGGAGTGGCTCCCTTAGTGGCATATGAAATAAGTGAAGGAGTAGGGGATATTGAAGAGGTAGCCAATGTACTTTTGAATTTTAAAGATGATGAAGTTGATCAACCACTACCTAAGCTTGCAAATGATGCTCAAAAACCAGAAGAAAGAGTGGATGTACATGGGCATAATGATCAAGAAGTGCATGATGATGAAAGGGTGATTGTTGCCCTTAGATTTATTGAAGATGATGAATTTATTCAAACTCTTGAGTTTAAGGATTTTTGGTTTAAGATGAAAATGAAAGAATTTGAGGAGAGAATCCAAATTAATAAGATGGGCATTGAGGAGTCACAACATGACCAGATTGTTTCCCAGACTCTTGAAGAACTCAGGATTAATGAAATTACTGTTAGCCCCCAAGAAGCAAGAAAACTGGTCTTAGAAAGCAATATACTAATTGTTCCTGGGATGGAGTTAAAAAATATATTCTTACTGGATCAAGTAAGAAGCTAAGAAGATCCCATGTTGGTTTCTAAATTCAATTTAGATGAGGGAATGAGTGGCATAGGTTACAATCCAAGACTTGAAACCCTAGCCTTTTGGACAAAGCAAAAAAGAATAGAAAAACCAAGATTGCTTGATGTTGTAAAAGAAATGAGAGGGACTGCCATGGTAAAGACACTTCAAGACACATCAACATTGTAGGAAGCTACTATGACAATGCACTCAACAATGTTTACTAGGGATGCGGTTAAAGCTATGGAGCTTAGATTGGAAGAATGTGAGAAAGCACAGACTGATCTGAATGATGAAGTGAATAGGTTATTCATAGAAAATGTGAAACTGAAATAGCAGTTGAAGGGAGCAAGTCCTTCCCAAAACATAGAATTAATAGTATACCAACCCCCTGCCATCTAGACTGATATAGGTGAAATCACTATTGAACAAGTTAATGTGCTAAAACAAGAAATTGAGAAGTTGAAAAAGAGTAATGAAGAAACAAAGGAAAGAGAAAAGAGAGAAACCCTCAGGGTATTAGAACAAATCTTGGAGCATAGGGTTAAACTAATTGTGGAAAAATTGGAAAATGTGTATGGATGTTATGTCTCCTTGTCACAAGTAGTTGATTAGATAAAGGCCCATGTACCTATATTGGACCCCTTATTCAAGAAATGACAACCTGTACATTACACCTTAATGAATTTGTGCAAAATTTTACAAAGGAGTGTTGAGGCCCCCACAACTTTAAAGCCTACTGAGCAAATGGTCCAAATGGTCACAAATGAATTTCAATACATGTCTACAGAAGAACAAAAGATCAAGGCAAGAATGGATTCATTTCATCCGCTAAAGTAGTGGTTCGTGCCTAAGATACTAAGGGATGATGATCAACTGAAAGGCTCCAAGGATTGGACAAATGAGTTTAGAAAAATTGTCCCCAACTGCCTCACTAATATACAGAAGGATGGTGACATAAATATTCACCGCCTCAATTTAACCTTGGATGGAATAATTGCATTGGATGCTGGGTACTCAAAATTCATCACAAATACCAAAGGGTTGTTAGACAAAAAATGGAAGAGTCACTTGGCCAACACAGAAAAAATACAGGAGTACAAATGGCCTCATGATTACACGGTATACCAATGGGAGAAGACATATCTAGCTCCCCCAGAAGAATAGGCCTTGTAGTGAAGTACCAAACCTTGCAGATACTAATCATGGACAGAGGACCTTGTCAGATTTGAATGATCACAGATACCTTATGATGAATAACGTACTTCCATATCTTGTGAGTGTTGTGGACTTCAACATTTGATAAATTATCTTCACTTCTCATCTTTCATTTATTTTAATGTTTTATGTAATCCTATGTAAACAATGATAATTAAGAATTTTTGATTTATGTTAAAAGTGGGTAACTGACAAGACACTTTTTGACATGTTAGTTAGGACAAATTTTTGAAATGTATTGTAAAATATTTTTGAAGACCAATAGAATGAAGTTATAATTGGTGGCCGAATTATGGTTTCAATTGTTTGTTGAAGTGAATTAATGAATGTTATCTTGCTATCTCCAGTTTGATATTTTCTTGTTATTTAAATCAATATATCAAGGGTATATCTGGTTTATCATAACACATTTGCTGTCAAACAATTCATTTTGTTCTACATTTGGTGTCAAATCTTTGGTAATTATGGTTAGTTTCATTACATTCAAATTATAAATTTTGGGAAATCATGTATAGTAAATAGATTGATGGCTATTTGGATAGTGAAATTAGCTCTCTTAGAAATTAATTGAAATATCTTGTCTTGAAATATCTAGAAGGATTATTTTAATTAAAGAGGATTTTGTGGTTATTTTTCTAACAATGATTTTATAGTGTAGCTAGCTTGCTATTTTCATTCAAGATACAAGTCATGATCAAAGTCAAGCACATACCAAGAAGATGGTACTCTAATTCAAACCCTCAACCTCACTTAGTTTATTCTACTTACATGGGGATATTAAGGAAGTTGCTAAACAATTAATAAATATAATTTGTTGTTTGTGAAGGAGAATCCTGTGAGATCCAATATGGTAGTGGATCAATATCCGATTTCTTTTTTGCTAATACTAAATGAGTTTAGGGTGCTACAACAACCAAGACGTTATACTTTAGAACATAAAAGTTTATAGTTATGGTGGCTAATACAGATCCTCCTGCCATTCTTGATTCTTTGATTTCATTGGCTAAAGATAAGGTATTGGTTTTTTCTCTCTCCTTGTACCATTTTTAATTTTGAAATTATTGCAACCTTTTAAGATGTTAGATGGGAATTGCAACATTTTTAGGTTAACTCCATGTGCCATGCAATAATTGAATCTTTCCTTAATTTGTGAGACGCTTTCTTTCAATTGCCTCTGATATGTTTCAACCATTCACTGGAAATCTTTACATCATGTAGATGTTGCAAAGGTGGATTGAAGGGATTGAAACCAATAAAATGAACACAGTTTGATTCTTATTGTATAGGGCAATAATCACATGGGTAAAATGGTGGGATTGAAACTAATGAAATGATGTTTGACATAGTACAAAACCCTTTTAACTGTGAATTTTTCCCATGATCAAATCCCCTGACTTGCTACCCTTTTTTCTAATTTTGATGAATTGTAAGAGAATAAACCTAAATAAATTTCACAAGAACATCAAATTTTTGGACTTATATTGACGATGAGTTTTGAACCATTTGGTGATGCTTCTGTGTATTTGTTCAAGTAGTTGTTTTCTTGCAAGTTTAATGGATGCCTTAATTTTTGTTATTAATCATTAGTTTGAAAATTACTGTTGTAGAAAGTGCCTTATGTGTTTGTGCCTTCAAAAGTTGAATTGGGCGGTGCTTGTAAAGTGAATGGGGAAGATGATGTCACAGTTGGGGAACTTGTTGTGAAACATCAGGTTAGTAATTTTTGGATGCTAAGGCTTCCCTGTTGGATATCAAAGATATTTTCTCATCAAATTAATTTGAAATTTATGTATAAATGGATTCTTTAATGGTGCAACTCTTTATTGAGAGAACACATGAACTAGGGTTGAAATTTTTCTTGTCCAAGTTTGATAGCATTCTTGGGCTCGATTTCCAAGAAATTTTTGTTGATAATGTTGTTCTAGTCTGGTTAGTGTTGATAGCCTTCATTTTATAATATGTCAACTTCATTCTATAATTTGAGCATATCTCCTTTCTTAAATTTTGAACAAGGTTATGAAATCAAGGGTTCAATATGCATATTTCAGGCCTATGTTGAACACTCTGTTTAAGGCATTTGTTGACAAGGCTACAATTTTTTAATTGATTTATCTTTCTGTTGTGTTTGGACTTTCTTTTGTAAACTTGCAATATACAATGCACTTTTATTCTTTTTGAGTTGAGACTAATATTAATTTTGTTGGTTGTATTGAGGCACAACTTCATTCATGGTAGAAAAGGCAACACCTTGTTGCTCATATCAGATGACACATTGCATATAAAGGAGGAAATATTCTAGCTGGGTTATTGTTGACTTAATTGAAGGAGATAGCTTCATATATGGGACATGATCAACACTCTCCTTGGATTCTACAAGTTACATCTTGCTCTAGGAATATTTCCCACGTTGTAGAAGTTTTAAGAGATGAAAGGGCATGTGCTCACATTGAAGGGCTTCAAGCATGCGTTTCTATCATTGTAAAAGTATTTTGGAGAAATTTTTTTCTTGTAGTCATTTCTCTACCATAGTGTAACTCGGATTTTTAGTCTTGTGACTAAAAATAACAATTGTAATACTCTATTTGTAAGCTATAACTAGAACACCTTTCTTTAATTAATAAAGTTCATTGATTTTTCCTTCTCAATGGTTGTCTTATTGTGTGCAATTGATGATTGATGTGTATTTATGTGTTTTATGCTTAATTCCTAAAATATCAGTCAATTAAAATGACTAAATATACTACTAATTGACATCAATTAATAATTAAATTGACTAAATATACTACCAATTGACATAAACCAGTGAATAGTGAATAAATATGACTAGATATATGAACAGTGAAATCAGTGAATAAAATGACTAAATATACTACCAAATCGATCAAAATGATGATTAAAATTAATGACTAAATACACTACCAATGCACATAAATCAGTGAGTAAAAATGACTAAATAAGTGACCAGTTAACAACAATCAATGACTAAATATATCAATGAAGGTTACAAGACATAATAACTTGACCAAAATAACCCTGGATAGAATAACCTGGTCACGATAACCCAGGGACAAAATAACCCGGGGTCATAATAACCCAAGCCAAAATAACCCATGGTCAGAATAACCCATGGACAAAATATCCCCATAAAAATATAGAAAAAGGAAACCAAAATTTATAAATTACATGTATATTGCTAAAAAACTTTGTTATTCAAATTTTCAATTAAAGTGTCAAATTATGAGCGATGCCTCTTATATATTCTAAAATGTTATGGTTGTCATAACCATCAACCAATATTTTTAGACTTTCTTTGATTTCACGGTATTTTTTCATGCTTGGTTGCCCAGTGTACCCAGCCATATATTTCTCTATTCTATTCTCTTGGAGACTATTCTTTTTTCACTGCTTTGATGAATTTCCAAACTAAGTTGTGCAATGCTTGAAGCAATTCACTAAATCCTTTGTGCCATCCCTCAATAGTAATATTGGTTATGGGAAGATCATCTTGAGTAGCTGAATAAAAATTCCACATTGTGATTGGAAACTTGGGTGATCGTCTGTTGCCTCTTCTGGTTAGTCTGCCAATCCATGTGTCTTTAAAATAATCAACTTATTCCCACGAAATTGCCTTTATTTTTATAATTATTTATCATTTTATAGGTTATTTAAGCATATTAAAGGTGTTTTAAGGCTATTTTAGGGGTATATAATGGATATATGGTTTAAAAATGACCTAAATAGCCTCTATGGTACCTCACAATCATATTTATAATTTATTTTATGTCATTTATAGTTTACTAGCTTGATCTAAAATGACCTTTGGTTATTTTGTCCATGGGTTATTTTGACCACAGGTTATTTTTTCCATGGGTTATTTTGGTCGGGTTATTTTGGCCAGGTTATTATGTCCTGATACCATCAATGAATAAAAAAATGACTAAATAAGTGACCACATTATAGCAATCAATGACTAAATCAACAACTAAATAAGTGATTAGTTAAATATATCAGTGAATAAAAAATGACTAAATAAGTAACTAGATTATAGCAATCAATGACTAAATCAACGACTAAAAATATCAGTGGAAAAAAAGTGACTAGATCACAACAATGAATAACTAAATCACTGACTAAATATACTACCAAATTGATCAATCAAAACAACCAATAAATGACTAAAAATGGTTTAGTCATCAATCTAGTCACATTATATATGACTGGCAATAAACTACTAGTGGTCACGTGACCAACTGTAGTAATTTATAAGTAGTTTTTAGTAGTATTTTCAATAGTTTATTGTTGTTTCTATACTGGTGAATGTTATATTAGACGAGATGAAGAAAATTTAGGGAAGTTTGATGCTAGAAGTGATGAAGGTATTTTTATTGGATATTCTACTAAAAGCAAAGCTTACAGATGTTTCAATAAAATACTGAGAAATATTGTAGAAAGCACAAATGTCAAGGTTGATGAAGCAATGAAGAATTCAATTGATGTTGATGGATATGTATCTGATGAACCTGACTGCATAAGGATTGAAGAAGTTATGGAAGAATAAGAGAAGGATGAGTAAAAGAAGTAGAATGAAGAAGAAGAAGAAGCTCTGGTGGTGTCCTCCAAGACACCTAAGTATGTGTAGAAAAATCATTCATAAAACAAATCATTGGAGACAAGACAAAAGGAGTATTGACAAGAAGTAGAGTTGTTGTTTGGGAGATAAATCTATGTTTACTTTATAATATTGAACCGAAGACTGTAAGTGAAGTATGTAAAGATGAGCATTGGATGGAAGTTATGAAAGAACTTATGCAGATTGAGAAGAATCAAACTTGGGAATTGGTCCCTAGACTGGTAAGATAAAAACATTATTGGATCAAAGTGGGTATTCAAAAATAAGTTGAATGAGAATGGAGAAGTGGTCATAAATAAAGCAAGGCTTGTGTGTAAGGGCTACTCACAAGTAAAAGGAATAGATTTTCAAGAGAATTTTGCTCCAGTGGCAAGAATGGAAGCTATCAGGATGTTCTTAGCATTTGCTACTCATAAAGATTTCAAAATCTATCAGATGGATATTGAGTTTTCATTTTTGAATGGTGAGCTAGAAGAAGAAGTCTACATGGAACCAAAAGGATTTCAATTTTTAGATCAACTGAATATGGTTTGCAGATCAAAGAAAGCTTTGATGGATTGAAGCAAGCTCCTAGAGATTGGTATGCAAGGTTAGACAAGTACTTGATTCAATAAGGTTTCAACAAAGGAACGATAGATAGTAATTTATATTTTAAAATTGAAAATGACAAAATCTTGATTGTGGTTGTAAATGTTGATGACATTATTTTTGGAGGAAATAAAATTGTGTAAGATGTTTGCACAAGAAATGCAAAAATAATTTGAGATTTCTATGTTTGGTTAGATGAATTTCTTTCTTGGGCTACAAATTAATCAAACAGAGAAAGGGATTTTCATTTCACAGTCAAAGTATGTGAAAGATATGTTGAAGAAGTTTGGGATGGATGGTTCCAAACCAATATGCACTCCTATGGTGAATGGTTGCAAATTAGGTAAATATGATGATTCACCTAAGGTTGATCAGAGCAAATATAAATCTATGGTTGGTGGACTATTGTATTTGACTGCTACTAGACCAAATATTATGCATGCTATCTATCTTGTGGTTAGATTTCAAGAACATCCTAAGGAAACACATGTTGTTAAAAGAATATTCAGATATTTGAATGACACTCTAGATTATGGCTTATGGTATCCTAGGAATATTGACTTTACACTAAGTTCCTATACATATGCAGATTGGGATGGATGTGTAGATAACAAAAAAAGTACAAGTGGTGGTGCATTCTTTCTTGGTTGTAGATTGGTGGCATGGTTGAGTAAAAAGTAAGATTCAATTTTCTTATCTACTGTTGAAGCTGAGTATATTTGATGAGGTGTAAATAACCTCATGATTATAATAAGCCAAATACCCTTCTTTGTTTCTACCCACCACTTTAGCCCTGCCAATTGTTTGCTTTTAGGAACAATAATTGTTTACTTTTTCTAAAAATATGTATAATCATTTATTTCTTAAATCGATTGAAATTAGCTAAATAATGTTGATATAATGGTATAGTTTTAAGTTATTGTATAGGACATTATGTATAATTGAGTGGAATTTAAGCGTACTTCAAGCAGCTGAAGATTAATTAGGATTTTGTTAGTAGTTTAATATATATATGTTATCGCCAAAAACAATGATACATGATACTGTTATGATGTTGTGATATGTTTTGAACACTGTTCAGTTATGTCTTATGCTTTAAAATTTTCTGATATGAATAAATAAATATTTCCAGTCTTATTCTAAGTCAATTGTTCTGAGTAATGGAAGTGTCATGGATGGATTCATTTTGAAGATGTGAAAGTACATGTGATATGAGTTAATTGTAGGCATACTCGAGAGCTGGCCACTCGAGGGATCTTGTAGGATAGATAAGTATTTTCATTTTCAATGTTGTTTTCTTTATTCTAGACATGATAAATTTGGATGAATGGTATTTGTGTGTGTCGAGCTCTGTCAAATATTCCTGCAAGTCATAGTTTTGAATTTACAATCTTAAAGTTCTATTTATTTGGAAATTCTAAAGCATCCACTCCTATTATTAGTTACAAATTGTCAAGTTTACTTTCTATCAACAGTTAGTAGATAGTCATTAGTTGTTTTCATTTAAATTTTACAGTTTTATTGCAAGTGTTTCTTCTTAGGTAATTTATATGCTTTCTAGTTTAATCATCTCATGTTTTCTATCTTAAACAACTTCATGCTTTCTAGTTTAATTGCTTTCTAGTTAAATTTTTATTTACAACCATTTCACATAATTCAAAAAATCTAAGAGAGATAGCCAAGATTTACCCTATTGCATACAACCCCCAAACACTACTCAGTCAATATAATTGATATATTTTCAACTAAAGTGATAGGGCCTCACAATAGTTTGTCAATATTGCTGCTGCATCTTACTGTACACAAGTTTTACGGATGAAACAAATATTGAAAGATATCAAAGTAATGTATGAGGATCCTATTTCTATCTTCTATGATAATACAAGTGCAATTAACATTTCAAAGAATCTAGTGATGCACTCGAGGAAAAAACATATATCTATCAGGTATCACTTCTTGAGAGAGATGGTTGTGGAGAATGAAATAAAGCTTGAGTATACCTAAGGCCCTTCCTAAAGATAATTTTGAGTATTTCTAGGAGAAGTTAGGGGTCATTTCCCCTCCTTTCTTGAACTAGATGCATATGGAGATGCATCAGTTTGGTGGGTCTATGGATCTTTCTTTCTTTTGGATTGAAGTTTTGGTGGCTACCTCTCAGGGGGAGTAGGTAGTGTCATGCATTGTCATTGAAAGAGTAGATGTGAAAAAAAAAGATTATCTACTAAGGGGGAGAAATGAAAAGCAAAATCATGAAAAACATGTTCAAAGCTAGTGTGTTGTCTTTGATGGTTTTTCACATTATGTGTTGCCATCAATGACAAAAGGGGAGATTGTTGCAAGAATGAAGGTGTTGTCATTAATTTCAACTAGTCAATTGGTTATCAATTGGTTGTTGTCATTGATGTCATGGATGCAAGTTATTGGTTGTATATGTCAAGGATATTGAGAAAATCGTAATGAAGAAAGGTTGTAGGTGTTTTGTTAGTGCAAGAGCACCCTAGGTTTAGGAGGCTCAAAATTAACATTTTGGTTTTTTTTGATGTTCTTCCATGTAATAAGGTCTAGAAATACCATTTCATGTCTTGTGGGGTCCAATTAGTGGTCTTGTTTGTTGGTTAGAGTCTAGATGCAAAACTTGTAAAAAGTTGCACAAAAATTGTCAAAGTTGTAAACACATGGAATGTGAAGTCATAAATTGTAAATGAGGGAAGTTGGAAAGTTGTAACTCAAAAAAATAGTTGAGAACCAGTGGTACATGTTTGAATAAGCATTGGAGGGTCAAAGCCAAGGTTGGAGATGGGGGTTATTGAAAATATTGAAGTTGGATTAATAAAATATTTTTTGTTTTTTGCATTTTACAATGTTTTTCCCTGTTCTAATGAATGGTACAGACTTGTACGATCATTTCATGGTGTGAGACCAATTTTAAATGAAAGATAATTGAATCTAATTTCTACTAATTTTTGTTGCACTCAATTTCATTATGTTTTGAGGGAGTTGTGTCCATTTTACTACAAACAGGTCTGAAACCCTAGTGTTGGGGTATTAGTGAGCAAACAAACCAATTTTTGAAGAGTTCCGTATAAAGTGACCACCCCTGATTTTGAGGTATGTTGTATAAATCCCAAATGGATATTTGAAACTATGTTTATATTCTTGATATCATGTTTGCACTAAAAATTATGGTTGAAAAACAATAATTTACTGCTACCAAGTTTGTTCAAGCAATTAGGCTTAAAGACTAGGACAGTCAATTTTAAACCCTTTCCTTCCAAAGAAACTATACTTAGAATATAAATATGTTTGTAAATGGTGAAAAGGGTACTCAAAAATGCCTTTATATTCTAGGTTTGAGTTCTGCACAAAAAATTGTGATGGAAAAACCAATTAGGAAGTACTATTAGGATGAATAAAGACTAGTGGGTCAATACCCACCATTGAATGTTTGGAAACTTGAAAGTTTGGTTGATTGAGATTTTTTTGGAGTTGTCCACCCTTGCTCTACATCAAATTGGCATCAAAACTCAAAGATCTGGGGTATATAATTTTTTGGAGTTTATGTGTTGTCTTTTTGTAGGTTGAAGCAAGAACCTGGATGCTAAAAGACTAGACCAAGGGAAGAGAAAGAGGCCTGAGGTGAGGTATCACAAAGACAAGAAGAAGCAAGGTGAAAGAGACTTTCTTAAGAAAGGAGAATGAAAATATTGATAATATTCATCTGTGGAGACCTGTAGAGTAAGGAGTTACCAAGCAAAAAACAAATGATGAGAAAAAAAAGAAGTGAGATGAAGAAAAATGAAAAGGAAGAACAGATAAAAGTGCAACAAGAGATAATGGAGTTGAGACACGCCTTATAAGAAATGGAAAAAAGAATGGAACTTGAGATGCAGTAGTTGCTTGAGAGAGAAAACCAAGAAATTTTTTGGCATTGGCCAATAAGGAAGAAGGTTAAATGGCCTATCAAGAAGATTATTCTGAAGAGAAGAAGGCAAGAGAGGACAACAGGACTAGACATTGAAAAATATTTGTTGATGAAGGAAGAGAAAAAACCATCTGAGAAAGAGGAAGAGGTAGGTAATGCAATGGTAAGTAAACCTAGGATTTTTTTGACATCAACAAGCATTGAAGAGTTGCCTTGGAAAGTTCAAGATGTCTTGAAGGATCATGTAGACATAGTGGTTGATAAGTTTTTTGAATTTTTTCTTTCAAGGAGAGATATTAGTCACGCTCTAGTTTTTTTTCTAGCAGTTGGTCTGTCATACACAACAACTTATGACAAGAAAAATGAAGAATGTGATGTGTCTAAAGAAGGAGATGGTGCCAATACAAATGATGCACTTGTTTGGAAGGTTGTAAATGAAATAAATTTTGATGCTAAAGACAAGAGGATTGTTGTGAAAGAGATTGCAGAATTGAGCAAGCAATGTTTGAGTGGAAAAGGAAGTATGGAGCAACATAATGAACAAACTGAGTTGCAGATGGAAGATGGACAGTTAGACAAGGATCCACTATAAGTGGAGCAACAAAAGAGAGTTGTAGATGTAAGAGGAAAAGAGAGAAGACAAAGTGCTCTTGATAAGATTACAGACTTGAGAGACAAGAAACCTAAGGTGAAAATGAAACAAGCCATTGCAGGAGAACATGGTACTATTGACATGCATGACATCCATCAAGGAAAAAAGGATCAATTACAAGGTAGAGGTGCGGATGGAGGACAATCTTATATTGACAAGTTCAACTACCATTGCCAAGTGTTCAAGAAACCTACAATAAAAATGAAGAAAGAATGGGTTTGTTTCAAAGAAGGTAATATGTAGGGATCTAAAGACATCAGTCAAAAGATTTCAAACACAGTTCTCATGTTGATGCTCTCCATTTAAGTAAAACTTGAATCTTTCTTCCCCGAAAGTATGGTGTAGGAGCACCTTAGGTTTAGTAGGTTCAAAATTAGCATTTTGGTTTTTTTTTATGTTCTTCCATGTAATAAGGTTTAGAAAGACCATTTCATGTCTTTTGGGGTCCAATTAGTGGTTTTGGTCGTTGGTTAGAGTCTAGATGCAAAACTTGTAAAAAGTTGCATAAATGTTGTCAAAGTTGTAAACACATGGAATGTGAAGAGTCATAAGTTGTAAATGAGGGAAGTTGGACAGTTGTAACTCAAAAAATAAGTTGAGAACCATTGATACATGTTTAAATAAGTCTTGGAAGGTCGAAGCCAAAGTTGGAGATGGTGGTTATTAAAAATCTTGAAGTTGGATTAATAATTTTTTTTATGTTTTTTGCATTTTGCAACTTTTTTTCCTATTCTGATGAATGGTACATACTTGTATGGTCATTTCATGGTGTGAAACCAATTGTAAATGAAAGATAATTGAATATACTTTCTAATAATTTTTGTTGCACTTAATTTCATTGTGTTTTGAGGGACCTGTGTCCATTTTACTGCAAATAGGTCTGAAACCCTAGTTAGAGTAATAATGAGAAAACAAACCAAATTTTGAAGGGTTTTGTACAAATCGATCACCCTTGATTTTGAGGTATGTTGTATAAAGCCCAAATGGGTATCTGAAACTATATTTATATTCTTGATACCATGTCTGCACTAAAATTATGGTCGAAAAACCACAATTTGCTGCTACCAAGTTTGTTCAAGCAATTAAGTCTAGAGACTAGGATAGTCAGTTTTAAGCCCTTTCTTTCCAAAGAAACTATACTTGAATCTAGATATGTTTGTAAATGGTGAAAAGGGTACTCAAAAATGCCTTTACAGTTTGGGTTTGAGGTTTGCACAAAAAATTGTGATGGAAAAACTAATTAGGAAGTGCTACTAGGATGAATGAAGACTAGTGGGTCAATACAAGGGGACTTATTTACATGGTATCAGAGCGGGTTGGGTGCCATTAGAGAGTCTTTTTCTGAAGAGAGATTCTAGATCTGAGGAGGTTCCATTTTGTGGCTCTTTATTGCAGGTTCATATTGGAGCTTGTTGGTGCAAATCTAATCTCACCATTACGTTCGGAAGGTTCGAGATAGTCGATTTACATCATCTTGTACCTATAGTTCATTACTACCATGGATGTATGCAGGATGTCAAGAATATGGATGATGTATGATGGTGTCTCTGAAGCATGTTCAAGTGTCTCCATGTCGATGCAGAAAGCTGACACACTCCAAACAGGCGTTCTAGGCCACATTGCTGAAGAGGACAATCCAACATCTAGTAGAGATGAATGTAGAACAAGATCCAAAGACAAGGATATCCCCTTTGAAGACAAAGAAGCTTCCTCCAAATGTTGTCCAAAAGTAACCACACTCACGCCAAACTGTGAAGAATTTGTACCTAGTTAGTTCATTACTAGGGGACTTATTTACATCTTAGTTAAGTTTACTTAGGTCATAGGAAGAAATCTTTCTAGAAGATGTTAGTTGTCATTAGTTGTTATCTTATCTTTTGACAACTACTACATGTGAACCTAGGTAAGTGTGATTAGTTGTCTCATGTCATATGATTAATACACTTGTCATAATCTTATGACATCTTGTATCTCACCTTGGCTATATAACCAAGGGGTCTCTCATTGTAAAATCAATCACAATCATCTTATATCATTGACATTGAATACAATCTATTCTTGTCATATTCATCTCTCTCTTTTTGTGCTTTCCATTTGGTCCATAGATCTTGTCATCCATAGTCAATTCTAACATGGTATCAGAGTGGGTTGGGTGCCATAGGAGAGTCTTTTTCGGAAGAGAGATTCCAGATTTGGGGGAGTTGCATTTTTGACTCTTTATTGCAGGTTCATATCAAGCTTGTTGGTGCAAATCTAAGCTCACCATTATGTCCGGAAGGTTCGAGAAAGTAGATTTTTCTTTTTGTTTCGTCCAAATCAGACATACAAGGCCAAATCTATGAGGGTTTGAAGCTAAAGAGTGGTTGCCAGATCCAGAAGGTAGCTGCAATTTTGGAGCATTTTGGGTCAAATCCGACCCTTCCATTGCGTCCAAAAGGGCAAAAATCCCTAAGATCGACTGCCAATTCATCCAATGCAGAGCAAGTCATCCGGTGAGGTAAATTTTTTTTGTCTCGAGAGCTGTACGACCCCTAGGGCGCCATTATTGCGTCGGTACGATTTTTCAAAAAAATATTATTTAATCTCGTCGAAATATTTTTGAAATTTTTTTTTAGAAAAAATTATATTTGATTTTTCTAAAAAGTTTGTATTTAAAAAAATATCAAAAATCAAAGAAAAAAAATTCAAAAGCTTTGAGTACTACATACTCAATACCTTCTGCAGACTGAGGGTACTGCTACAGTACCCGAGCCCCTCCGCGGGCGCCACGTGGCACCATCGCGACCCCCACTCTCCACTCACTACCAATAGGCAACTTCAAAGATACCAGTAGCATCCATTTGGAGAAATCTGGCAGAATTCATTCACAGAGGACAATTTTCCAAGAATATTCTATTAAGAATATTATTTGCAGATTCTTCTAAGTGGGCTGACCAACGATCAGCTAGAGGCCGTCAATCTTAAGCACACAATCTGGAGAATATTCTATGGCTGGAAGGCATATTCTTTTTCGATGGCCATCAAACTGTCAAATTTAACTTTGTGGGTTGCTGACGTCAGCAATACGTCAGCACTGCTTTGAAATTTTTATGCCCCTCTCCATTGAAGTTTTCGTTTTGATAGGCGAACTTTGAAGATTCATAACTCAGTCACTTTGAGTCCTTTTTTAAAGCAATTTTTTTTTGATTTGGGCTAATTTTTCATGCTCTACACATTAGTGTAATCAGTTTTTGGTTTTGGTGTCTAGTTTTTCTAGAAATTTCATATTCTCACAAGTGTTGCTGTTTCGTCTTCATTTTGGGAACTTCGGGAGCTCATATCTTGCTCCTATAGTAACATTTTTGGGTGCAATTTTTTTTGAAAGTGCATGATTTTTCGTGTACTTCTCAATGGTATGATCAGATTGATCTAATTTTATACCAAAAATGTACTTGATACTGTGGCCTATTTTGGCATCTGTAATCACTATGATCAAGTCTAGCTTGTTGTTTTTGGCATCTAGCAATTGTAAATGCACTAAATATAAAGTGCCAAATTAGATATTGCTTGGTGGGTTTCTTGATTGATTGATTTGGGGGGGTCTCTTGGTGCATTGTCTTTGATCTGTTTTCTTTTGCTCTCTCATTCTCATGGATCATTCTAAGGTTCCTTTGCTCACATCATATAATTATTCAACATGGCATCAAAATGCATGGAGTATTCTAATGACAAAAGGTCACTCTCTATATGTTGAAAATAAGGTGCCTGAACCTACAGATGCAGATAAAAAGTTAAAATGGATGATCAAACATACCAAAGCTCTTGGGTGTCTTCGTAGACTTGTTTCTCAAGATTTGTTGTTCCAAATTGAATCATGTAAAAATTCTCATGAAGCTTGGGAAAAATTGAAAACATTATATGGTACTACAGATGAAGTAAGAGGCTATCAAATTGATAATGATTTGATGAATCTTGATCCTAAGAACTTTGACAACATCCAGGACTACATCACTAAGGTTAATGATCTAAGAGAGCAATGTAAAGCATGTGGAATTGATAAGAAGGACATCTAGCTGGTGTATAATACAATGAACAAGCTTGGTCTTGATTATGCTTCTTTTGTTTCTATCTTTCATACTCATAGATTGACTATGGGGTCTGCATACACTACACCTTCATTTGCATCATTTTCTGAGATGTTGATACATGAGCAACAAAAACTTATCTCAATGGGTCTCATCAAGACTTCTAAATATTAGGCATTGTTGGTTAGTCAGGTGAAAGAATTAGAATCATATAAGAAATAGAAGAAAGCAAAGAATAATCAACATTCAGATCAAGTAAATCCACATTCAGATCAATCAAAGAAAAAACCTTCTTCAAAAGGGGAATCATCTAAGAAGGAGAGGCCTTTTTGTGCATATTGCAAGAAGGATGGACATGAAGAACATTATTGTTATAAGAAGGATATTGATGAGTTGAAAAATCTTCTCAAAAGGAATCACATTGATTTTCCTTCTAGAATTTCTAAATCTACTTCTCCTTCTACTTCAAAATAGTCTAAAAAGGACAAAGGTAAAGCTTCATCATTTTAATATAAAGGACAAGCTCTTTGTGCTCATTCAAGTCCAGGATCAGGGAAATGGCTTCTAGATTCAGGAGCATCACATCATATGGCATCTTCACAGACTATCATCTCTTCATTTCAACCTTGTACTATGTCTCCTATCTTGATGGGAAAAAATTACATACATGAGTGTATTTGGGAAGGGATCTATTAGCATTGGGGAAAACATTTTTTAGGATGTCTTGTGTGTTCCTCATTTGATGAACACTCTTCTTTCCATTTATCAAATTACACATGGTGGAGATGGGAGAATTGTGGAGTTCACTCCTGATTCTGTTATCATTCAAGACTTGGAGACTCGAGACATCATTGCTACTAGGGTGGTTGATCATTCATCTTGGTTGTATACCTTTACACAGTTTGCTTCTGATGGTGACATTGTTCCTTCGACTATTGATCATATGAACCATGATTCAGAGGAGACATTTGGCTTTTTGAACTTGGGAGTTCTCACATCAGATCTAGTTCTTGAGCCATACATTTCATCTCCTCCATCGACTGTTGTGCCTAATGATGCTTGTGTTGCTATAGTTTTGGCTCCTAGTGGTTCAGTGCAGTAGGATCTTGATTGTCTTCCAGAGATGGCTACTTGTGATGACTTCTTGACAGGTATTTCAAACTTTTTTGTGGAGTCTCATCTTGCATATTTGGAGGATACCATTGATGCCATTCATCTTCTCTTTGATGAAGATGCACCTTCTTCAGTTGTTGTGAGGGAACACCTTAACCCTCTTGTTCATTCTTTACATGATCATTCTTCACATTTTGGCGTGAGTGTGGATACTTTTGGACAACATTTGAAGGAGGCTTCTTTGTCTTCAGAGGGGATATCTTTGTCTTTGGATCATGTTCTACATTCATCTCTACTTGATGTTGGATTTTCCTCTTCAACAGTGTGGCCTAGAATGCCTGTTTGGAGTGTGTCAGCTTTTAGCATTGACATGGAGACACTTGATCATGCTTCAAAGACACCATCATACATAGTCCATATTCCTGATATCCTGCATACATCCTTGGTTTTGTTTCTTCCTAAGGGGAGGAACGTTGTTCGGAAAAATTGGATCATCTTCAACATTCAATGTCGAGCTTCTACCATCATTGTAGGAGACTCAACATTGAGGGGGAGCTATCTTGTCTCTCTTCTACTTCTCTCTTATGGGGGGGTCTTTTTCCTCACTTGGGGTTTTTACCTTCTCATTCTTCATTGAGAGCATTTCTTTTTTGTATTTTCATCTCTCTTTTGGGGAGGATTTTTGTCTCACTGGGTTTTCTCCTTTTCTCCGTTTGTGAGAGATTTCATTTCATCTGCATTGCATATGTACATGGGTACCTAACATGGATCGTAGCCGGGACCCATCTTTGCATCTTTGTGTCATTTGCATAATAATCTGCTACTCCCTAAGTTGCACTTAAGGGGGGTGTTGGTGTAAATAAAGTCTTGTACCTAGTTAGTTGCATTACTAGGGGACTTATTTACATCTTAGTTAAGTTTACTTAGGTCATAGGAAGGAATATTTATAGAATATATTAGTTGTCATTAGTTGTTATCTTATCTTTTGACAACTACTACATGTGAACCTAGGTAAGTGTGATTAGTTATCTCATGTCATATGATTAAGACACTTGTCATAATCCTATGAAATCTTGCATTTCACCTTGGCTATATAACCAAGGGGTCTCTCATTGTAAAATCAATCACAATCATCTTATATCATTGACATTGAATACAATCTATTCTTGTCATATTCATCTCTCTTTTTGTGCTTTCCATTTGGTCCATAGATCTTGGCATCCATAGCCAATTCTAACATGTACAAATTGACCACCCTTGATTTTGAGGTATGTTGTATAAAACCCAAATGGGTATCTGAAACTATGTTTATATTCTTAATACCATGTCTATACTAAAAATTATGGTAAAAAAACCACAATTTGCTGCTACCAAGTTTGTTCAAGCAATTAAGTCTAGAGACTTGGATAGTCAATTTTAAGCCCTTTCTTTCCAAAGCAACTATACTTGAATCTAGATATGTTTGTAAATGGTGAAAATGGTACTCAAAAATGCCTTTACAGTCTGGGTTTGAGGTTTGCACAAAAAATTGTGATGGAAAAACTAATTAGGAAGTGCTACTAGGATGAATGAAGACTAGTGGGTCAATACCCGCCATTGAATGTTTGGAAGCTTGAAAGTTTAGTTGATTGAGATTAGTTTGGAGTTTTCCACCTTTGCTCTACATCATTAGTGGTAGCTCTAGGATTTGCTCCTATATTTGCGTGGTTCAAATATGTTGATCATGGTTGTTGGAAGCTGTTATATCTAGATTTTAGGCTTATTATTCATCGTACAGTGCGAATTATGTTCACCAGTTGTGAACTATGGTTTTCTATGTGTCTGCCTGAGGTTCGAGAGAAATTTTGTTGGTCTGAATTTCTTTTTGGTTGAGTCTTATGAATTGCAGTTCTAGAGTTAAGCTGTTGTGATCATGTTGAAGATAATTTTGGTGTTTGGAAGGATTCGATTGTGCTAAGGGTTGCGTGTCTTAATTGTTCTATGTGTTTTACACTGGTTTGGCCGACCTTGTGTTGAACACTACTTTCAAAGTTCATGAAGCATGTTAGGACTTATTTGAGTCCTCATTAAGCGTGTGTTTGGGTTGCCCCCATTCTAATTCCACCCTAGGATGTTTTGACATCGACGTAATTTGAATTTAATGATGGATGACTAACTTTGGATATGTTTGAAAGTTGAAGATGGTATAAATACAAGATGAGTTAGCAGTGAAAGATGCACAAAGAGATAGGTGAAAATAAATAGAGTAGATAGATGCAAAATAGATGTGAATCGGTGTGTATGTGATGTGAGTGTGGCAGATCAGTGCAAATTCTAAATGTGGAGTTTCTGGATGCAATGAGCTGAAGGTGTACTCTATCATTCATGCATGTCTGCAAGTGGTTGAGTGAATAATGGTGGAAATATTTGTTGCATTGAGATTTTCTTCTCTTTATAACATTTATCTTCTATCTTCTTTGTATCTATGTGGCAGTGATCCCTTCGGGTGGTTAACCCTTGTTGGACAGTGAGTCTTGATCTAGACAATTAGTCTTGTTTTAGTAGTGAGCCTTTCTAATCAGTTTTGATATTATTTATGTTGTGAGCTAATCCTCATTGTGTTTTTCATTTTATTGGGTTTTCCATGTAAATCTAGTGTTATTGTACATATGTGTTGCTTTTCAGTTTCTTCCTTTGTACTTAATGTTTAATCATTCTAGTAGAGTGAAGGATTTGCGATTGATCTAAGTTTCAGTGAATGTTTTTAAGGATTAAAATTTGCTACAACTGATTCACCCCCTCTCAGTTGTCTTGTTCAATATATTGGATGTTTAAATGTTTGAATGGTTTAAAAGAATATTGATTCACCCCCCTCTCAGTATTTTGTGTGTTCAACAATTGGTATCAGAGCTTGGTTCCTTAGAAGGAGCTTAACTGCTTGGGGAAGATCTTGGAGGTTGAACACATGGTTGTTAGAAGACTACATACTCCTCTAGAAGAGATTCCTACTATTGAAATTACAAAAGAAGATTGCATGTTTGATGAAGATGGAGAACTCAAAGTTTCTCTTGAAGATCTTGAAAGGATTGGAGGTGAAAATAGAGATCTAAAAGAAAATATCAAAGAAGCAAATGAATGCATTAGAAAATTGAGAGAGAAAATCTAGAAGTTTAGAGAAAGGCATAGGGAAGATAGTGAACAATTGAAGCAAGCAAATGGAACTATCACTAGTTTGAAGGTGCAAGTTTGAAGAAAATAAAAGAATAAAAGAATGTATGAATGTAATGGTGGAAAGAAAATACAAGGAATGTACAATGCTTGAACAAGAAGTGGTAAATCTAAGATCAAATCTGGAGAAAGCAAGGAGTCATGAAGAAAAATTCAAGATGAGTTCTACAAAGCTTGATGAAATGATTGCAAATAAAAAAGGCTCTAAAGAAAAAGAAGGTTTAGGATTTGAAAAGGGTGAAAGCTCAAATGTAGAAAAAAAGATCAATGAACCAAAGAAGACTAAAGATAAGAAGAAAAATGGAAAATAGATCCAGAATCAAAGGAATGAAGCTAGAAGACCACCGATCAAACAACCAAATGCACAAAGGTACCCATATTTTAATGGTTTATGTTATTCTTGCAATAAATTTGGACATAAGGCAATATAATATAGAGGCAGAATGAATCAGAATGTTCCATCCTTTATTGGTCAATGTTTTACATGCAAGAGATCTGGTCATAGAGCTAGTGAGTGCAGAAGTCAAATGATGAATGGTTATAACAATTATAGAATGATTCAATCTTTCAAAGGTTACTATTATTCAAGCTATGGATTTGAGCATAAAGCTAGTCAATGTAGATCTAGATTGAATGTAAGGAATACTCGTCAAAAGAATATCATATGTTACAATTGCAATAGACCTGGACACATTTCAAAGTTTTGCAAAAGCAAAAATATGAGGAAGGATAATCCAGTAAAGAGGAATGGACCAGTAAAAAGGATTGATTCGGCAGAAACAAAGAAGGAGATGGAGAAAATTTGGAGAAAGAAGGAAGAGATAGAGGTTAAGGATGAATCTATACCAAAATTTGGTGCAAATGTTTCCTCTGGAAACTAAGTGGAGATCTTTGACTTAGGGGGAGCTTTAATGGAAATATATTGTCCCTTTCCAAATAAAATGGTGCTTGATGAGTCCAGTTATTTGTTAGTTTTCTGATATCTTTATGCATGCTTATAGACATTACTAGACACTTATCCTATACATATTCCTACATTATACTATCTTTTTATTCTCATTATGCAAACCTGAACTTGATTTAAAGTATATGGAAATATAGTTATGATGTGATGGTTAGTGCATAATTTATGTGTGGATATGTAGAATTGTAAATGAATATATGTGCTTAGCTATGGTTGTTAGTATTGTGTGCATGTTTTGTGAGCTAACTCTTTGTAGCATAGAGGAGGTAGACTGTAGCTATAACAACTACGAGGTGCAACCTACAACCAAAGGAGTTTCTAGACAACAAAGCAGGGGAGGTTCCAGAATAAACTAAGCACAATAACTACAACATGGAGGCACTTAATGAAAATGATTGTGCATGATTATGAAATTTAATAAAGATGCTAAAGAAGAAGAATCCTGTTGCAGATAAGAGTTTAATGTGACCGAATCAACTAGTCCATGTTCCAATTCTATTACAACAAAGTCTCAGTTCTACTTGGACTATTCTTTCCTTTTCAGTTGTAGATTGTCAAATCTTTATCACACTCTGATTTATAGGGAGTGGTGATTTATGGTTTCAGTTCAGAGTCTGATTTTAATAAACTCCCCTATGCTTATATGTATGGCTTAGTGGTTGAGGTTTGAGTTAGCTATTTAGTTAGTTAATTTTTTTAAAGATTAGATATAGTTTCCATATTTTTTTTAGTTGACCTTATTGTTCTTACACATACAATTTTTATTGTTCAATCATGATTTCATGAATAAGATATCTCAATAGAATCTTATGTGATATTTTGGAGTTGTACAATGAATGGTTTTTGAGTTATTATAATTGTGTTAATCTAAGAAGCTAGAATTTAGCTAGTTTAGTGGAGGAATTCACTTGAGCAAGGGCCACTCAAGGTAATTGCCCCTCACTTCATTTTCTATACAGTTACTTTTGTTGTATCTAGTAGTTATTTCATAAATTCATGTTAATTAGATTTATCATATTATTCATGAGCAATTCTTGTTTTATATTTATGCTTTGGTTTGCTTAAGTTTATTGTACTCCAGAGTGTAGGTTTAGTTATCAATATCAATTAAATTCTAGCATTCATTTCTTGATGGTAATTAGTTACAGTCGTATATTGTAGGTACCCATAGCAATAGTGCTTGCATTACTTCCTTTACTGTTATGTAGTTTTATGATTTCTTAATAAATGTAACACTTGTACTAGGATGATTTAGGTAGTATTAAGTCTTTGAAAGCACACACAATGCTGATACCATCACAATATTACTAGACCTGGTCAATAATTTAATGAAGGTCTTTCCGAAGGTTCAAGTGGACTATTCAGTTAAGTTTTTCCCTCTAAATTGTGTGATTGCGACCAATTTTACTAGACATTAGTAGGGATTCTACAGTGTTGATGTTGTAGCATGAAGATATGTGATATAAATTGACATGCTTGATCTATTGGTGAAGATTGCGAAAGAAAATATGATAATGTGGAAGTTTGTGGAGCATCAAAAGTTGACTGTGCATACAAATAAAGGGTTAGCAACTTTATTGTTTGAGGAATTCATGTGAAATTAGGTCAGATCAAAGGGTTATAAAGTGATTTCACTTAGGAAAAATTATTTTAAAAATAATTTGAGGAGCAGAAATAGCGAAGAAATAATTTAGAGTGATCAAGGCGATTTGAGAATTGGTGCGTTCAAACCCTAGTTCAGCAAGCAAAAGAAAAAGGTATTTACAATCTTCATTTTTCCCTAGTTTCACATAAAGTTTATTTAAAAGCAATTTGAATTCATTTGTAATGGCTACACCAGGGGTTATTAAGGTATCTAAGAAGCCACAACCTAGATTCAAGAAATACCTTGCAAAATCAATAGAAGATGACCTGTTGGGTACATTCTCGCATGTTCTATATGGGGTTTTGTCGATAGAGGATATAAAGATTTACATTCATGGAAAGATAGAAGAATTTGATCATTCTAAGCTAGGGGATTTGTGGGTAAATGAGATTTTAGGAGAAGACTTTGCCCTAAAACCAAAATTCCAAAACCTAGTTGCAAAGAAGTTGGATGTATGGAAATGGCTTCCTAATTTTTGTTTTGATGACAAGTGGGTTAGGATGGAACTTAGCAGAATTCATGATAATTTTTTTGGACTGACATGCCTAGAATGATAAAAAAGAGAGGTGATTAGATAGGTTATTGGTCTATGCTCCATCAGAACAATTCCTATGTTGAAATCAATCAAGAATGAAGTTGTAATGGAACGAATAGGTGCACATGGAATAGAGAAAACCAATAATAAAGAAGAAGGTTGAAAAGTATGTGGAAGAAATGGGAATTTCAAAGGAACAAGTGTATTATGTAAGAGAAAAAACTAAAGGAGAATCAAGTGTTGTAGGAGGATCCAAAAGCATAAGAAGATTTGGTAGGACAACTACCACTCCTTCTATCCAAAATTCCTTCGGGACTAGGCAGCCTATTGGAGAGAAAAGGAAAATGACCGAGAGTCCTCTGGTGAAGGAGAAATCCCCTTTGGTTGTGCACATGACAAGAACAGAGAAGAAGAAGGCTACTCCAGTAGCACCACCTACTGACCCTACAAAGAGAATACCAAAGCAAAAGCTTTTAGAGAAAAGAATATCAGTGTAAATATGGATGAAGAAGAAGAGGAAGAAGGACTATAGTTGGTCCACAAAAGGAGAAGTGAAGCTTCACAAGGTGAAGCAAGTGTTAAGAGAAGAAAATTTGATGTTATTGACACAAATAGTGAAGAGATAGAGGATGGAAAGAAGAAATTTTTAGTTCACATGAGGGAGAAGAAGAAAGAGGCATCCAAGAAGGAATCTCCAGAAAAGAAAAAGTCAGAAGGAAAGAAAAAACTCCAGATGCAAGCAAAAAGTAGAAGCAAACACCTCCAGAAAGAGCTCACAGTCCTATGAAGGTAGAGGAACTTGTAAATGGAATGATTCAACATGATATGCTTGGAGAGACTTCATCTTGTATAAAGAGGTTGATGAAACAAATAAGGCCACAATAGTTGAGGCTATTGAAAAATATATCATAATTCTTGACGTGGACATGAGGAACATATAGGAGAAGTTACCTGCGAAGATTTGGAATGCATTGGTGAAGAGAAGACAAGAGGCTATTGATGAAGAGGCCAATATGAAGGCATATGCTCTTGAAGTGACTAGTGCTCCCCTGTCTGCAGAGAATAAGGCCACATTGGACCAACTGTAGACAAGAGAATCAAGAAAAAAACAAAGGGTAGCCACATTGATGAGTAGAGACATGGATGATCATGAGAGACTCCAAAAGGAGACTGTTGATAAGGTTACAGACCTAGCACAAAGGCTAGGAATGACTCCAGAATGCAAAGATCCTACTCTAAAAGTTGTTGCAAAAGAAGCTACTCAGGACATCGATGCTCAACATGAGCATGTGACAAATGAAGAGAATATTCAAGATAATACCCCTCTGAAAGTGGAAGAACAAGAAGTAGAAAATATTTTTGAAGTACAGATAGTCACTAGTGAGGAAGTAACAAAAGAAGATGCATCCACTCCTCCTTCGGTACAAGAAGGAAATGTTACTCCTTTGGTTAACACATAGAACCTTGTAGAGGAAGAGAATGATGAGAAGGGAGATGAAGATAAGGAAGTGGATGCCCTCAGAAATGAAAGAACATAAGAAGAAACACATGTAGACTTTGAAAAGGATAAGGAAGAGGAAGTGGAAAAGAGAGCTATGGAGAATAAAGTCTTTTGATGAATCCTCCGACTCCTCTAGAGATTTCGTGAAGAACCTACTAATTATGCAGCTCAAGTTCTAGCCTATTGTTTCTTCATAATTGCTACAACTGCTAATGCAACAAGGAAATGTAGGTTTTGATAAGATTTTCCCACTCCACAAGCTACAATTGGCAGATGTATTCCATTCATGTGCTCGAAAGGAGATTGTTGAGATGCATAAGAAGAGTGGAGAATTAATGGAGGAAGTAGTGAAGGAATTGCAAGAGGTCGTACCCAGTGCAAACATTGACTCATCACTTTTCAATATGATTTTTTTTAAGCTTTTAATTGATTCTTTTAAGGAATATGCGTCCAATCTTAGAGGTGAAGTGGAGAAAGAAGTAGAAAAGAAAATAAATGATAAAAGGATATTGGAGATCACAGAGAAGTGTTATCTTGCATAGAAGAAGTTTTTAGAGAATTTGAAGGATGCAAAATTTGTGTAGATGAGGCGAAGGCACTATTTAAGTATTGCATGGAGTGGCCAAGTGCCACACAACATAAAACATGAGATGAACTCCTTTGAATCCGGGATCAATAAAATCTACAGAGCCTATGATCTGACACTCGATCTAGTTGGTAATACAAGGAGTGTAATTGAGGATTTGCATAAGAAGCTCTTCCAACTGCAAGAACAAAGGGAAAATGTCATTTTACAATTAGGAGAGATAAGTCACTTGGTGAATAAAAAATTATATTTGTCTCAAGTGCTCTTCAAAGTGCTAACAAGGCTACACAGATGAAATTGGTACCTGTGACTCCAAAAGAAGGAGAAGAGATCTTAATGGAATTTGAAACACAATACAGATTGCTTGAGCCAACAACAAAGACATGGAAGGGAAACAAGCATGGAAAACCCATCTGTAAAGGTTATAAGAGTCATCTTCCTTTGATTGACACATTTCATACTCTTCATGTTTTTTTCAGTTTTCAGTTTCAAATTATTTGTACATATGTGGAGCATATAGATTAGTGTCCAGTACATTTTTTTTTGTTTTTATTTGACATGACTCAGGGGGACTCGATTTAATCTTTTCAATTTGTGTATATGCATACATTGCTCAGGGGGAGATCCTGTATAAGTCAAAACAATTGTGTAAGCACCATTTTCCCTTGATATCAAAGGGGGAGAATGTTTGGAGATATTTTGGAGATGTTTTGGCATGTTTCCATCAACGAAAAATAATATTTTTGAAAGAATGTCATTGATGCTATTGTTGGAAAAATCAGTATGAGGGATAATCACAAGGTATATTACTATGTGTTGCAATGTTTTCATTGATGTCAACATTATATCTTGATGTAGAGATCATGGTGTAGATCATTGTAGATCATTTTTGGTTGGTTCTAACAAGTATTGAAGGGTCTATGGAAGACATTTTTGCAAGATGGTTTGATCCAAAAAAGGTGGTTGTGATGCAAAATTGATTAAGTGTCAACTCTATTAATTTTATGTAACAAAGCTCTAGTTTTTGGGTCCGCATCGGTCTGTAATGAATTTTTCACTTTGCGCTTCTAACATTATATTTTTGGTTGTTAGAAGTATCTATTTCCATAATTTCATCATGTTTTGGCTCTTGGTTCGAGAGATAAGTAATAGAAGTTTGGCCTGGAAAATTACAATCATTTCCTATGTAGTGCATATGAGTAGGAGAGTCTGCACTTCTCCACGGATAAATTTTTGACTTTTCACTTTTGAGGATATGTTGACAGATGGAAATAGAGTATGAATTCCAATTGGCATGATGTTTTGAGTTACATGTGTCTGAATGTGGATACTTAGTTGAAGAAATTTTGTATTAGGTCTTATGCAGTGCCAACCTAATAGGTTTGAAGGTGTGTGAAGGTTAAATATGTATTGCGGTCTTATGTGGGATCTATTATAGGTCCATGCCGACCTATTTCAAGTTACTTTTAGATTTGAATCATGGCATGAGGCATGTATGGAAATATTTGGAGCCGATAAGTTATATTTTGAATGTTACATCTAATTAGGGCGACCTAATTGATGTTATGCTTGATGTAGATATATAAGTTAGATCCTTTTTAGTGTTTTGATGAATGGAATTCGAAACATTCTCAACATTCATGCCATTCATCAAAACACTGAAAAGGATCTAACTTATATATCTACATCAAGCATAACATCAATTAGGTCGCCCTAATTAGATGCAACATTCAAAATATAACTTATCGGCTCCAAATATTTCCATACATGCCTCATGCCATGATTCAAATCTAAAAGTAACTTGAAATAGGTCGGCATGGACCTATGATGCAAATATTATCATAGCAGTGCAAATTTAAGTTGTGAATGTTGAGTAGAAGAATAGAGTGATGTGAATGCAGACGAAAGTAAAGTGTTAGATTAGAATAAAATGAAGTGTGTAAAGTCAGTTTATTGAGCTTCATTTGAACTGTAATTCATGCATATGATAGATGTAATTGTAATAGCTCAATATAGGCTATGAGTCACAATATCTCTTCTATTTTTTTCTCTGTGGGTAGTGAGTCCACTTGGATAGTGAGTTCACCTGCAGTGAGCCCTTTTGTAAATATACTATAACTAGAATTAAATTGGTTTATTATTTATGTCCATGGTCCACATTCAACTATTGATTAAATAATTCATAATTATTTAATTAATTATTATGAATTATTTAATGAGTATGTGGGTGAAAAATAGAACTAAAGTATTTCCACTATACGTATCTACCTTTCCTTTGGGAAAAATATGTTGAATCTAGCCACTACTTTCATTTTTATTCTAATATAGCTTCTCATTTTGTAGCATCTTTTCTGGATATTGGGCTACATGTGGAAGATGTTTTCTCGGCTACCAAATTGATAGTGAGGCCTGAATATTTGGACAATCTAGATTTAAGTAGTCGTTGAAGGATAACATATTCAAACATTATTGCTCTGATACCAATTTAAGGGCTTTGTGTTAAAATGCAAAATTAAACCCTATAATTTACTTAACTGTCTGAGAGCTTGGTCCATAATAATCTGAATCATAGGCTTTATGTAATTTATATATACTGTACATAATAGAGCCAATGTAGATAGGGATACCATTAAAATTTGGCTCTGATTTATTTTATTTTATGATTTTGCTTCACCTAAGTGTTTTATCTTTATTGGGAGTTTGGTTTACCATAATGGAGTAAATGTTGACTATAGGAACCGTTCAAGGTAAGGTAAATGGATCTTAACTATTATCAAGAAGTCTCAACCAATGATGGAAATAGGGCCCATTCCCAAGGTTGGTAAAAAATTGCTTTAAGGGCTCTGTATTAAAATGCAAAATGATAGATTCCAAAGCCGACAACAGACAACAGAGAAGAAACAAATACAGATGAAAACGAAAAGGGCACACTTGCAATCAAAATTCATTCCAAAATTCATTACATTACATTTGATAACTTATCAGATTCTGATCATCCAGATCGCATGAAGCGCAGGAGAGAGCATAAGTCTAATCTTTTAATCCTAAGGACTCTTCCTAGAGACTAGACTCCAATCCTAGACAACCGATGCCGAGAATGAGGCGTCCTCAACAATTTAAAGGAGAGGCTGAGCTTGTAACCTCATGTCATATTACAATAAATTTGGAATCCGTCCATACATTTGTGACACGCGTCCCACTAACCTACCGCACTATGGAGTAGACAGCTGTTAAGCAGTCTGCCGTAAACACTAACATAGTGGAAGACAAAGAGAATCACTTTTAGGACACCCATTAGTGAGAAGGGCCCACTTAACACCCGTAAGTGGCTACAGGGATCTTGCTTTTTCAGACAGGGTTGCATCCTGTTGTCACATCTTAACGTGGGTGACGTCACGGCACAGACAAGCCCATGTGCTAGCCATCATAATGGTATCGGATCTAATAATTCATCTGGTAAATCATGGTATACTTGAACCCAATCTTCAGGTCTAGAGTTAAAAGCGTAGTCAATTTGAACTACGTAATCCTGGGAATAAGCAAGATCTAATTCCATTCTTCTTGCAAGGAGTGCTAGTTTTAGGCAGATTTCCATATTTTGGATCTTAACTTCTGACTTCCATTTGGCTTCGAGAGGATATAGTTCAATTCTAGGGAATCTGTATCCAGTTCTAGGATAGTGTATCAGATAATATTCCATACAGTTGCATATTGTATGAGACAATTGTGAGTGCAGAAAATTTAGGAATTCTTCCATATCAGGATTGAATCTGGCACCAACTAAATCAGCATATTCTTCAAATGTGTCTTGATCAAAACTGATTCTAGTGATAAAACCAAGTTTTAAACCCTTTAACAAATTCATTTTACTCTGTTTTGACCAATTCATACCAAATAATTCTTTGATGCGAATATGGATAGAATTATTACCACACCAATACTTGATAGGAGCATATCTGAGACCAAAAGTAGCTTTGAAATCCTCTTCTTCATCTGGATCAACTAATCCTTGATGATGGTGAAAATGAATCAAATTTTGCATATTGCGAAGCCACTTATTCAAGAAATAAGATTCCAGCAAAGTAATAACTATCTCCTTGGGAAGAGTGGGAAGAGAGATCATATTACCATTACCATAATTGACCATATACATGGCGATACCATCTGGCCTATACCAATCTGGAGAGTTGAACTCAAGGTCAGTGTAGATTGATCCTGCAAGTTCTCTAGTCAGGGCATCAGCTAGGGGATTATTTTCTCCTTTAATCCATTCAATATCAAAATCATAACTGAGAAACTTGAAATACCATCTAGCGATTCTTCCCTGAGCAATATCTTTATTAGGCTTCTTTTTTAGCAGGCTCCTCATGGATTGACTGTCGGTTCGGACTGTAAAATGTACTGGCTTAAGAAATATTTTGAACTTTTCTAAACCCTTTTTTACTGCCAGTATCTCCTTTTCATAAATATGATATTTGCTTTTAGAATCTGAAAATGTTCCGAAGCGATAATCGCAGATATTCTTTTTCCCATTTTCTTCTTCCTGTATTAACACAGCAGACCAGGTGTTATCAGATGCATCAGTATATAAGAAGAGAGGTAAATCCAGAACAAAATTTTGCAGTGATGGAAAATATTGACATTTATCCTTGGTCCTTTGAACTGCTTCTGTAGCTTCAAGTGACCATCCTTCATTGCCTTCTTTGAGATGTGATTGGATAACACGACGATCTTCAGCTAATCCTTTGTAGAAAGGAGCTATGTAATTCAAACAACCCAAAAATCTCTGAATTTGCTTTTTATCTGTAAGAATGTCAGGGAATTCTTGGATACGCTGCAAAATGTGAGGCTAAAGCTGTACTTGGCCGTTATTTAAGTGAAGACCAAGAAAATCTATTTGGCTCTGACCAATCACCATCTTTTTTGCTGTGAGGAATATCCCATGCTGTCTGATAGCTGCATAGAGTTCTTCCAGGTGCTGCAAATGATCAGTAATTGAATATGAAAATATAAGAATATCATCAATATAAACAGCACAAAAATCTTTTAAATGTCTGAGAGCATGGTCCATGCGTCGTTGAAAATAAGCAGGGGCTATACATAAACCAAACGGCATGACATTCCATTCATATAATCCTTGAGGAACTGAAAATGCTGTTTTATACCTGTCAGATTCTTTTACTTTGATTTGCCAAAACCCAGATTTGCAATCAAACTTTGAAAATACCTTTTTGTTTGCAGCTCTTCTGATTAAATCAGAACTAAATGGTATGGGATAATTAAAAGGAAGGATTATGTCGTTCAAAGGCTTATAATTGATGCATAATCTCTTTTTACCTCTTATCTGCTCTGCTCTTTTATTCACAAGGAAAGCTGGGCATGCAAATGGACTTTTGCTGGGACGAATAAAATGTCCACTGAGTAATTCTTGTAACTGCTCATCCATTTCTTGAACTTCCTTGGGACTCATCAAATAGGCTGGTTCATGGGGTATGACAGATGTACATTCTGGCTGTATTTGTATTTCACATTCTTCATGATCCTGGGACCAGAATTGTAATGGGTTCAAACTGCAGCATTCTTTTTCAAATCTCTGTCTAATGTCATTAAAGACATCAGGAGTTTTTTCTGCAACTTCTTTTACTGATTCTTTCTGCTTCTTTTCCCCACTATGTTCAAACTTATGATTCACAATTTTTAAAGCAGGGATTTCAACTTGGCCATATTCATGTCTTAAAGCAATTTTATGCTTCCAAAATTGGAGAGGCTCATATTTAGTAAGAAACAGAAATCCCAATAAAACATCATCTTCTAAGTCATTATATTCAATAAAATCAGTAATGAATGTTTTTCCCATTATTTCAATATGAACATCTTGTGCATACTTGCCCATTTGAATTCTCTCACCATTAATTGCATAACTATGAGGCAGATCAGGTCTTTCTTTCCAGAATTGTGGAGGGATGGCATTAGTCTTTGCCAATGATCTGGAAGATCGTGTATCAATGAATGCATCAAGAGGAATTTTCTTATATCCAGGGAAACAGAAATTTATCCGGATATAATTGCCATTGTTAGCAAGTAAGAGAGAACAAAATTTATTATGTACTTTGTCCACCACACTATTACTAGGGCTGCTTGCTTCTGATTCAACTTCTGATTCTGGTTTCTTCTCTGACTCAGTTTGTTGGTCTGCTTTAAAGAGCAAATCTTTAATTTCTCCCACCTCGGCAGAGAGATTTCTTATTTCTTTTTGCTGAGACTTAAGCAAACGTTTTAAATCTGCAACATCATTGAGAAGGAGATCAAATTTCTTAAAAATTGCAATTATGTCAGGGTCAGTATCAGAAGTTTTTGATTTGGAGGGAGAAGATTTTTCTTTTTCGTTTCCTTTTTTCTGCCATGGAGGGATTTTGTATCCATGGTCAGTATCCTTTTCATCCTTTTTGGAGGGTTTTCGCTGTACCTTAAGTTGTTTCTCTACCTCAGCTTTTTCTGACTCTAAAGTTTTTAGCTTAGCCAAATGCTGATGAACAGCTTTCTTTCTTTCTTCTTTTGTTCCTGCCATCTTATAAGGATCTTTAGATTTTTCAATCTGAATCTGAACTTTCAAATCTTGCAAAGTGTGTTTAAGGAGTGAGGTGAGAAAATCCTCATCCGGATCTGAACTTTCTGAACTAGAATCAGACAAAATTTTCATATGTCTATGATGATCCTTTATATCTTTGAATTTCAGCATAAAGCTAGAATCAGGAACAACTTCTACTAATTCATATAAACCATGTAATTCATTTATACTACTATTGTTTATCACTTCCCATCTTGGATTATCGTGTTCAAACATTGCATATATCTTTGTGCCAGGATTAAGCTTCTTAGGACAGTTGGTAGCATAATGTGGTCCCTTACAAATAAAACATTTAATTCCTTTTGGAGCTTGATTACTCTGCTTTCTCAAAAAATATGGAGGAGTTTTGTGAAATTTTCTCCTCTTATAAGGGACTGCCCTGTACCGCTTTTTGGATTTATATCTACCATGCTTACTTCTTTTGAAAGTATATTCACCTTCATGGTAGTTGCTACGAGAGCATCTTTTACATTTGCATTTCCTGCCACAACTTCTTCTTTTAAACTGTTTCAATTGCTGGAAATCTTTGAGCTGATTAATAGGAGGAAGATCACAAAATTCTTTGAGATTACAAGTATAATTATATTCTTCCTTATTAAGTTGGAGTGCACCCAGCAGACATTGTTTTTCCAGCTTATATCTTATCAATCTTTTAATTGTAGGAAAACTAACATCATCAAGCTGCTTATGCTCTTTTCTGAGAATATAATCTTGAGCCCATGCTCCTAAACCACAAGGAAGAGAATTTAGATAATATTGTTTTGTGGTCAAGTCATGCATTTTATTGGCTGCAACCATATATGATTCAAACATACAATTATACTCATCAAACTTTGCTAAATTCTTGAGTTTCATGGATTGCAGAATTTTGTTGGCTTCTAGGGCTTGATTGGAAATGTCATCGCAGAAAAGATCTGTCAATAACCATTTAAATTCATCAAAACCAGCTTGGAAGATGTCATCTTTCCCTAAATTCTTTGGATCCACTAGGATTGGATCTGTAGGCTGAGCAGGAATATGCTTGGGCATTGGACCCTGATTTGGCAGATTGTTCCACCAATTTCTTAACTTGCCAGACATTAGTCTGACTGCATAAAGAACCTTAGCAGGTTCTGTCCATGAGCCACTTCTTTCAAAGAGATTTTCTAATGTGTCAGTCCATGTACAAATGGCTTCATATGGATTAACCAGTTTATCAATGTTCAAAATGTAACCACTAGATGCATAAGGACGCATCTGTTCAGGCTTCAGATTCTCAGTCACTGGTTCTTGCATCTCAATATCCATGGTTAATTTCTTGAGAGATTCCCATGGTTCTTGCTCATCTAACTGCTTATAATTAGAAAAATCTAGATCAATTTCCTCATAATCAGTATGTACAGAGGAGTCAGAGTCACTAACACTATCAGAAAGAATTAAAGTATTTACATCTGAAGTTTCAACATTAGATTCTTTATTGGCACAACCAGGTTCATCCAAATACACTGGTTCTTCTTGTTCTTGTTCGACTCCCAATTCTTCAAGCCAATCTTTGAGAGGTTCTTCTTTGGTAGCCAAAGTATGCTCTTTCACCTTGGGCATAGGGACATGCAGAGTTGGCTTATGAGAAAGTCTTCTAGAAGTTGAAGCTTTATCTTCCTCACTGTGAAGAGGTTTTCTTCTTTGAATGAAGACCTTTTTAGGTTTGGGAGGTTCTACTATTTTGCCTTTTTTATCTCTGTCTTCTTCCTCAGAACTATCTTTACCAGTTTGTGTTGCCCTAATTTTCTTTGTATACAACCTGACTTTTTCCAATTTCTTAGCAACAGAGTCTAAGAGGTTCTTATTTTCAATGTCAACAACTTTTCTTGAACTTTCATTTGTTTGTTGATCAGCATAAATATGTGTCAGGTACTTATCTTGATGTTGTTGAGTAGAAATAACAGTTTTAACACTATTATGGACTTGAGTAACATCATAGTTTACACTGGTAATATCATTAGACAGAGTTCCATAGTAGTGCTCAACATTCTTAAGAACAGAAAAATGCTTTTGTTGATCTTCAGAAACTATCTCTATTTTATTTACAATTTCTAATGCTTGATCTGCAGAAAATCTAACATCTACAGCCATGTCATCTATATTATCTTGTGCAGAAATCATCCATTGTGCCATCCAGTTACGTTGGGCTTCAGAATTCTTTTGTTTCTTTCCCAACTCAGTATGAAGTCTAGCTTCATATTTTCCCCATAATTTCTTATCAGGATTAATCACTGTAAAATTCTCAGGAGTGGGCCATCTACCTGGTTCATAACTGGTTATCTCCTGTTCCTGATTGTTAAATTCCATCTTGTATTTATTCTTTTTCTCTGAGCCAGCTCTTGGGAGTTTAGACTTAGGAATTTTTTCTTTCATCATACAACTTTTTTCTCCCATTTTGGTAAGTTTGATACCTTTTCCTTTCTGATCTGATTGTTGCTCATTTTTAGGAGTCAGAGCAAGCTTCTGACTGACTTGGCAAGCTAATCTATCCATCAACTCAGGATTACTACTTAGATCAGAGAGTGTTGCTAAGGAGGCTCGAGAAGGATATGGATTTACAGATGGTTGTTTATACAAGGGAAATTGGCTAGGACCAATTGACTCTTCTGGGTTGTAGTCAATATATGGCTTATTGGATGTACTGGGAAAATTTCTGGACATGGAATAAGACCGCATAGAAGTGCTTGGTCTATCACTGGTAGATGCTTCAGGCTGGGTAAATATAGTCTCATTAGGAAGAGACTGAAGGTCAATACTAGCAAGCCTTCGACTTTGGGTTCTTGGTCGTTCAGAAAACATACCCCTGGAAGAGGTTGGAAGTTCCTGGAACTTGGGTTGAGTTTGGTGAATAAGTTTTTCTATTACAGGGAAACCTATGTCAAACCCAGTGGAATCAATATGTCGACCAAAATCATCAACATTTTTATTGGCTTTTGTATAACTTACCCCAGCAGGAAAATTTGAAGGAGGGAAAATAGTATTTAATAACCTATACACACATCTACCACCTATAGTAGCATACACAGAATCTGGTTGAAGGATAACTCCTTTAACTTGTAAGAGGAGGCAGAAAGCAGACTGGACATATTTGTCATCAAGATTAATGGTGAAGTTAGGTCTGACAGACATACGTGCATCACCACCTTTTGTTTCATCAGAGGATTTGATAAGTCATCCTCTAAATTGTCCTATGACAGCCTGATCCCAGATTCTACATCGGGTGTCTATGAGTGTAGCAAAGTATTCAGCACCTATGTCATAATTGAAATGAGGATGTAAAATAATAAACATACCGCACTATGATAGATTCCATAGTGCTAATGCAGGTGAAATAGGCTTGAGCCATTTACCATACTATAACTCAACATTCTCAACATTCACGCCATTCATCAAAACACTGAAAAGGATCTAACTTATATATCTACATCAAGCATAACATCAATTAGGTCGCCCTAATTAGATGCAACATTCAAAATATAACTTATCGGCTCCAAATATTTCCATACATGCCTCATGCCATGATTCAAATCTAAAAGTAACTTGAAATAGGTCGGCATGGACCTATGATGCAAATATTATCATAGCAGTGCAAATTTAAGTTGTGAATGTTGAGTAGAAGAATAGAGTGATGTGAATGCAGACGAAAGTAAAGTGTTAGATTAGAATAAAATGAAGTGTGTAAAGTCAGTTTATTGAGCTTCATTTGAACTGTAATTCATGCATATGATAGATGTAATTGTAATAGCTCAATATAGGCTATGAGTCACAATATCTCTTCTATTTTTTTCTCTGTGGGTAGTGAGTCCACTTGGATAGTGAGTTCACCTGCAGTGAGCCCTTTTGTAAATATACTATAACTAGTTATAATATATTGTGAGCTAATCCTTATTGTGGTTTTTCCCATTTTGGGTTTTCCACATAAAAATCCTAGTGTTCATGTGTTATGTAATGTTGATGTTTCATGCTTTCTTTCTTTACTACAGTTGAATATGCTAAGTGGATTGGATGTTTAAATGTTTGAATGATTTGAAAGAATATTGATTTACCCCCCCTCTTAGTATTCCAGGTGTTCAACAATTACTTAGTTTTCTCTAAAAGAAAAAGCATACTCATCACATTTTTCATACGTCATCAATCATCATCACTAACATTCATATCCACAACAAATTGATTTTTAAGAATTGGATCAACATAATGTACTCTTCTATCATCTAATCTCTCCCTAACTATTCTTCCTACTAACATCAATTTCTTGCATCTTGCATCCATCACATCATTAGTATCATATGCATCCTCCATCCACAAAATTATTATCTATACATCCATCATAAATTATATCACATCGAAGCATATCATACACCATTTACATCATATCATAACATCCATAAATCATGCATATCATCAAAATATAAAAAAATCCAAAAATGCATATCTACATATCTTCATATTGTGTCATCACATCCTACATCAACAAATCATTAGCATCATCATAATATCATAATCATGCATCATCATATCAACATCATAATAATTAGTGCATCCATAAAAAATCATAATCATACATATCATAGAAATCATGAACATAATGCATAAAATCAATAGGAATCATACACATCAGTAGCCGCATCAAAATCATGTCATCTCATATATATATATACTATATATTATCAAAAAAAATAAAAATCATTGTACATCATCATCCATCAAATGTGTGGTATAAATCTATATATCAAAAGTATATATGTAGAAGAGGCTCAAAAGGTTGATGGATGTATATACATCATAAGCATGTCTATGTCAAATCTACATCAAAATCAAGGATATATCAACTCCTATGATCTTCTCCTTCGGGAGGAGGCTAATAAGGAGGTGGCCTTATAGATTGTTGCTCCTAATCCCCTTGTCTTGACAACCTTTGTGCATGTTGGTTGTGTCTTGGTGACCTACATGGCTACAAGATGTGCTTAGGTGTATAGTGGGAAGAAAGAGGAAAAATTGAGCCACCCTTTGATCTGCTAGACCCCATTGTTGTGGCACTCCGAGCAAAAAACTTCGGCTGCCTCTGCTCTCATGGGACAACCACCTCATAAAGTGTCCTATAGTATGTAACCTCCTATACGAGGTGATCCCTCTCTCATATGTTTATCCATGGTAACCATGGATCCTTGTGCAATCTCAAGTTGGATGCATTGGCCATGCTTAGTGTCTCTCTCAACAATAGTTGCGTCCCTCTCCACACGTGCTTGATCTCTCTCAGAGGTGATCTAGGAAACCTATCCCTCTGCACTCTATCACTAGGTGCTCTCAAAGTATCACTTTGTTTCTCATGCATCCCTATTAGCCAAAGCTTGGTCTCTCTCAACATTCCTCTAGATCAATTGAGTGGTGACTTGGTCCTGCTCTACCCTATAACAATCTCTCTGTGTGTGAGCTTTATCTCACTTTAATAAAACCAAGGCTAATCTCACATATTGGTCTTGCCTATCATCATCACCCCTAATCCTCTCATCTCGAGGAGGGTCCTGTACCAACACATATTGGTGTAGTGCAGAAAAAAGTATTTCTTGCTTGATTTGGCAATAATTAATGACAAATTGGACTTAACGACGCCTTGATTTAGTGTTGTGAGGTGTTTTACACATCCACATTAGGTCTTGGAAAATTGCAAATGCATTTATCGATGTCTTGTAAAGGCATTGTAAAGTTTTGTGAATGACTTTCACAAATTTCAAGACTTTTATTAAGCATCTAAGTCTAATGGACCTATTTTTCCCTTAATTCAACATTATAAAACATATTCTCACATTAATCTAGAATGTTTGTAAACTAAACTTGACCTTAATCTAGTGTTGTAATGTGTTTTACACATTCACATTGGATGTTGTGCCTTTCTAGGCTATGTGGACCTCATTTTAATGTTGTAAAGTGTATTTAATCACACTTTCACATTGAACTTTGTATCCCTATCCCGAATCACCCTTTACATAATCATTAATAGGCCCCTATGACCCCATATTGTGCATCCTGAGGCTTATTTAGATCAAAGACCCAATAAAATCAACATAAAAATTAAAATTCTTCACTCCACGACAATCCAACTGATGAAAGAGCCCCCTTGGGACTAAGTCACCCATCTGGGAAAATGAGTCCCATCCAAGTGGGACTAAGTCGCCCAGAGTGGCAAACTAGTCCCATTTGGCCTATTTTCGAGGTTTGAGTGGGAAAAAGTTTAATTTTCTTCAATGCCAGCCTTAGGGATCAAATTGATAGGCATTTTAGATGGATTGCCTATATAAACAAGATTTTAAACCCTAATTCATAACTCAATCATCATTCATTCATCATTCATTCTCCATCTCAAGTCAAGCAAGCTAGGGTTTTAGCATTATAAGTCACCAAGATAACTTTATAAGGAATTTAAGGGTAGAATCTTCATCCATTGTTGCAAAGATTCAAGATCTATCATCATGGAAAGTTTATAATTCCTTCATTTCATGTTCATGCTTCGTCTTATTTCTTTATTTGGTTTAATTACCTAAAAGGGGTTTGACCAAGGCAAACCCCCATTCCCTAACATTCAACATTTCTCTCTCTTTCATTGTGTTTTTGCAGATTTAGGTACCTTGAAGGCTTGGAGATCATTGAAGAATAGGTTGAAAACTTGTTGAAGTCATCTCCTCATTGACTAAATGTAAATATCCATGAAAAGTCACTTATAGCCTCATAAATTAGGGTTTTAGATCCAGATACCTGTCAGGAATTGAAGTGCAAGTCCTGGGAGCTACAGATTGCACCTTTGAATTTCTCAAAACCTGGAAGTGGACTAAGTCATAGTCAATGGAGAATTAGTCCCACTTCCAGGCCTGAAAAGTGGTTTCTACAAATTTAGATGCCCATTTGCATGAAACGGGCCCCAGTGCACTTTTCCAGATCCAGGACTAATTCACCCATAATGGTGTATGAGTCCCAGTAGGCCAAATTTTTAGGATCAATAGCATTTCCAATCTTCATTCCAGTCTTCAACATATTTCCAGGTGAATGCTTTCTATTTTACTTTCCTATTCCATTTTACTTACATTTCTATTCATCTTTCTAGGTGTTTTTGCATACTACACTGTGTTTTCAAATACTTTGCATTTCCTTAGTTTTCAATCATTAATCAATATCTTTTATCAGTTTTCCACATTTAGGTCATTATTCTTATATAGATTTCAATCATATTTGCATTATTCTTGAGTGAGTCATCAAGGTTTTCGGTATACCTCTCTCCTTTTAGATGCAAAACCCTAGAAGTGTAAGAGAGCCCACATTACCAAAAATCGATGGTTCATTTTGGTGAACCTACATTTAGAATACTTTCTTTCCTGATTTGGAGTCCATTATCATCCTAAACCTAGCTTTCATTAACACTGCATTGCATTTTGCATTGGTTAAGTTGCATTATAGGGTTTCAAAATTTTGCATTAGTGAAAGTGCATATAGGTTGCATTTTTTCATCCCAAATTGTTAAAAATTTCTGAAATTCTGCATTTGCATCTTAGATTTGCATCATACAACATAGAAAAAATAAAAATCCATCAATTTTTTTTGAAAATTTTGAAAAAAATCCCCACTGGGACTCATTCACCACCTTGGGCGACTTAGTCCCTTTCCACCCTTGAAACTATCATTTACAACACTGAAAACCTTGTTTCTAAGCTTTTGTTTGCTGCCATTAACTACTTGTATCAGTTGGTTGAGTTGCTGTAACATGCATTTCATTAAATCTAGCTTCATTTGGCTCATTTCACGCATTGCTTAATTTGCATTCCCACATTGTTGTATAATATAATTAGTCAATTATCATATGAAAATTGCATTTTATTTTAGGCTTTACGTTACATTTTGTGTTTGCATAAATTGTTATTTAAAAAAAAAATTAGAATCTATCCTTTCCAAGTTTGCAACGAAAAAGTTAGTTAATAAGCAAGTTAGTTATTCATTCAATGCATTCTCTAGTTATGATAGTCTCTTAGCACAAGAGAATGAAAATGTTAATGCTTTCCTTAAACATACACCCCATACTATCTCTCCTATTTGTGAGGATGATGTGATAAAAGACAATACAAACATAGATACTCATGATGATCATAGTTTTTCTTCTCTCGATGCCTCTCCTTTTAGTTACGAAGGTATCTTGGAGAAAGAAGGTACAATCGTTGAGAATTAGGAAGATCTTGCTTGTCCTTTTCCTCATCTCCTTTGGTAAGATATTATAGCACAAGAGAAGGAGATTTTAAATGATGAGGATTATAGATTGGTCTTAGAGAATCATACCTTTAAGGTCTATAACAACCCTCTTTATGATCCTTCCCCTACTTATCCTATTTTGGAAGATATTAGGGAACATAGGAATGAACTCATAAATTATCATGATAATCATGCTTTTTCTTCTACTAGTATCTCTCATGGCTATGAAGATGATACTTTGATGGATGAAAATTGTCAGAATATTAGTTGTCCCTCTTCACCTAGGGAAACCCTTATTGAGAAAGACAACTCAACCATTGATCATCCCCCTACTTGTGATGAAGTTAATATTGGAGAACCAAACATTGAATGTCACGATCATCTAGTTTGTAGTTCTCCTAAAAACTCTCCTAGTAGGGAAGGTATCATGGTGCAAGAAAATATCAACATTATCATGTACAAACCAACAATCAACCTTACTTTGAAAGAACCTAAATTACTTGATATGGATCAAGCCTTGACGCAAATGTTAGGGGTTTATGACAAGTCACCTTCTACTCCTCAAAACAAAAAGGTTACATGTGCTATGATCAATACCAATCAAAATGATATAGAAAGACAAAAGAAAATTGAAAAAGCCACAAAGTTATTGGAAGATGCTTCAGAAACCTTTGATTTCATGACATGGAAGAATACAAGATCATAACAAAAGATTCTAAAAAGAGCAAAGAGAAACTAGTAACAGTAATACAAAATTCAATAGCATCCTCTTCAACCACCTTACAAGCAAAGACAACATCCAAGACAAACTTTGAGGAGATTGAACAACCACCAAATACAACAAAATAGACAAAACAACTTCGAAAAGGATGTGATGCTCTAGAACAATGTATCCATGTCCCTATAATGCCTAAACTACAAGAAATGACTAATGATCTTGGTTATTGTCCCTCAAAAAAGAAGCCTTCATTCAATCTCAACACTATCAATTCTTTTAAGAAAAATTTAACCCTGGTACATCCTAAACTGATAGACATCTCATTAAATATGTATCAATCAAAAACTTTGTTTACTTATCAAAATAAATAACATTAGTTGCTTCTCCTTGCCATAGTTGCATGTTTTACATTCATCGCAAGGAGCAACATATCATCATCCCTTCTCGACTTACCCTTTTCCTGCACTAAGTGGGGGCAAGGGGTTCATTAGTATTGTCATCGTATGTCACTTGTCATTGTCTATTTTGGCTAGTCGTTAACCTTTCATGAACATATAAGAGCAAGCTTGGGATGTGGATGACATGCCTTAAGTTGACTCACATGTGACATACTTATTCATGATGTAGCTCAATTCAGAAACATATGACTTGGCATAGGGCTTTCCAAGCTGGTTCTCATGTCTTCTTTCATTGGCTACTTTAAAGAAATTGCTCACAGTGATGGTGTAGCAACTGCTTTAAAGTGGGGGCATACATAGATGACATCTTTTGGAAAATTTTCATGGCGTGAATTTTCTTTTTTCTTGTGATGTGTCCTCTTCTTGGTGGTGTCATTGGTTTTGATGCCATCCAAGAGTGTACAATCTACTAGCATGGCATGATGTGAACAAGGCATCCCATGGGAAACAATCTAACACTTTGGCTTGTCCTCTCTTGGATACATTAGGCTAATGCTCCCTAAGAAGAAGACCTTACATGAACAAAGAAAAATCCCCTTTAACAAAATAAATTTTTACATGACATTTAAAAACATTTACAAAAATCATTACATTGTGGTGCCTTATAAAAGTTATCAAAAGGATAAATTTGGTATGGTTAGTATAATGGGAAGCTGAAACACTGGCATGAATTTCTCATATATGGTGGGAAGCCGACACACTAGCAATTCTTTCTCAGTAAACCACTCCTTTGGAAAACTCACCCCACGGATGACCTGATGTTCCGTGGCCCCAGAATGAGTGCATCTTTGATCTACCTCATGTTTATTACTCATTTCTGGGTAAGTGCACCAAGATGGTTCCCAAAAAAGGGGCTTAAGTGGCCACTTTTTTTCTGAAATCAGGAAATACTGACCTTGGACGTGAAATTGAGGATAGCTACACTCAAAAATTTTAGATGGAACAAAAACAAGGACCGCAGTGCTCCGAGTCTACTTTCTAAACTACTAATTTATTTTGCAAATGGTTGAGATTAAAGGGTTCAAAAGAGGGACACACAAATTGCTATTGTTTCTGTTAGAAAAACATAACATAGCAACTCTTGTCTGACCCGAGCACGGTGGACTTTTTTGTAGTATTTTTAAAATCACTCTAGT
>VDFB02358134.1:154692551-154737861 GCA_007258455.2 Sequoia sempervirens | reverse complement strand
CAAATATAATTTTTTCTAAAAAAAAATTTCAAAAATATTTTGACGGGATTAAATAATATTTTTTTGAAAAATAGTACCGATGCAATAATGGCGCCCTAGGGGTCATACAGCTCTCGAGACAAAAAAAATTTACCTCACCGGATGACTTGCTCCGCATTGGATGAATTAGCAGTCGATCTTAGGGTTTTTGCCTTTTGGATATGGCCAATGGAAGGGTCGGATTTGACCCAAAATGCTCCAAAATTGCAGCTACCTTCTGGATCTGGCAACCACTCTTTAGCTTCAAACCCTCATAGATTTGGCCTTGTATGTCCGATTTGGACGAAACAAAAGGAAAAATCTACTTTCTCGAACCTTCCGGACATAATGGTGAGCTTAGATTTGCACCAACAAGCTTCGATATGAACCTGCAATAAAGAGTCAAAAATGCAACTCCCCCAAATCTGGAATCTCTCTTCAGAAAAAGACTCTCTTATGGCACCCAACCCACTCTGATACCATGTTAGAATTGACTATGGATGACAAGATCTATGGACCAAATGGAAAGCACAAAAAGAGAGAGATGAATATGACAAAAATAGACTGTATTCAATGTCAATGATATAAGATGATTGTGATTTATTTTACAATGAGAGACCCCTTGGTTATATAGCCAAGGTGAGATACAAGATGTCATAGGATTATGACAAGTGTATTAATCATATGACATGAGACAACTAATCACACTTACCTAGGTTCACATGTAGTAGTTGTCAAAAGATAAGATAACAACTAATGACAACTAACATCTTCTAGAAAGATTTCTTCCTATGACCTAAGTAAACTTAACTAAGATGTAAATAAGTCCCCTAGTAATGAACTAACTAGGTACAAATTCTTCACAGTTTGGCGTGAGTGTGGTTACTTTTGGACAAAATTTGGAGGAGGCTTCTTTGTCTTCAGAGGGGATATCCTTGTCTTTGGATCTTGTTCTACATTCATCTCTACTAGATGTTGGATTGTCCTCTTCAGCAATGTGGCCTGTTTGGAGTGTGTTAACTTTCTGCATCGACATGGAGACACTTGAGCATGCTTCAGAGACACCATCATACATCATCCATATTCTTGACATCCTGCATACATCCATGGTAGTAATGAACTATAGGTACAAGACGATGTAAATCGACTATCTCGAACCTTCCGGACGTAATGGTGAGATTAGATTTGCACCAACAAGCTCCAATATGAACCTGCAATAAAGAGCCACAAAATGGAACCTCCTCAGATCTAGAATCTCTCTTCAAAAAAAGACTCTCTAATGGCACCCAACCCGCTCTGATACCATGTAAATAAGTCCCCTTGTATTGACCCACTAGTCTTCATTCATCCTAGTAGCACTTCCTAATTAGTTTTTCCATCACAATTTTTTGTGCAAACCTCAAACCCAAACTGTAAAGGAATTTTTGAGTACCCTTTTCACCATTTACAAACATATCTAGATTCAAGTATAGTTTCTTTGGAAAGAAAGGGCTTAAAACTGACTATCCTAGTCTCTAGACTTAATTGCTTGAACAAACTTGGTAGCAACAAATTGTGGTTTTTCGACCATAATTTTAGTGCAGACATGGTATCAAGAATATAAATATAGTTTCAGATACCCATTTGGTCTTTATACAACATACCTCAAAATCAAGGGTGATCGATTTGTACAAAACCCTTCAAAATTTGGTTTGTTTTCTCATTATTACCCTAACTAAGGTTTCAAACCTATTTGCAGTAAAATGGACACAGGTCCCTCAAAACACAATGAAATTAAGTGCAACAAAAATTATTAGAAAGTATATTCAATTATCTTTCATTTACAATTGGTTTCACACCATGAAATGACCATACAAGTATGTACCATTCATCAGAATAGGAAAAAAAGTTGCAAAATGCAAAAAACATAAAATGTTTTATTAATCCAACTTCAAGATTTTTAATAACCACCATCTCCAACTTTGGCTTCGACCTTCCAAGACTTATTTAAACATGTATCAATGGTTCTCAACTATTTTTTTGAGTTACAACTGTCCAACTCCCCTCATTTACAACTTATGACTCTTCGCATTCCATGTGTTTACAACTTTGACAACATTTGTGCAACTTTTTACAAGTTTTGCATCTAGACTCTAACCAATGACCAAAACCACTAATTGGACCCCAAAAGACATGAAATGATCTTTCTAAACCTTATTACATGGAAGAACATCAAAAAAAACCAAAATGCTAATTTTGAACCTACTAAACCTAAGGTGCTCCTACACCATACTTCCGGGGAAGAAAGATTCAAGTTTTACTTAAATGGAGAGCATCAACATGAGAACTGTGATTGAAATCTTTTGAGTGATGTCTTTAGATCCCTACATATTACCTTCTTTGAAACAAACCCATTCTTGCTTCATTTTGATTGTAGGTTTCTTGAACACTTGGCAATGGTAGTTGAACTTGTCAATATAAGATTGTCCTCCATCCACACCTCTACCTTGTAATTGATCCTTTTTTCCTTGATGGATGTCATGCATGTCAATAGTACCATGTTCTCCTGCAATGGCTTGTTTCATTTTCACCTTAGGTTTCTTGTCTCTCAAGTCTGTAATCTTATCAAGAGCACTTTGTCTTCTCTCTTTTCCTCTTACATCTACAACTCTCTTTTGTTGCTCCACTTATAGTGGATCCTTGTCTAACTGTCCATCTTCCATCTGCAACTCAGTTTGTTCATTATGTTGCTCCATACTTCCTTTTCCACTCAAACATTGCTTGCTCAATTCTGCAATCTCTTTCACAACAATCCTCTTGTCTTTAGCATCAAAATTTATTTCATTTACAACCTTCCAAACAAGTGCATCATTTGTATTGGCACCATCTCCTTCTTTAGACACATCACATTCTTCATTTTTCTTGTCATAAGTTGTTGTGTATGACAGACCAACTCCGAGAAAAAAAACTAGAGCGTGACTAATATCTCTCCTTGAAAGAAAAAATTCAAAAAACTTATCAACCACTATGTCTACATGATCCTTCAAGACATCTTGAACTTTCCAAGGCAACTCTTCAATGCTTGTTGATGTCAAAACAATCCTAGGTTTACTTACCATTGCATTACCTACCTCTTCCTCTTTCTTAGATGGTTTTTTCTCTTCATTCATCAACAAATATTTTTCAATGTCTAGTCCTGTTGTCCTCTCTTGCCTTCTTCTCTTCAGAATAATCTTCTTGATAGGCCATTTAACCTTCTTCCTTATTGGCCAATGCCAAAAAATTTCTTGGTTTTCTCTCTCAAGCAACTACTGCATCTCAAGTTCCATTCTTTTTTCCATTTCTTATAAGGCGTGTCTCAACTCCATTATCTCTTGTTGCACTTTTATCTGTTCTTCCTTTTCATTTTTCTTCATCTCACTTCTTTTTTTTCTCATCATTTGTTTTTTGCTTGGTAACTCCTTACTCTACAGGTCTCCACAGATGAATATTATCAATATTTTCATTCTCCTTTCTTAAGAAAGTCTCTTTCACCTTGATTCTTCTTGTCTTTGTGATACCTCACCTCAGGCCTCTTTCTCTTCCCTTGGTCTAGTCTTTTGGCATCCAGGTTCTTGCTTCAACCTACAAAAAGACAACACATAAACTCCAAAAAATTATATACCCCAGATCTTTGAGTTTTTATGCCAATTTGATGTAGAGCAAGGGTGGACAACTCCAAAAAAATCTCAATCAACCAAACTTTCAAGTTTCCAAACATTCAATGGTGGGTATTGACCCACTAGTCTTTATTCATCCTAATAGTTCTTCCTAATTGGTTTTTCCATCACAATTTTTTGTGCAGAACTCAAACCTAGAATATAAAGGCATTTTTGAGTACCCTTTTCACCATTTACAAACATATTTATATTCTAAGTATAGTTTCTTTGGAAGGAAAGGGTTTAAAATTGGCTGTCCTAGTCTTTAAGCCTAATTGCTTGAACAAACTTGGTAGTAGTAAATTATTGTTTTTCAGCCATAATTTTTAGTGCAGACATGATATCAAGAATATAAACATAGTTTCAAATATCCATTTGGGATTTATACAACATACCTCAAAATCAGGGGTGGTCACTTTATATGGAACCCTTCAAAAATTGGTTTGTTTGCTCACTAATACCCCAACACTAGGGTTTCAGACCTGTTTGTAGTAAAATGGACACAACTCCCTCAAAACATAATGAAATTGAGTGCAACAAAAATTAGTAGAAATTAGATTCAATTATCTTTCATTTACAATTGGTCTCACACCATGAAATGATCGTACAAGTCTGTACCATTCATTAGAACAGGGAAAAACATTGTAAAATGCAAAAAACAAAAAATATTTTATTAATCCAACTTCAATATTTTCAATAACCCTCATCTCCAACCTTGGATTTGACCCTCCAATGCTTATTCAAACATGTACCACTGGTTCTCAACTATTTTTTTGAGTTACAACTTTCCAACTTCCCTCATTTACAATTTATGACTCTTCACGTTCCATGTGTTTACAACTTTGACAACATTTGTGCAACTTTTTACAAGTTTTGCATCTAGACTCTAACCAACAAACAAGACCACTAATTGGACCCCACAAGACATGAAATGGTATTTCTAGACCTTATTACATGGAAGAACATAAAAAAAACCAAAATGTTAATTTTGAGCCTCCTAAACCTAGGGTGCTCTTGCACTAACAAAACACCTACAACCTTTCTTCATTGTGATTTTCTCAATATCCTTGACATATACAACCAATAACTTGCATCCATGACATCAATGACAACAACCAATTGATAACCAATTGACCAGTTGACATTAATGACAACACCTTCATTCTTGTAACAATCTCCCCTTTTGTCATTGATGGCAACACATAATGTGAAAAACCATCAAAGACAACACACTAGCTTTGAACATGTTTTTCATGATTTTGCTTTTCATTTCTCCCCCTTAGTAGATAATCTTTTTTTTTCACATCTACTCTTTCAATGACAACGCATGACACTACCTACTCCCCCTGAGAGGTAGCCACCAAAACTTCAATCCAAAAGAAAGAAAGATCCATAGACCCACCAAACTGATGCATCTCCATATGCATCTAGTTCAAGAAAGGAGGGGAAATGACCCCTAACTTCTCCTAGAAATACTCAAAATTATCTTTAGGAAGGGCCTTTATAAATATATCAATTTGATCCTTTGTAGGTACATACTCAAGCTTTATTTCATTCTCCACAACCATCTCTCTCAAGAAGTGATACCTGATAGATATATTTTTTTTCCTCAAGTGCATCACTAGATTCTTTGAAATGTTAATTGCACTTGTATTATCATAGAAGATAGAAATAGGATCCTCATACATTACTTTGATATCTTTCAATATTTGTTTTATCCGTAAAACTTGTGTACAGTAAGATGCAGCAGCAATATTGACAAGCTGTTGTGAGGCCCTATCACTTTAGTTGAAAATGTATCAATTATATTGACTGAGTAGTGTTTGGGGGTTGTATGCAATAGGGTAAATCTTGGCTATCTCTCTTAGATTTTTTGAATTATGTGAAATGGTTGTAAATAAAAATTTAACTAGAAAGCAATTAAACTAGAAAGCATGAAGTTGTTTAAGATAGAAAACATGAGATGATTAAACTAGAAAGCATATAAATTACCTAAGAAGAAACACTTGCAATAAAACTGTAAAATTTAAATGAAAACAACTAATGACTATCAACTAACTGTTGATAGAAAGTAAACTTGACAATTTGTAACTAATAATAGGAGTGGATGCTTTAGAATTTCCAAATAAATAGAACTTTAAGATTGTAAATTCAAAACTATGACCTGCAGGAATATTTGACAGAGCTCGACACACACAAATACCATTCATCCAAATTTATCATGTCTAGAATAAAGAAAACAACATTGAAAATGAAAATACTTATCTATCCTACAAGATCCCTCGAGTGGCCAGCTCTCGAGTATGCCTACAATTAACTCATATCACATGTACTTTCACATCTTCAAAATGAATCCATCCATGATACTTCCATTACTCAGAACAATTGACTTAGAATAAGACTGGAAATATTTATTTATTCATATCAGAAAATTTTAAAACATAAGACATAACTGAACAGTGTTCAAAACATATCACAACATCATAACAGTATCATGTATCATTGTGTTTGGCGATAACATATATATATTAAACTACTAACAAAATCCTAATTAATCTTCAGCTGCTTGAAGTAAGCTTAAATTCCACTCAATTATACATAATGTCCTATACAATAACTTAAAACTATACCATTATATCAACGTTATTTAGCTAATTTCAATCAATTTAAGAAATAAATAATTATACATATTTTTAGAAAAAGTAAACAATTATTGTTCCTAAAAGCAAACAATTGGCAGGGCTAAAGTGGTGGGTAGAAACAAAGAAGGGTATTTGGCTTATTATAATCATGAGGTTATTTACACCTCATCAAATATACTCAGCTTCAACAGTAGATAAGAAAATTGAATCTCACTTTTTACTCAACCATGCCACCAATCTACAACCAAGAAAGAATGCACCACCACTTGTACTTTTTTTGTTATCTACACATCCATCCCAATCTGCATATGCATAGGAACTTAGTGTAAAGTCAATATTCCTAGGATACCATAAGCCATAATCTAGAGTGTCATTCAAATATCTGAATATTCTTTTAACAACATGTGTTTCCTTAGGATGTTCTTGAAATCTAACCACAAGATAGATAGCATGCATAATATTTGGTCTAGTAGCAGTCAAATACAATAGTCCACCAACCATAGATTTATATTTGCTCTGATCAACCTTAGGTGAATCATCATATTTACCTAATTTGCAATCATTCACCATAGGAGTGCATATTGGTTTGGAACCATCCATCCCAAACTTCTTCAACATATCTTTCACATACTTTGACTATGAAATGAAAATCCCTTTCTCTGTTTGATTAATTTGTAGCCCAAGAAAGAAATTCATCTAACCAAACATAGAAATCTCAAATTCTTTTTGCATTTCTTGTGCAAACATCTTACACAATTTTATTTCCTCCAAAAATAATGTCATCAACATTTACAACCACAATCAAGATTTTGTCATTTTCAATTTTAAAATATAAATTACTATCTATCGTTCCTTTGTTGAAACCTTATTGAATCAAGTACTTGTCTAACCTTGCATACCAATCTCTAGGAGCTTGCTTCAATCCATCAAAGCTTTCTTTGATCTGCAAACCATATTCAGTTGATCTAAAAATTGAAATCCTTTTGGTTCCATGTAGACTTCTTCTTCTAGCTCACCATTCAAAAATGAAAACTTAATATCCATCTGATAGATTTTGAAATCTTTATGAGTAGCAAATGCTAAGAACATCCTGATAGCTTCCATTCTTGCCACTGGAGAAAAATTCTCTTGAAAATCTATGCCTTTTACTTGTGAGTAGCCCTTACACACAAGCCTTGCTTTATTTATGACCACTTCTCCATTCTCATTCAACTTATTTTTGAATACCCACTTTGATCCAATAATGTTTTTATCTTACCAGTCTAGGGACCAATTCCCAAGTTTGATTCTTCTCAATCTGCATAAGTTCTTTCATAGCTTCCATCCAATGCTCATCTTTACATACTTCACTTACAGTCTTCGGTTCAATATTATAAAGTAAACATAGATTTATCTCCCAAACAACAACTCTACTTCTTGTCAATACTCCTTTTGTCTTGTCTCCAATGATTTGTTTTATGAATGATTTTTCTACACATACTTAGGTGTCTTGGAGGACACCACCAGAGCTTCTTCTTCTTCTTCTTCATTCTACTTCTTTTACTCATCCTTCTCTTGTTCTTCCATAACTTCTTCAATCCTTATGCAGTCAGGTTCATCAAATACATATCCATCAACATCAATTGAATTCTTCATTGCTTCATCAACCTTGACATTTGTGCTTTCTACAATATTTCTCAGTATTTTATTGAAACATCTGTAAGCTTTTCTTTTAGTAGAATATCCAAGAAAAATAGCTTCATCACTTCTAGCATCAAACTTCCCTAAATTTTCTTCATCTCGTCTAATATAACATTCACCAGTACAGAAACAATAATAAACTATTGAAAATACTACTAAAAACTACTTATAAATGACTACAGTTGGTCACGTGACCACTAGTAGTTTATTGCCAGTCATATATAATGTGACTAGATTGATGAATAAACCATTTTTAGTCATTTATTAGTTGTTTTGATTGATCAATTTGGTAGTATATTTAGTCGGTGATTTAGTCATTCATTGTTGTGATCTAGTCACTTTTTTTCCACTGATATTTTTAGTCATTGATTTAGTCATTGATTGCTATAATCTGGTTACTTATTTAGTCATTTTTTATTCACTGATATATTTAACTAATCACTTATTTAGTTGTTGATTTAGTCATTGATTGCTATAATGTGGTCACTTATTTAGTCATTTTTTTATTCATTGATGGTATCAGGACATAATAACCCGGCCAAAATAACCCGACCAAAATAACCCAGGGTCATAATAACCCATGGAAAAAATAACCTGTGGTCAAAATAACCCATGGACAAAATAACCCAAGGTCATTTTAGATCAAGCTAGTAAACTAGAAATGACATAAAATAAATTATAAATATGATTGTGAGGTACCATAGAGGCTATTTAGGTCATTTTTAAACCATATATCCATTATATACCCCTAAAATAGCCTTAAAACACCTTTAATATGCTTAAATAACCTATAAAATGATAAATAATTATAAAAATAAAGGCAATTTCGTGGGAATAAGTTGATTATTTTAAAGACACATGGATTGGCAGACTAACCAGAAGAGGCAACAGACGATCACCCAAGTTTCCAATCACAATGTGGAATTTTTATTCCGCTACGCAAGATGATCTTCCCATAACCAATATTACTATTGAGGGATGGCACAAAGGATTTAGTGAATTGCTTCAAGCATTGCACAACTTAGTCTAGAAATTCATCAAAGCAGTGAAAAAAGAACAGAGTCTCCAAGAGAATAGAATAGAGAAATATATGGTTGGATACACTGGGCAACCAAGCATGAAAAAATACCGTGAAATCAAAGAAAGTCTAAAAAGATTGGTTGATGGTTATGACAACCATAACATTTTAGAATATATAAGAGGCATTGCTCATAATTTGACACTTTAATTGAAAATTTGAATAACAAAGCTTTTTAGCAATATACATGTAATTTATAAATTTTGGTTTCCTTTTTCTATATTCTTATGGGGATATTTTGTCCATGGGTTATTTTGACCATGGGTTATTTTGGCTTGGGTTATTATGACCCCGGGTTATTTTGTCCCTAGGTTATCATGACCAGGTTATTCTATCCAGGGTTATTTTGGTCGGGTTATTATGTCTTGTAACCTTCATTGATATATTTAGTCATTGATTGTTGTTAACTAGTCATTTATTTAGTCATTTTTACTCACTGATTTATGTGCATTGGTAGTGTATTTAGTCATTAATTTTAATCATCATTTTGATCGATTTGGTGGTATATTTAGTCATTTTATTCACTGATTTCATTGTTCATATATCTAGTCATATTTATTCACTATTCACTGGTTTATGTCAATTGGTAGTATATTTAGTCAATTTAATTATTAATTGATGTCAATTAGTAGTATATTTAGTCATTTTAATTGACTGATATTTTAGGAATTAAGCATAAAACACATAAATACACATCAATCATCAATTGCACACAATAAGACAACCATTGAGAAGGAAAAATCAATGAACTTTATTAATTAAAGAAAGGTGTTCTAGTTACAGCTTACAAATAGAGTATTACAATTGTTATTTTTAGTCACGAGACTAAAAATCCGAGTTACAATATGGTAGAGAAATGACTGCAAGAAAAAATTTCTCCAAAATACTTTTACAATGATGGAAATGCATGCTTGAAGCCCTTCAATGTGAGCACAATGCCCTTTCATCTCTTACAACTTCTACAACGTGGGAAATATTCCTAGAGCAAGATGTAACTTGTAGAATCCAAGGAGAGTGTTGATCATGTCCCATATATGAAGCTATCTCCTTCAACTCAGTCAACAATAACCCAGCTAGAATATTTCCTCCTTTATATGCAATGTGTCATCTGATATGAGCAACAAGGTGTTGCCTTTTCTGCCATGAATGAAGTTGTGCCTCAATACAACCAACAAAATTAATATTAGTCTCAATTCAAAAAGAATAAAAGTGCATTGTCTATTGCAAGTTTACAAAAGAAAGTCCAAACACAACAGAAAGATAAATCAATTAAAAAATTGTAGCCTTGTCAACAAATGCCTTAAACAGAGTGTTCAACATAGGCCTGAAATATGCATATTGAACCCTTGATTTCAGAACCTTGTTCAAAATTTAAGAAAGGAGATATGCTCAAATTATAGAATGAAGTTGACATATTATAAAATGAAGGCTATCAACACTAACCAGACTAGAACAACATTATCAACAAAAATTTCTTGGAAATCGAGCCCAAGAATGCTATCAAACTTAGACAAGAAAAATTTCAACCCTAGTTCATGTGTTCTCTCAATAAAGACTTGCACCATTAAAGAATCCATTTATACATAAATTTCAAATTAATTTGATGGGAAAAGATCTTTGATATCCAACAGGGAAGCCTTAGCATCCAAAAATTACTAACCTGATGTTTCACAACAAGTTCCCCAACTGTGACATCATCTTCCCCATTCACTTTACAAGCACCGCCCAATTCAACTTTTGAAGGCACAAACACATAAGGTACTTTCTACAACAGTAATTTTCAAACTAATGATTAATAACAAAAATTAAGGCATCCATTAAACTTGCAAGAAAACAACTACTTGAACAAATACACAGAAGCATCACCAAATGGTTCAAAACTCATCATCAATATAATTCCAAAAATTTGATGTTCTTGTGAAATTTACTTAGGTTTATTCTCTTACAATTCATCAAAATTAGAAAAAAGGGTAGCAAGTCAGGGGATTTGATCATGGGAAAACTTCACAGTTAAAAGGGCTTTGTACTATGTCAAACATCATTTCATTAGTTTCAATCCCACCATTTTACCCATGTGATTATTTCCCTATACAATAAGAATCAAACTGTGTTCATTTTATTGGTTTCAATCCCTTCAATCCACCTTTGCAACATCTACATGATGTAAATATTTCTAGTGAATGGTTGAAACATATCAGAGGCGATTGAAAGAAAGCGTCTCGCAAATTAAGGAAAGATTCAAGTATTGCATGGCACATGGAGTTAACCTAAAAATGTTGCAATTCCCATCTAACATCTTAAAAGGTTGCAATAATGTCAAAATTAAAAATGGTACAAGGAGAGAGAAAAATCAATACCTTATCTTTAGCCAATGAAATCAAAGAATCAAGAATGGCAGGAGGATCTGTATTAGCCACCATAACTATAAACTTTGATGTTCTAAAGTATAACGTCTTGGTTGTTGTAGCACCCTAAACTCGTTCAGTATTAGCAAAAAAGAAATCGGATATTGATCCACTACCATATTGGATCTCACAGGATTCTCCTTCACAAACAACAAATTATATTTATTAATTGTTTAGCAACTTCCTTAATATCCCCATGTAAGTAGAATAAACTAAGTGAGGTTGAGGGTTTGAAGTAGAGTACCATCTTCTTGGTATGTGCTTGACTTTGATCATGACTTGTATCTTGAATGAAAATAGCAAGCTAGCTGCACTATAAAATCATTGTTAGAAAAATAACCACAAAATCCTCTTTAATTAAAATAATCCTTCTAGATATTTCAAGACAAGATATTTCAATTAATTTCTAAGAGAGCTAATTTCACTATCCAAATAGCCATCAATCTATTTACTATACATGATTTCCCAAAATTTACAATTTGAATGTAATGAAACTAACCATAATTACCAAAGATTTGACACCAAATGTAGAACAAAATGAATTGTTTGACAGCAAATGTGTTCTGATAAACCAGATATACCCTTGATATATTGATTTAAATAACAAGAAAATATCAAACTGGAGATAGCAAGATAACATTCATTAATTCACTTCAACAAACAATTGAAACCATAATTCGGCCACCAATTATAACTTCATTCTATTGATCTTCAAAAATATTTTACAATACATTTCAAAAATTTGTCCTAACTAACATGTCAAAAAGTGTCTTGTCAGTTACCCACTTTTAACATAAATCAAAAATTCTTAATTATCATTGTTTACATAGGATTACATAAAACATTAAAATAAATGAAAGATGAGAAGTGAAGATAATTTATCAGATGTTGAAGTCCACAACACTCACAAGATATGGAAGTACGTTATTCATCATAAGGTATCTGTGATCATTCAAATCTGACAAGGTCCTCTGTCCATGATTAGTATCTGCAAGGTTTGGTACTTCACTACAAGGCCTATTCTTCTGGGGGAGCTAGATATGTCTTCTCCCATTGGTATACCGTGTAATCATGAGGCCATTTGTACTCCTGTATTTTTTCTGTGTTGGCCAAGTGACTCTTCCATTTTTTGTCTAACAACCCTTTGGTATTTGTGATGAATTTTGAGTACCCAGCATCCAATGCAATTATTCCATCCAAGGTTAAATTGAGGCGGTGAATATTTATGTCACCATCCTTCTGTATATTAGTGAGGCAGTTGGGGACAATTTTTCTAAACTCATTTGTCCAATCCTTGGAGCCTTTCAGTTGATCATCATCCCTTAGTATCTTAGGCACGAACCACTACTTTAGCGGATGAAATGAATCCATTCTTGCCTTGATCTTTTGTTCTTCTGTAGACATGTATTGAAATTCATTTGTGACCATTTGGACCATTTGCTCAGTAGGCTTTAAAGTTGTGGGGGCCTCAACACTCCTTTGTAAAATTTTGCACAAATTCATTAAGGTGTAATGTACAGGTTGTCATTTCTTGAATAAGGGGTCCAATATAGGTACATGGGCCTTTATCTAATCAACTACTTGTGACAAGGAGACATAACATCCATACACATTTTCCAATTTTTCCACAATTAGTTTAACCCTATGCTCCAAGATTTGTTCTAATACCCTGAGGGTTTCTCTCTTTTCTCTTTCCTTTGTTTCTTCATTACTCTTTTTCAACTTCTCAATTTCTTGTTTTAGCACATTAACTTGTTCAATAGTGATTTCACCTATATCAGTCTGGATGGCAGGGGGTTGGTATACTATTAATTCTATGTTTTGGGAAGGACTTGCTCCCTTCAACTACTATTTCAGTTTCACATTTTCTATGAATAACCTATTCACTTCATCATTCAAATCAGTCTGTGCTTTCTCACATTCTTCCAATCTAAGCTCCATAGCTTTAACCGCATCCCTAGTAAACATTGTTGAGTGCATTGTCATAGTAGCTTCCTACAATGTTGATGTGTCTTGAAGTGTCTTTACCATGGCAGTCCCTCTCATTTCTTTTACAACATCAAGCAATCTTGGTTTTTCTATTCTTTTTTGCTTTGTCCAAAAGGCTAAGGTTTCAAGTCTTGGATTGTAACCTATGCCACTCATTCCCTCATCTGAATTGAATTTAGAAACCAACATGGGATCTTCTTAGCTTCTTACTTGATCCAGTAAGAATATATTTTTTAACTCCATCCCAGGAACAATTAGTATATTGCTTTCTAAGACCAGTTTTCTTGCTTCTTGGGGGCTAACAGTAATTTCATTAATCCTGAGTTCTTCAAGAGTCTGGGAAACAATCTGGTCATGTTGTGACTCCTCAATGCCCATCTTATTAATTTGGATTCTCTCCTCAAATTCTTTCATTTTCATCTTAAACCAAAAATCCTTAAACTCAGGAGTTTGAATAAATTCATCATCTTCAATAAATCTAAGGGCAGCAATCACCCTTTCATCATCATGCACTTCTTGATCATTATGCACATGTACATCCACTCTTTCTTCTGGTTTTTGAGCATCATTTGCAAGCTTAGGTAGTGGTTGATCAACTTCATCATCTTTAAAATTCAAAAGTACATTGGCTACCTCTTCAGTATCCCCTACTCCTTCACTTATTTCATATGCCACTAAGGGGGCCACTCCATGTGTCTTCTGCCTTTTAGGACTTGGTTTCTCAGGGGATGCTTATAATTGTATTGTGGAAGTGTTTGGTAGGGGCTCTGTGATTACAATACCACTTGGTTTGATGGGAATCTTGGAGGGTTTCGAAGACTGATCCTCAGGTTTCTTTTCTGGTTCAACATATAATCTTTCAAAGTCGTCAATTATTATGTTCATCCTTCTAATAGGATCCTTTTCTTCAACATAGAATCCTTGGAATCCAGTGTCCCTTTTCTTCTTCTCCTCCTCAAGCCTCTTTATGATTTCCCACTTCCTCTTCCTCTAAAAAACTTCATGAGTGTAGAGCAATTTCTTATTACATCTTCTTTGTAATCCATTACATGGGTAATCCTAGCTTTAGTGAGAAGTGTCTGTTTTATAAAATTAATATGAACTTTAGGATCAAAGACCCTTTCTCCTCATGACTTCAATGAATACCGCATCATCAAATAGTTTTGCAATTCTTCAAGAGTGTCAAACCCTACGAATAGCCCCTCACATTCAGTTAGGTCAAGGAGGAATGTACCCTTTTTTTGTCTTTCATAACATCCTGCTCCATCCATAACATTTTCCACATAAATTCTAAAAATTAAATTTGAATAGAAATAAATTTAGGTAAAATGTGTGGGGCTTGAGGACACCCATAGACCCTTATTATTGTTTGGTTTTCTAAGAAGAACTAGTCACCGAAATTGTGAGTGTGTCCTTGCTTTGGCTTCAATGCTAAAGGTCTTAATACTTGCATGATTTTATTAGGAAATCTTGGTGAAATATGACCAAAAATGACCAAGACCTTTACTATGAAATCATCATGAAATATTACATAATCACTATTTTTACATCTACTATCCCAGATGTAACACCAGTTTTATACAGGCAACCTATTCCCTTCATCATTAGTCATTCCCAAAAAGGTTCTTTTAGTCCATCTATTTTTGTTTTGGTACAATATTAAATGACACAGCAGAGAGTATTTCCTGAAAGTGATGGGAGATAAGTTCTCTCTTACTTGCAAAAATCCCTCATGTAGCCCTTTCTCAATTTCAATAGCAAAGTCATACTCAATATTGACTTCAAGATTTTGTATCCTCATTGCCATCATTGTGAGATATGTTGGCGTCCTCTCTTTAACATCTATTCCAAGCACTTGGCACAAAGAAAAATAAGTTCTTTTGAAATATACTTGGAAGTATTCTATGGAAAATGGCTCATTTTGGGAGGGGGAGATAGGTATCCTTCTATTGTTTACACCCTTTTTCATGTGTAAAGGAAGTTCATCATTCCTATAGTTTTTTCTCAATCTCCTATAATCCTCCTCACTTCTGTCCAAGTCAATCTTAGTGATAGCTTGCTTGTTTAACATAAAACACTCTATAATTGCTTCTTTAGTCAACACCACTAATGGTGAACCGTCTAGCATTCTTATAGTCCTGGTAGTTGGGTTATAATATTGTGCCAATACTTTAATAAACTCAACATCTACGAAGACGTTTGGGACTATCAATTTGGCCAAATCTAATGTCCAAAGATTCAAAATTGGAATCTTCTCAACCCTTTTTTCATAGAAGTGCCAAAACATATCCCACCCTGAGATAGGAATAATTGGGTCTCTACATCCATGGGTTGTAATTTTAAACACCTTTTTGGATCCTTTGTCTACAGAATTAGGTAACACATCTAAAATGGATTGTTGCAGGGACCTCTTCTTTGATTTAGAAACTGTGGACTCTTCCTTTTTACTCGCAAGTTGACTTCTTTTGGGTTGCATGATGAATAATTTACTCCTACTTTATTTTTTAGGTGTCTACTTGTAGAAGCAAATTCAATTCTTATACACTTTCTACAGATATTTTCTATGAACTTATCTGGTGAAATATTAGCTATAGATTTTTCATGCTTGAACTCCCTTGCCTTTGGTACGCCGAGCTTTGTGAATGATTGCAAAAATGTCATCAAGTCCCAAGTAATAGTTGTTGTTGAGCTCAGTCACCTCACTATTAATGTCAATTCATGTAAAATATTTTAGAATTTGCCCATATTTTGAGTTTGAATACATGTCATTGATCTTGGGAAATTGAACAGTGTAATCATTTAATGCTTGACAGCTTGTACCGCAGTACCGCTTTGTCCTTTAAAGATCATTGTGGGGTAGTGTTAGTAGTACTACCACCCCATGCACACCCCTTTGGACTCCCATGAGATGGTGGGTTAATTCTAGCGGTTGAGTGATTGTTCACTGTCATACCGCTCTGTCATATCAAGACTGCTGCGGGGCAGCGGTAGCAGTACCGCCACCACGCGCACACCCATTTGGACTCCCGCGAGACATCAAGTTAATTCTAGCAGTTGAGTGATTGTTCACCACCATACCGCAATGTCACTGTTTACCCCCTGCGGGGCTACAGTTTACTTTAGTTGTTAACATGTTCTCACCGCCACCCCACGGTATTCATATTTGGTTGCCACAGTATTGCGATAAGCATTTGTACATTGACCTATATGTCCTGCCATCCTGCACATACCTCCATTGGCTACTACAGTAGTGCAGTATTGGATTTTATTATGAATGCAATATTTTAGATATCATTTTATTGAAAAGGTTGAACAATTTTCTAATATTGCAGTCTCTTAGTTTTAGTTTTCAGTGTCATTCAGACCTAAGATATCATTTCTTTGTTTGTAATGGGGAGGCTTAGTTCACCTAGTGTTAAGATATCTATATGTATTGTGTTATTGTTTATTTATTTTAATCTAATTGAAAACAAAACACTAAATGAAACATTAAACTAAAGAAATTTAAATGAATTCAAATCAAACAAAGTTTTCTTCAGAGCCGTTTCATCTTCCTCTATCTCCAGGAATTTGAAGTTGTTGCTCTCAGATTTGATGTAAGCTTCTCCAAATGGCTGCTGTAGAACGAGTATGCAAATGAAAATCTATTCTATATGCTGGTGAAGATGGGATTGCTGATACGGATATGGACAGGGGCTGTGATTATGCACAGGGGCTGTGAATGAAATGTATCATGATTCTATTGCTATTGCTATGATTCTATACCATCTATGCTTATGAAAGTACTCTATGAATGCTATGAGTGCTATGAGATTTTCCTATAGTTATTTTACTAAAAGCTTCTATATCATTTGAAGCTCCCGGCAGCTGTATTTATAGATTTTTGCAGGCTCCATCCCGGCTGGCAAGAATCTACGGCTGTGAGATTGTCTGGTAAGTTTGAATGGTGAGAGATGGAGAGGTTGAGAAGAAAATGGGGGAGGTTGAGAGGTTGGAGAGAAGGATGGATTCCTGTCTTCAACCCACGGGAACAAGCCTGCACAGAAACAGAGAAATTTAATTTTCTGTTTTAACCGTTTGCTTCCCGGGAGTTGAAGATAAATCCCAAATTAAATAAATAAATAAATTTATTTAATTTATTGCATTTGATTTTTGATTTTTAAAAACTATGGAAGATTTAATTAAATATTTTGAAATATTTAATTGTAATATGACTTTAGAAGAATTTGAAATTTTAGAAGATTTAATTAAATATTTTTGAAATATTTAATTATAAATAGATTTTTGAAGAATTTTGAAATGATTTTTAAGAATGAATATTGAATTAGAGGAAATAATTAAATATTTTTAGAATATTTAATTGTAAATAATATTTAGAAGAAGAATAATATTTTAATCTTTATTTGAATTAGATATTCAAACGAAGATTATTGATAATTAATATAAATAAATCGTAATATTTATTTAATTAATTAAGAAATGAATACTGAAAAGATGATTAAATAAACTTATTTATTTAATCGAAATAAAAGAATGAAGAAATATAAATAAATTATTTAAATTTATTTATATGCAATAGAATTCAAAGATTTTAATTAAATATTAAAAATATTTAATTAATTACCAGACAATATGATGTGACCATTTTTAGGTGTATACATTTTGCCCCTCTTTGAAGTGATGTGTTTTACACATTGCTTCAAAGAATTTTGAATTTTGCCCCAAATGTTGACTGTCGAAATAATGATATGTATATGCCCCCGCGAACGATGAATCGATAAGATTTTGAATTTTTGTGAATTTTTTTTTGATTTTTTATGATTTTTGAAGATGTCGATTCATCGTTCGAAACTAATGATTTGAAGAAATTGACCCGAAGAGACATGAAATGAAAATTTGATGAAGCCCCTGCTATGTGAAAATATGATAAAAATGCCCCAATTTTACCATTATATAGGTTAAAAATGTCATTTTCCATGTCATTTTCAATTTTAACCTAGTAAAATTTGCAAATATTGAGCTCTGAGTTGATAATCATGGCACTTCCAGTTCACCAGCACCGTTTCGAGCGTATCTGACGTCATCAGCGGCCAGCGCACTACGGACCTCCGGTATGTGTCTCGTAAATCTCTGTCTCTCAGAAATTTTGTTTTGCGCACGTTTTCAATGTTTATTGCAAAAAAATTGAGTTTTAGCGCCCTTAACATTTTTCATAGCGCATACGATTCTTTTCGTAGCGCATTCAATATCGTAGCGCCCTTAAGGTGTATCATAGCGCATTCAAGATGTTTCATAGCGCATACGATAGCGTAGCGCCGGTGATAGATTTCGTAGCGCATTTGATCATTTGTGTAGCGCATATGATTTCATAGCGCACTTGAGATGTATTGCAGCGTCATTAACGAATTTTGTAGCGCAAAATATTTCATAGCGCATATGAGTGATTTTGTAGCGCTATTAATATGTTTTGTAGCGCAATTGATTCTATAGCGCTGATAATGAATTATATAGCACATTTAACCAATTTTGCAGCGCCTTTGATTTTATGTTGTTGTAAATGATAAATTTGTTTCCAAAGTTGTTGGAGAACAAATAGTAGATGATAAATTTGCTTTTAAAGTTGTTAAAAACAAATAGGACAGATAAGTTTTCTCCTAAAGTTGTTAGAAAGAAACTTGATGTTGATTATTTGCGTTCCATGATGATGAAAAACAAATAGTTTGATTGATTCGTTTGCTTCTAAGGTTGTTAAAAACAAACATAATTGTGATATTATTCGCATTTCATAATGATAATGAAAAACAAATAGTTTGATATTCAGTTTTGGATTAATACGTTAGGATGTTTTGATATTGATGTTGTTTTGATGATGTATGTGAACAGGAGAGACTAGGTGTTTTGCAGTTACGAGAGACTTTTCCGAGCACATGGTCATTGATTCCGCATTTGTTACAGTCAGATAGAGATGTGATTGATGCATGCGGCTTGACTTCATTACTTGATATGCCCGAGGTTCGCCTCAACAGGGCCCTATTGACAGCACTTGCAGAGCGGTGGCATGGCGACACCAACACTTTTCATTTACCGACAGGCGAGATTACAGTGACCCCCAAGGACGTATATCGCATCCTACGGATCCCAGTGATGGGAGAGATAGTTTTTTTTGATAGACGAGAGGTTGGGGGTACTCTTTCTTTGAGACGGATATTTAGAGATGATCAAATTGCCGGATACTTCATCCCATGGGGTGAGATTACAGATACCTATCCACCATTACCAGCTGTGCTTGCAGGATTCATTGGAGGTGTGTTGTGCCCCGACCATAGGTTGAAGGGGTTTGCGATCGAATGGGATCATGTTTTGGAGAGTATGGTAATGCAGGGGACACGGTATGCATGGGGTACATGTATGCTAGCCCACCTATATGACGAGCTACATCATATCGTATATGGTAGAGGCCGTAGTTTTGCTGTTGGATGCTCATTACTACAGATATGGGCATGGGAGCATTTTGTAGTTTTACGTCCATTGACCCGAGGACATCGACCAGCTGGTCGAGCATACAGATGGAGATATGCACATATTATTGCTCAGCCGAGACTGGGAAAACTAGTATATTGGCAGCGGCTATTAGATAGTTTGGACACAGTATGCTGGAGGCCATATTTGGATTGTGAGCCATGGCCAGAGGATGCGAGAGAGATGCCATATGTTTGTACTTCCAGATTTTTGATTGGACGGACTACATGGATCCTGGAGAGATTTCTTGCTGGGCGAGTATTGCGACAGTTTGGTCGGATTCAGGGTATGCCTGTAGGTTCGGCCATTTATGCACGACGACTGCCAGAGCTTGCAGTGTGGGGCCCACAAATTTCTTATGAGGCAGCGGTGGCAGAGTTCACCAGTTTAGGAGCACAGATGTGGGATTACCGGGTGGATGTTCTTGATGCAGGGGCGACACCAGAGTATGTACAGTATGTCCTAGAGCATCCACCACCACGTATGTTTGATCCTGATGAGGCCATTGCTCCTATTATTGCTCAGAGACATCGACAGAGGGACTCGAAGTCAGGAGATGATGATTCAGAGGACAGTGATGATGAGGAGAGTAGTGGAGATGATGACTCAGATGGAGATGATGGTGGTGATGATAGGGGTGGAGATAGAGGTGGCAGGAGAGGCGGTAGGAGAGGTGGCAGAGGAGGTAGAGGAGGCAAAGGTGGACCACAGATGAGGCATACTGACCCATCCCCTTCTGTAGATCTGACTGTAGCAGGTCAGATATTGTCTCTGCAGAGTACAGTACAGAGCTTACAGGCTCAGTTATCACAGGCACAGGCCTTGATTTCACAGTTGCAGGGTCAGGTGACTTCGATTACTGCTGAGAGAGATGCAGCTAGACAGCGGGGTGAGCAGGCCATTGCCTTAGCAGATAGCCTACAGAGAGTAGCAGGTAGCACTTTGCCAGGTGACATGATGAGGGAGGTTACCAGAGCCACACGAGAGGCAGAGTTCTATCGGACTAGATATCATGATTCAGTTCCACCTGAGCAGAGAGAGAGCTACACTCAGTCACGGTCTACTCATGGTCGCTCTCGTACTACTAGCAGGGGTGTGACACAGCCATTACCTCCTAGAGGGCCACCAGGGACAGGCGGAGCAGGTCCATCAGGGGCAGGTGATACAGGTCCATCAGGGGTAGGTGGTACAGGTCCTAGGCCAGCTCCATCAGAGGATAGCTCTGCCTAGTGCATTGTATATGATTCTCTTATGATATTTTGTTGAGACATTTTGTATACACCGTGAGATGATCACATTTTTGATGATATTATATCTTTTGTAGTTGACATCCTTGTACATTTTGACATTCATTTTTGAGATATATGAAATGCAGCGATGATTTTACATGATATATGATGTGTATCCATATGATGTGTACTATATGATGGTTTCATGATTTATGATATTTATATACATGATTGTATGAGATGAAGTTTATTTGATGAATGAATGTATATAGTATATGATGTATGTAATGTATGCTTTTTATAATTTTCTAATGCAAAAATGTAAAATGTATGAAATGATGTTTTTGTGAATGTCAAAATATACTCAGTCATGTATTTGAAAAGATATAAACATTTGATTCTTTGCCAGCTTTTTAGAAATTTATAAATGCAAAATGCAAATTCTAACATGAATGCAATCTATACTAACCATGCAGGACATTCATACAATATTGCCATTTGGAGAGCTTATTTATGCTTTTGTATCATCATAGAGCACAGCTTCAATCCATTTTGTAAAATACTCAGTAGCTGTAATGATAAATTTATGACCATTTGACGATGAAGGATGTATTTTACCAACAAGATCTAATCCCCACTGAGAAAAAGGCCATGTCGAAATGAAAGGTTGCAGTTCTTGTGCAGGTGCATGAATAAGATTCCCGTGTATCTGGCATTTAGAACACTTCTTGACAAAAGTAAAAGAATCTTGCTCCATGGTAGGCCAATAGTATCCCATTCTAACAAGTTTCTTCGCTAAGGTCAAACCACTCGAATGAGTTCCACAAATACCACTGTGAACCTCTTGTAAGGCTTTTTCAGATTCGTCGCGTTCAAGACATCTAAGGAGTGTACCATCAAGACCACGTCGATAAAGGATATTGGCAATTAAGGTATAACGGGATGATTGACGAATGAAATTCCATTTTTGGTTGCGGGATAAATCTGAAGGCAAGATGTTATCTTTCAAATAGGTATAAGTCTTGCCATATAAAGGTGAATCTGAACCAGTCAAATGACATATAACTTGGGTTTCGGGATTATCATATGCGGGAGAAAACAATTGTTCCACCAAGAATTCATACTTGGTTTGATCTTCTGATATTTGTAATAAGGAAGCAATGGTAGCCATTGCATCTGCAGCTTTATTATCAATCCTTGATATTTGTGAAAATTTAATTGACACAAAATATTTCTTATAATCATCCACCATGTTCTTGTATGGTAGCAACTTATCATCTTTAGTTTGATAATCATCATTAATTTGATTAATGACAAGTTGTGAATCACCATAAACTTCCAGCTCTGAAATCTGCCATTCCAAACCTATCTTCAATCCTATGAGTAATGCCTCATATTCAGCTATGTTATTTGTGCAAGGAAACATCAACCGATATGATCTTGAAATGGTATGTCCTTCAGGTGTAACAAAAAGAATCCCTGGCCCCGAGCCATATTGTGTATAAGATCCATCAAAGTACAATGCCCACGGTCTCTGAATTGTTGCTATAAAGACATCTGCATCAGGAAACTCAATGTGCATTGGATTGTCTTCTTGTAAAGGAGCTTCAGCCAACTGATCTGCAATGACCTGTCCTTTAATAGCTTTTCGATCTACATAGTGAATATCAAACTCACTTAATATCATTACCCATTTTGCAAGTCTTCCTGTTAAAGTAGCTCTGCTTAATAGGTATTTCAATGGATCAATCTTTGTTATCAGCTTGACTGTATGAGCCAACATATAATGTCGCCACTTTTGAGAAGCAAACACTACTGCAAGACAAGCTTTTTCAATGAAACTGTAGTTTAACTCATGTCTTGTTAAGGTTCTACTGATATAATATATGGCCCTTTCTTTACCTGTAGAGTCTTCTTGTGCTAGCAATGCACCCAAAGATACTTCTGTTGCTGAAATATAGAGTATGAGTGGCTCTCTTGGAATAGGTGGAATTAAAACTGGTGAATGCGTAAGATATTGCTTGATCTGATTGAATGCTGCTTCACATTTGTCATCCCATTTAAATGGAACATTTTTATGCAATAAATGTGTAAATGGCAAGCTTTTGTCTGCCAGTTGAGCTATAAACCTTCTAATAGACTGTAATCTTCCTTGCAATGATCTTAATTGACTGATATTTTGTGGTGGGGGCATGTCCATTATAGCTTGTACCTTTTCTGGATCAACTTCTATTCCCTTTTCTGAAACAATGTACCCTAGGAGTTTTCCAGATGTAACACCGAAGACACATTTCTTTGGATTTAGTCGAACATTGAACTTCTCCATTCTAATAAATATTTTTGACAAGATTTCTAGGTGTTCATCTCGTGTATGAGATTTGACAAGTAAATCATCAACATAATCTTCCATGAATGTATGCATCATATCATGAAAAATAGTTGTCATTGCTCTTTGATAAGTAGCTCCAGCGTTCTTTAACCCAAATGGCATTACATTCCAGCAATAGGTACCCCAAGGACATGTGAACGCTATTTTATCTTGATCTTCTGGTGCAATTTTTATCCGGTTGTATCCTGAAAATCCATCCATTAATGAATACATTGCATGGCCAGCAGTTAAGTCTACAATCATGTCTATGTTAGGCAAAGGAAAATCATCTTTGGGGCAAGCTTTATTTAAATCCCTGAAATCTGTACAAACTCTGATCCTTCCATCTGGCTTTGAAACAGGTACAATGTTTGAAATCCATTCTGCATAGTCAATAGTTCGAATGAATCCAACATCCAAAAGCTTCTTTAATTCTTCCTTGACCAATAATGCAACATGTGGATGCATCTTTCTGAGCTTTTGCTTTACAGGCTTTGTCCCAGGTTTGATAGATAAATGATGCATTATCAGATTAGGATCTAACCCTGGCATATCAGCATATGACCAAGCAAAGTTAATTTGATTATCCTTCAAGAATTGCATGAATTTCTGGACTTCTTCAACTGTTAATGATGCTGCAATTTGCAAAACTTTTGGCTGCTCTGCTGTACTTATGTTGATTGATTCTGTTGGTTCGATCAAAATAGAAGATCTTTCATGATAATACTTGGGAAGAGTGTCAAGTTTCTCATCCTTCAGTGCCTCAGAAAGGTTTTCACTGTCGGATTCGCTCTTTATTTTTCTCTTGTTTTGATCTATCACTGCCATTTTTCGGTTTTCACCAATAGATTCATCTTTTATTTCATTTATTTTGCAGCTAAGAGACTTGACACTCTCCTTATCAAAATCATGAGTATAAGATTCTTGAATGAAACAATTGTTTTCTTCATTTGAGGAACAAAGGAAAGTTATAATGTCTTCATCATTACTGAATGTAGGAATATGGATAGGTGCGTCAATGTCCCAATCTATAAGTTCTGGATAAACTAAGGGCATAGGATCATTAGGTTGGGTAAGGTCTTGAATTGTCAAAGTCATGATATGGTTATCATCCTCATGATAGACAAGGTCTATGATGGTATTCTCCTGTTGATTGTCAATCTCGTTAGGATCTGATTCTTCCTCACTTGAGTCATGATCGCTTTGTAAAACAAAATCAAGTGGAGACCTTGAGCCTTCTCCTTGTATAAGAACAGGTGCATATTTGTGTATAGTATCAACTTGTTTATCCCTCCAAAATTCATCATTATAAATGGTGTCCCATTCATATTCATTAGAATCAGTATCTGAACTATTTTGCAATTGGAAAACTGATTCATGAGATTTATCTGACACGGATCCTCCTTCATGAATTAATTGTGTCTGCTGTGAAGTAGATTCTTCTTTATCTTTACCATATCCAAGTCCTGTTTTATCACTTGAATGCTTTGAAATAGGTTGAATTGGTTCCACAATTCCTTCTCTTTGTTTCCCTATAGGACCATTCCCTTCATAGCCCATCTTTTGCATGATAGCGTACCCTTTACCATATTGTTCTTTAGGAAACTTAATGTGCAAGAGAGATTCATCTTCATCTTTGTATAGCCAATTTAGGATGTCCCTATCTTCAGCTTCTTCTTCAGTGGTATTAGCTCTAATGAATTTTCCATCAAACTTTGTAATTGGCACGGAAGCTTGAGATGTAGAAGCGGTTGCAATCTTTTGATTTGATAAAGTTGGTAAACCATGTGATCTTGGAGAAGGAGGTAAAGTAGAAAGAGATAGTGAATATTCAACTACCCCTTTGTCTTTAAACTTCAGCTTAGTATCAAGATTATTTGTCAATTCTTGCAATTGAACTTGTAGATTGGAAGAAGAAACAACAAGAGCTTCTCTATTGTGTGGCACAAAGACATCTTGAGTTACTCTAAGATTTGAGCAAGTTTGGGTACTATTGTAATCAGCTTGTATAGTTATTTCTTGTCCATCATATGGAAACTTGATACATTGATGATATGTTGATGGTACTGCTTGCATATCATGGATCCACGGACGACCCACAAGTATGTTATAAGACAGATCTCGATCTAGAACCTGACAAAAAGTATTCTTCACAACAGGTCCCACTCTGATAGGCAATAATATTAATCCTTTAGAAGCTCTTTCCTCATCATCATATGCCTTGATGGTTATCTTCCTTCATGGATCAATTTCATTTTCCGATATTCCTAAGGTATTTATTAATTTTAAGGTACAAATATTCAAACCGGCTCCTCCATCTATTAAGACACGTCTAATTCGATGTTTATAGATCATGACTTCAAGGTAGAGCGAGGAATTATGTGGATGTGTCATAGAGGCATCATCTTTGTCGGAAAATGAAAGACAAGTGGGGGAAGATAAATGTCCCACCATGGCTTGAAATTTGTTTGCATCTAGATCAGTATCAACAGTTGTGTTTACAAGAGCTTCTTCTAAAATATTCTTGTGTATGGGGGATATTTTAAGAAGTTCAAGAATGGATATTTGAGCTGATGTTTTTCTCAATTGATCAACCAGATTATACTGAGTTGGAGAAGAAATAGTTGTTTTAGATGAACTTCCTTTTAAAACAACCTTTGCTTGACCTCTTGTTGTTACATTAACCTGTTGATATTCTTGTTTTCCTTTGATTTTGATAACATTAATCCGATTATCATCTGTGTGAATGTGACGGATTATATTGTCTTCAACATTATGTATACTTTTGGCTTTGGTATCCGATGTTTCCCCCTTTTGGTAGTTTGGCAAAGGATCTTTGAATGCTTGATGATCATCATTGGTATGATGTCCCTCAATTGTAATGGTACCATTGTCAATTAAATCTTGTACTAGATTTTTCAAAGCTTGACAATTGTTTGTTCTATGACCTTTACATCGATGATAATTGCAATAATACGAGTCATTCCATGATGGTGGTTTAACTCGTGGCTCATAATCTCTTTGTGGTGGTAAGGTGATAACCTTATTATCAAGAAGCTCCTTGAGAGCAGACTCAAGAGATTGACCCAATGCAGTAAAAGTCCGTCGGTTTGAAAAGAATGAAGGTCTAGATGGATTTGATGTTTGGGCATTGCCAAGATTATTATTGAAATTACCATGATTTTGATTGGTATTTTGATTGGTCATGTTCTCTTGCTTGGAAATTTGTCCTTGTTGATTGTTGTTTCCTTGTTGAATTGTATTTCCTTGTGGATTATTTCGTGGAGCACTTGATAGATTGAAAACAGATGGTCTTGTTCGTAAATTATTTGCATCCACTATGCCATCATTAACAACATTTTTGTTTCTATTCCAAAACCTTGTTTTATCGTTATTGTTTTGATTTGATGTACTTGGATTATCAAGTTTTATCACTCCCCTTTTAACCAAGGCCCCTTCAATGGTGATTGCATTTTCAATCAATTTTTCAAAGTTATGAGGACAATGAAGGTTAAGCCTATAGCTTAATTCTGGATCAAGGCTATTAATAAAGATATCCATCTTTTCCTTTTCAGGAATAGGACGAGAATATCGTGCAAATAACCTTCTCCACCTTTGTAAAAATGTAGTAAAGGGTTCTCCTACTTTTTGTTTCACTTTACAAAGATCAAGCATTGTTATTTGGTGTTGAATGTTGTAGGAGTATTGTGAGATAAACTGATTTATCAACTCCTCAAAAGTTTTGATAGGTGGAGTGATTTTTGAAAGCCACTCCATGGATTGTACACCTAGACTTCGTGGAAATAATCGCATCAAGTAAGTATCATCATAGGCGAATTCAAGACTCATGTTTCGGAAATCCCTAACATGGTCAATGGGATCAGTTTTTCCATTATACCTATCATACTTAGGAATTTCGCAATGTTTTGGAAATGGGATCATTTGAAGACTCCTATCAAATGGATAAGGAGATATGTCTTCCAAAACATATTTCTTTGTTGTACCTCCTTGCATTTCCTTTATTTGCCCTTGTAATTCTTTTATCTGTTGGTTAAGAGCACTAAAGTCATTAGGAGGAGTTTCAGGATTTTGTTTAATCCCTTCTATGTCAAAGGTGTGAGGCAATTTAGCTCCTTGATTAGCTAATGAAAGAAAATATTTTTCTTTATTACGTTCTAGAATTCTTTCCATAAGAGTATGGAATTGGGGATCTTGTTCTGCTTCTTGAAGCTTTTCTTCTGTTAACTCATCAAGATTAAATGTTTCCTCTTCTTTTTCATTTCGGTCACCCATTTTACTGGTTGTGGTCTCTCCCTCGTCTTTTTCCATTTGTTTTTGAGATCTCGTGAAGACAGGCATAGATTTTGCTCCAAATTCTACTCACTTTTGATCAAAAGAGTGAAATAGTGTAATTTATGTGATATATATGAAAGTCAAGATAGAATGAAGATTCTATGACTTACACAAACTTTCCAATCTTGTAGCTTGTGTTGTTCCCTAAGTGAAAGGATGAAAATCCTGTTAGCGGGAATATAAGCAAAAGATCAAGAAAAGGATGATTTTGTACTTTATGAAATTTTGATCATGGCTTTGTAAAAGGATGGATTTTATGATAGATGCCTAATGTATTCTAAGTTCTCTATTGCAAAATTTGATTTGGACGAGTAGAATATTCGATTGCGGGTTGGGGAATATAACTGAAACGGATGCGTTGACTATGGTTATGCCTTTGAGAAAGGGCTCTTCTTTGAAAGTAAGCTTGAGAATACAAGGGCTCTATGGCATAATCATCTGAAAGACCTCTAACACAATCATGATACCTATGAAGAAAGGTTCTATATTTGAGTAAAACTTTCCGACTTTGATATAGGAATCGTTGCTTCTTCAATAATTTCTTGTGATTGAGGGGTTTCTTTGGCTTCTTAATTTTTTTGGAAACGGATTTCTTTACAAACTTTGTGGATTTCCAATCTCGTAACATGAGATTGATCAATGTGATAATGAGTGTTTTGGATGATCTTATCTAAATTAATGTAGTGAAAACACATCAAACAAGTTTGAAAACAGTTGTCTTAAGTCCTATGCTAAACATCAAGTGTGTAATCAAAATGTTTTTCAAAAATTGTTTTAACGGGTTTTACACATGACAAGTACTTCAACAGACTCACTCTTAGTTCTCAAGTAGGTCATCATAGCAATCAACAGCCCACATCTTAGAACTGCGTCGACTCACACAGCCATGTCACCCCCGAAAGGGCGCCCGTGTTTTTGTCTTTTCCAGGTGCGTACTCAGAGTGACGGAAGTGGATACCGGATCCCCTGAGCAAACAATCCTTGGCAGTTATATGGTGAGTATCTTGGGGGTAGATTCTTCCCTCCCCTGCACTGTGATTGAAACAATGTTTGGAAACTAACTCAGTTAGTTACTACACTAGGTTCGTATTAAGGGTTTCCGTTCGGTGCGGCAAATGATAGACTCCCTCGAGAGACCTCCCTACCTTTAGAACAAAGGCTTTGGGGATGGTTATCAATGCACACTACCGTCAAAAGAGGGTTTCCCCAATTTTGCTTTAAATTTTAGAGTGGGGTGGAATAGCCTGGCTTTGGCTTGAACCCACTTGAGTCGTTCCTCTTGGGTGAGTACTTTTTCCCACAAGAGCAGGCTCTCTACAAGGTTTTAACAAAAGCTGTAAAATGCATAAAAGGAAATAGGTGAGTTTGGCATTTTGATCACCCAGTTAAGGGAGAGCATAGGCCTATCACCGAAGACAAAGCAAACAAAGGTTCAATTGTTAAGCACCAAATGAAAATTTTCTAAACTAAGTGAAGATTTTGCTTCACATAAAAAGAAAATTCATTTTAAGCCCAAATTGAAAGATGAAGTGTCTACCCTAGGATTGCTTCGTTTTACCTTAGATGACTACCCTAGGATTGGTTAATTTTATGCTTAAAATGACTACCCTAGGATTGGTTAATTTTATGCTTTAAAATTATTAACTGTCCGCGGCTGCGTCGGAATCAGTTAAACTAATCTAGAGTTACAGATTACAGAATACATTCTTTAAAAATTTGCGCTGCAAAAGATATTATAGGTGCTGCAAAATTAATTACAGGCGCTGCAAAACTGATTAAGGGCGCTGCAATACTAATTAGGGGCGCTGCAAGACGGATTATGGGCGCTGCAAAAATGATTACGGGCGCTGCAAAGATGATCACGGGCGCTGCAAAACGGATTATGGGCGCTGCAACAGACTTCAGATGCGCTAAAATGGAGATGACATTTCTGAAACGTGTCGTCTGCGCTATTCCGCTGTTTTTACCTGTAACCTGTCAAAAAAAACTACAAATAAAACATTAAAAAGGGGGCAAGAGCCCCACGGTGGGCGCCAAAAATGTGTTATTGTTTATTTATTTTAATCTAATTGAAAACAAAACACTAAATGAAACATTAAACTAAAGAAATTTAAATGAATTCAAATCAAACAAAGTTTTCTTCAGAGCCGTTTCATCTTCCTCTATCTCCAGGAATTTGAAGTTGCTGCTCTCAGATTTGATGTAAGCTTCTCCAAATGGCTGCTGTAGAACGAGTATGCAAATGAAAATCTATTCTATATGCTGGTGAAGATGGGATTGCTGATATGGATATGGACAGGGGCTGTGATTATGCACAGGGGCTGTGAATGAAATGTATCATGATTCTATTGCTATTGCTATGATTCTATACCATCTATGCTTATGAAAGTACTCTATGAATGCTATGAGTGCTATGAGATTTTCCTATAGTTATTTTACTAAAAGCTTCTATATCATTTGAAGCTCCCGGCAGCTGTATTTATAGATTTTTGCAGGCTCCATCCCGGCTGGCAAGAATCTACGGCTGTGAGATTGTCTGGTAAGTTTGAATGGTGAGGGATGGAGAGGTTGAGAAGAAAATGGGGGAGGTTGAGAGGTTGGAGAGAAGGATGGATTCCTTTCTTCAACCCACGGGAACAAGCCTGCACAGAAACAGAGAAATTTAATTTTCTGTTTTAACCGTTTGCTTCCCGGGAGTTGAAGATAAATCCCAAATTAAATAAATAAATAAATAAATTTAATTTATTGCATTTGATTTTTGATTTTTAAAAACTATGGAAGATTTAATTAAATATTTTGAAATATTTAATTGTAATATGACTTTAGAAGAATTTGAAATTTTAGAAGATTTAATTAAATATTTTTGGAAATATTTAATTATAAATAGATTTTTGAAGAATTTTGAAATGATTTTTAAGAATGAATATTGAATTAGAGGAAATAATTAAATATTTTTAGAATATTTAATTGTAAATAATATTTAGAAGAAGAATAATATTTTAATCTTTATTTGAATTAGATATTCAAATGAAGATTATTGATAATTAATATAAATAAATCGTAATATTTATTTAATTAATTAAGAAATGAATACGAAAAGATGATTAAATAAACTTATTTATTTAATCGAAATAAAAGAATGAAGAAATATAAATAAATTATTTAAATTTATTTATACGCAGATAGAATTCAAAGATTTTAATTAAATATTAAAAATATTTAATTAATTACCAGACAATATGATGTGACCATTTTTAGGTGTATACATGTATTATTAAATCACAAATGTTGATTATATGTTTGCATCTGGAAAACATATAGGACATACAAGAAATTATATTCTAACTAAACAAATTAATTTCAAATTTTCAACCAAAGTAAGAAAACTAAGAAGAATGATTGAACCTAACTTTAAATGCTCTTCAAATCAGCAGTGAACATCTTAGGTTTTGTATACAATGTACCAACAAAATAATGATGATTACATTAAGAAATATATCAGTAAAACAATAGTGAATAAGCATACCTATACTCAGATCTTTATTACATTCAATAATAAATTACACCATACATATAACCAAAGTTTAGGTGAAAATCTAACCTCTTAAGGTGACAAAACATCATCATAATCATTTGCATTTCTAGCAAGATCAGAATCCTGATTATTCATGTCTGCATCTGCTTGATTTTATTCTTCATCCTCATCTGTGACATGCAATGCATTCTCTCTCCCAATCTCTTCATTGGTAATCAAAATGTCTTCTTCAAACACTCCATCATCATCTTCATCCACTTCTTTGAATGTTTCTTATAAATTAACATATTTCCCATCAGGAATTATATCAACAACTTCCATGAATTTTCATTTTGAACGAGACTCTATTTGAATGACATACGACCATCCTGGGCTTCTTAAATCATCAATTAGAAATGATTGATTAATTTGAAGAGGGGAAACATACGGCTCATCCATCTCTAATAAAAAATTGTCTTTTATTTGCGCGTACAAATCCATACTCATCAAATTGTACTGCAGATGGTCGGATCCACTTACATTTTAATAATATAGGACTATTTTCACCATAGTCCACTAGAATAATTTGTTGGATGAATCCAACATAAAATTTCTTCTCAGTTTCGTGAAGAAATTTAGCACTAACACAATAACCATTTATCTTTCCTTTGTCTTTTTCTTCCACTCTTAAATGAGTACCATAGGCCCACATTCCACTGAACCGTGTAGCCCATAAATGTGGAGATTGTAAAAGCTCACTTTCCTCCATTGTTATATCTTGACCTTCTTCTTTTGCATCACTAACTGCATTAACAATTCATTCTTCAAATTTTGGAAAAGAATCACCTCCAATTAAATCAACATGACATTTACACCTTTGAGGTTGATGTTGTATCCAAGCTTGATTGTCTTCATGTTTTCTACATAGAATATTAGCGTACAAATAGTAAGATTGATAATATAAATGTGTAAATGCAATTGAGTAAATAAATTATTGTGTAAATTTTTTTTTACCTATGCCACTTTTTGAACAAAGATGTGTTTTGAAGAATATAAGCATGTATCACACTTCTTTTTTGATGTGATAGCTTGAAGCAACATCCATTTCCTTCTAATACTTCACCTACAACTGTGCCTTCTTTGTCATCGTCCCATACACGTCGATTGACATTTTTTAAATCCTTCATATATTCTATGCAAAATCCCATGGCCTCTTGCATTGAATATCCCTTAGACATGCTACTTTTCGGTTTTTCCCTAGTACGAACATTTTTTTTCAAAACCTTCATATATTGTTCTATAGGATACATCCATCTTGTTCTTATCGAGCCACAATGCTTTAGTTCATATTGTAGATGTATCAAAAGATGCATAGAAATGTTAAAGATTGTTGGTGGAAATTCCCATTCCAATAGACAAAGGACTTCAACAACCTCCTCAAACTATCAAAGTTTGAAGGATCTAATACATGTAAACTCATTCTCTTTAATATTAGGCCCAACCTTATAACTTCCAATCTTGGCCCCTTTTCCAAACTTAATATATTTACCACAATAGGTAAAATATTATCCATTATGACATGATAGTCATGGGTCTTGAGGCCTCTTAAGCCATTAATGTCAGTTTGGCTTCTAATACTACTACTTACATATCTAATGGGAAATCAAGTCTAATACATCAACTGTAAGAATTGTGCACGATGTTCCTTTGTCCAAACATAAGGAGCACTAAGTTTTCTATATTTTTCATCATCATATTTTTCAACCCAAATATTTTGACAAATCTTTAGTTGTCAAAAGTCTTCACGTGATGAAATAGTATCAAAAGCACCAAAAAGATTTTCTATAATAACATAGGCTATATTTTTCTTGGTATGCATAAAGTCAACAGTATGCCTAATGGCTATATCCTTAAAGTACGGTAATTTATAGAACATGCACAACCTTTTTACACTGCTTTCATTACATGGATCATATACTACCAACAATCCCATCATTTTCAATAAATGACATTCCTTTTTCTCCATTCTCAACAATGTAATCACCTGTTATTAGCAATGATGCTTCATGATTCTTTTCTTGACCATTGAACCATGTTTTTTGTTGACGATATGGATGATCCATTTTAAGGTAAGCACGATGTCCACAATAAATATACTTATGCAAACTTCTTTAGTTCCTCACAAAATCCTTAAAGTTGCAAGCAATACATCCATGGTATCCATGAACACTGAGACCAAACAGTGTGCCATATGTAGGAAGATCATGAATCATAAACAATAAGGAAGCTCTTAAAGTGAATTTGATTGAATGGCCATCCCTTAAAGATTGAATTGCTTCAATTCCTCTCAACAATTCCATTAGCTCATCATATAATGGCTCTAGATAAGCATCAATTGTATCTGAAGTCACACTTTTATTTCCTGGTATAATCAATGATAGCATTAAGAAAAATGGTTTAGTTGCTAACCATGGAGGCAAGTTATAATTTATTAAAAACACTGGCCAAGTTGACCATTTAGTACTTTGATCTGAGAATGGGTTCACCCCATCTAGATCCAAACCCAACCTTATATTACGATGATCTTGAGAAAAAATAGGCCATTTGTTATCAAACTCCATCCACGTCTTACAATCAGGTGCATGTTGTTGTTTTCCATCAGTGCTCTTATTTTGGGCATCCCATTGCATAAGTTCAGCAATATCTTTGCACCTATACATTCATAGTAATCGTGGGATTACCAGAAAGTGGTGAAGAGCATTTCTAGGAACCACAACTAATTTCAACCCTTCTCTATACCTCGCTTCATGACATTTCGGACATTCACTCTCACTTGCAAGATTCTTGTGAAATAATACACAACCATTCACACATGTGTGGATTTTTTCATACCCTAAGCCTAGGTTAGTGATTTCCTTTCTACATTGACTTCATTTTGTTGGAAATGGTAACAATGAACTTAATAATGCCAATAACTGATCTACACTCTCATTTTTCCAACCAAATACCACTTGCAAGTTAAGAATTTGAAGGATTGTTGTCAAACAACTTAACCTACAAAGTTATGCAATTACTTCACATTGCATAACTAATAACTAGGAGCATTTTCCAATTGCATTTGTTTGTCATGGCATTCCATGAGACCACATTTCTTTGAGGCATTTTTTCAAAAAGTTCATTGCCTTGTCTATGCTACCACATTTTTCATACATGTCTACCAAAGCATTTTATCAAAAAATTTGTTTCCTTGTTGCTATGGTTAAAAGCATAAAACAAGTGCTTTCGAACAAGCTAAGGGTGCTTAGAAAAAATCTATCAAAGCATAATAGTAAGCAAGAGCATAGACAAGGGAGTGAACTAGTTGAAAAAATTCCTCAAACAAATGTGGTCTCATGGTGATGGAATGCCATGAAAATCCATAACAATCCACTTGTCATGGAATTCATCATGGAATTCCATCACCATGAGACCACATTTCTTTGAGGAATTTTTTTCCAAAGGTCATTTCCTTTTCTATGCTACCACATTTTTCATACATGTCTACCAAAGCATTTTATCAAACAATTCACTGCCTTGATGTTATGGCTAAAAGCCTAAAACAGGTGATTTCAAAAAAGCTATGGATGCTTGGAAAAAATATATCAAAGAATAATAGTAAGAAACAAGCTATGGTCTCATGGTTTTTTTTTGGCACGAAAATCAACATGATTTTATTTGCATTTTTTTGTGGGTTTTAAACTCTCTTTTTTGGCAATTTTTCTATTTGAAATGGGGAAAAATCTTTGTGATCAGTTTTGTGCACTTTTTAATTGTAGGATTTTCACAATTAGTGAAAAAGGTAGTGTTCATGAAGGAATAGAAAATATGCATAGAGCCTTTCAATTATACCCATACTCTGCAATGGAATTGAATCATTTAGCAAAACATTTTTTCTTCGCGGGGCAGCATTTTCTTGTGGAACAATTGACTGAGATAGCTCTTGTTTCAACTGACCACCCTCTCATGAAATCTCATTCATATTATAATCTTGCATGATATTATCATAGTAAAGGTGATTATAACACAACTGGCCACTATTGCATGGCATTAGTCAAGGAAATTCAGAGGCCACAAGATTTTGTGGACAGGTTCAATTGAATTTGTGAGATCTTAAGAGTTCTCTCTCAAATTTTGGAAAGGTTTTGGAGGTCCACCCTGAGAACTATGAGAGCTTAAAATTTGTAGGCCATATATATGCTCAGCAAGGGCTAGCAGAAGAGGCTTTGGAAATTTTAAGAAATGAAACTCACATAGATCCACATGATGCCCATGCATTTATCAAGATGGGTGAGTTATTAATATCATCAAACCCCAGTACAGCCTTAGATTCTCTTAAGATTCCAAAGTATCTTCTGATGAAGAGCAGAGAAGAAGTACCCATTCAATTGTTAAACAACATTGGGGTTCTTCATTTTGACTATGATGAACTAGAGTTGGCTCAACAAACTTTTATGGAGGCATTAGGAAATGATGTTTTGCCTCTACATAAATCTCTGTGGTCAGTTTTGTGCATTTTTTACTTGCAGGATTCTCACAGTTAGTGAAAAAGGTAGTTTTCATGAAGAAATGGAAAAGATGCATAGAGCCTTTCAATTATACCTGTACTTTGCAATGGCATTGAATCATTTAGCAAACCATTTTTTCTTCACTGTAGGGCAACATTTTCTTGTGGAAAAGTTGACTGAGACAACTCTTGTTTCAATTCATCACCCTCTCATGAAATCTCATTCATATTATAATCTTGCACAATCTTATCAAATTAAAGGTGACTATGACATCATTGGCCACTACTACATGACATCAGTCAAGGAAAGCCAGAGGCCATAGGATTTTGTGGATAGGTTCAATTGAAGCTAGGAGATCTTAAGAGTTCTCTCTCAAATTTTGAAAAGGTTTTGGAGGTCCACCCTGAGAACTATGAGAGCTTAAAAGTTGTAGACCATATATGCTCAACAAGATCTGGCAGAGAAGGATTTGGAAATTTTAAGAAACAAAACTCGCATAGATCCACATGATTCCCATGCATTTATCAAGATGGGTGAGTTATTAATATCGTCAGACCCGAGTGCAGCCTTAAATTCTCTTAAGACACCAAAGTCTCTTTTGAAGAAGATCAAAGAAGAAGTATCCATTCAATTCTTAAACAACATTGGGGTTCTTCATTTTGAGCGTGATGAACTAGAGTTGGCTCAACAAACTTTTATGGAGGCATTAGGAAATAATGTTCTACCTCTACAAAAATATTTGTGGTCAGTTTTGTGCATTTTCTACTTGTAGGATTCTCGCAGTTAGTGAAAAAGGTAGTGTTCATGAAGGAATGGAAAATATGCGTAGAGCCTTTCAATTATACCCGTACTCTGTAATGGAATTGAATCATTTAGAAAACTATTTTTTCTTCATTGTAGGGCAGCATTTTCTTGTGGAACAGTTGACTGAGACAACTCTTGTTTCAACTGACCACCCTCTCATGAAATCTCATTCATATTATAATCTTTCACGATCTTATCATAGTAAAGGTGATTATGATACCACTAGTTGCTACTACATGACATCAGTCAAGGAAAGCCAGAGGCCACAGGATTTTTTTGATAGGTTCAATTAAAGCTAGGAGATCTTAAGAGTTCTCTCTCAAATTTTGAAAAGGTTTCGAAGGTCCACCCTGAGAACTGTGAGAGCTTAAAATTTGTAGGCCATATATATGCTCAGCAAGGGTTGGCAAAGAAGGCATTGGAAATTTTAAGAAAGGAAACTCGCATAGATCCACCTAATCATGCCCATGTCGTCAAAACCTAGTGCAGCCTTAGATTCTCTTAAGACGCCAAAGTCTCTTCTAAAGAAGAGAAGAGAAGTACCCATTAAATTGTTAAACAACATTGGGGTCCTTCATTTTGAGCGTGATGAACTAAAGTTGGCTCAAAAAACTTTTATGGAGGCATTAGGAAATGGAATTTGGGTTGAATTCGTAAATAAAAGCCCCAATGCTAATTTTGTAGTTTTTCCTGTGATCTTTAAGGATATGAAATTCTTCCATCAACTAGAAGGTGGTGTTTCACTTGAGTTACCATAGGATAAAGTCACAACACTATTTAATCTTGCTAGGTTGTTTGAACAACTACGTGATACTGAAAAAGAAAATCTTTTATACAGGCTAATATTGTTCAAGTTTCCTGATTATGTGGATGCATATCTACATCTTGCAGCCATGGCTCAGGATCAGAATCAGATCCAACTAAGCCTAGAATTGATTTGGGATGCACTTAAGGTGGATAAAAACCTCATCAAATGCTTTATCTATGCTTGGAAAAATGGAACTGAAAATAGATGATTGGCTTAAAGCAAAGAAACAATTAAAGATACACAAAGTGAATCAAATGCAAAGAATTATTGTGTTGACATTTCACTTGGAAATTGGAATTATTTTGCATCTCTTTGCAATGAGAGGATGGATCCAAAGGTGGAGGCACAACATCTTGAGAAGGATAGAGAACTGTATTGTAAAGTGTTGGCACAGAGATCGGGAAATTTTTATGCTACAAATGAGGCAACCATTTTGCTAGTTGAAAGGGGTCAATTTGATATTGCAAAGGAAATTTTTACATAGGTACAAGAAGCTGCAACAGGAAATATCTTTGTTCAGATGCCTGATGTTTGGGTAAAGCTAGCACATGTCTACTTTGCACAAGGATAGTTTGTACTTGCAGTGAAAATGTATCAAAATTGTTTGATGAAATTATAATTTGGTACTTACACCCAAATTTTATTATATTTAGCTTGAGCACATTATGAAGTAGAACAATGGCAAGATTATAAAAGAACATTATTAAGACCAGTAGATTGTAATGAGCGTTTTGAACTTGTGTTTAATGTAATGAGGGTTTTGAATTACCTCTGAATTAGCTACAGAGGGCGTCCCAAAATTTGATTTCGTTATAGAGGGCCTCTGCAAATTCAAATTCATTGCAGCAAACTCTAAATTCCTTGCCATTGCCACCTTTTTAGAAGTCTCCAGCTCCTCTTTGAATCATTTTCACCCATGCAAGTAGCTACTATAATTGATCAAATCGCCTCATGCCAGGCTAATGAATGAAGCGAGGTTAAGCAAGATGAATGAATCTGCAATGACCGAGACAAATGAATCTGCAATGAACATGAATAATCACACCAATACATCACGCGCATGAATATATCGTGCTAATAATTGGCCGAATTGTTTTTTAAAAGTTTTGTCTACTTTGGATTTGACGACTAACTATTTAGTCATTTTTATTTATGTGACAATAATTGTTTAGTCAATGACCAAATTAGTCATTTATTTACTCATTTATAGCTGAGTTGCAAAAAATGAGTAGAATTTAGTCATTTTTAGTTGTTGCGACTAAAATTTTTAGTCACCTAGTCATTTATTTTCCAAATTCTACTAGTGATTTGCTTCCAAATACCTTGAAATACTTAACAGTAGGAATTCTTCCACACCATAGCTCATAGGGGGTCTTTGTACTATTTTCTCTTGCTTAAACTCAGTTGAATACATAAACATCAATTTCAATAGCTTATCTCCAGTAAACTTTCGGTAGACTAGCCTTAGTAATTATTGATTTAGCAACTTCTTGAATTGTTTCGTTCTTCCTTTCAACAACTCCATTTTGTTGAGGAGTTCTCAGAGTAGATAACTATCTTTTTATTCCATGAACTTCACAAAACATATTAAACTAATGGGAGGTGAATTCACCACCTCTATCAGACCTTAAGCATTTTATCCTCAAATTTACTTCATTCTCAACCATAGCTTTGAATTTCTTGAATATATCTAATGCATCATACTTTTCTCTAAGAAATGGAACCCATGTATACCTAGAGTAATCATCAATCAAAATCATAAAGTACCTTTCACCTTGTAGACTTCTCACTCTTGTAGGACCACAAAGATCTATATGAAGTAAATCCAGTAGTCCAGTAGTAGATTTTTCCTTTGATCTGAAGTTGCTTCTTGCTTGCTTTCCAAATTGATAATTTCTACAAATAGCATTAATAGGCTTTGTAATCCTTGGTAAATCTCTCACGGCCTGTACTACACTAATCCTTGCTAGATTATCAAAATTAATATGACACATTCTCTGATTCCATAACCAACTATCATTAATCTGAGTCATAAAGCATCATCCATCAGCACCCTTAAGTTGATGGATATTTCCTTCAAATTTCTTTCCTACAGCAATCATTGTTCTAAAGTCTTTCCTGATTTCACATATGTCATCCTTAAATACAAGATTATATCCTTTATTGCACATTATCCAACACTCAAAATATTATGCCTTAAGCCCTTAACATAGTAGGCATCATCAGTATTATGCTTTCCATCAAAACTTACTAAACCTATCCCACAAATCTTAGCACCAGTATCATCTCCAAACATAACTAAGCCTCCATCATATTTTTCAAATTTAACAAACTTACTCTTATCACTGGTCATGTGATGTGAACAACCATTGTCATCAACCCAATAGTTCTTTTCTTGTTTAGCATGTAGGGAAGATATTACAATACCTTCACTTTTCTCCTTCTCTGGAGGGCATTCTTTCACCTATTTTTCAGAATTAGCAGAAGTAGGTTTATCTTTTATAGCCAAGAACAAGCATTCATTGTCATCAGGATCTCCATAATCAAATTCCTCATCAGAAATAATAGCATCCTCATTCACATAATATGCTTTTTTGATCTTCTTACCTTTGTTTTCTTTGTTAAATCTTTGTTTATTCCTCTTAGCTCTTTTTGGACATCTCAAAGCATAATGACCTATTCCTCCACAACTAAATCATTTAAAGGGTAACTTACCTTCATACTTACTAGAGAATTTCTTCATTCTTCTCACAAAGTTAGCTTCTACTTCATCAATATTTTCTTCATCTAGATCTTTAGCTCTTGTAGCCTTAAAAGTAGTTTATGATTTGGATCCATTTCTCAAATTTGGCTTTCTCATCTCATAAGATGTCAAAGTTTCAACTAACTGATCTTTAGTGTAAGTCTTGTAGTTATATTTTCTTCAATAGCACATACCGTTTCGTTGTGTTCATCAGGGAGAGTTCTAAGAATCTTCTTTACAATCCTAGATTCATCTATTGTAGCACCAAGTCATCACATTTCACTACTATCTCATCCAATCTCTATACATAAGATTTAACATTCTCATATTCAGACATATGCAAGAGCTCAAATTGTGTCTCCAAATTTTGTAACTTTTCCTCTTTGACCCTTTCATCTCCTTCATGCACCTTTTCAAAAGCATCCTATACTTCTTTAACAGTCTTTAGATTTTGAACTTTAATCAACTCGAAATGCGAAAGACTATTCTTCAAAATGAACTTCACCTTATTGTTCGCTTCATGTGCCTTGATTTCATCAGTTGTACTCAGACCATTAGCAGGAGGAGTGTAAACAATCTTGTAATCTTTCTCCACATCATATCCACAATACTCCAGATATTCTTCCATTAGTATTTTCCATATAGCATAATTAGTTCCATCAAAATTTGAATACTCATAAGTGATTTTTCCTACCATCTCATACCTTCCTTAAGTGATTAAGCTCTTCTCCAAGGAACCAAGCTCTAATACCAATTGTTGAACAAGACAACTGAGCGGGGGGGGTGGGGGGGGTAATCAATTGTAGCAAATTTTAATCCTTAAAAATATTCATCGGAACATAGATTAATCACAAATCCTTCACTCTGTTAGAATGATTAAACATTAAGTACAAAGGCAGAAACTGAAAAGCAACACATATACACAATAACACCAGATTTACATGGAAAAACCAATAAGGGAAAAACCACGATGAGGATTATCTCACAATATAAATAATATCAAAACTGATTACAAAGGGTCATTGCCAAAAAAGGACTAACTCTTTGGATTAGGACTCACTATCCAACAAGGGTTAACCACTCGGAGGGCTCACTGCTACAGAGATACAAAGAAGATAGAAGAGATATGTTACAAAGAGAAGAAAATCTCAATGCAATAGATATTTCCACCACAATTTACTCAACCACTTGTAGACATGCATGAATGATAGAGTACACCTTTAGCTCACTGCATCCAGAAACTCAACATTTAGAATTCGCACTGATCTACCACACTTGCATCACATACACACTAATTTGCATCTATTTTCTCTATTTCTTTTCACCTATCTCTTTTACATCTTTCACTACTAACTCATCCTATATTTATACCATGTTCAATTTTGAAACATATCCAAAGTCGATCATCCATCATTAAATTCAAATTAGGTTGGTGCCAAAAAATCCTAGGGTGGAATTAGAATGAAGGTGACCCAAAAAAATGCTTAATGAGGGCTCAAATAAGTCCCAACATGCTTCATGAACTTCAAAAGTAGTGTTCAACACAAGGTCGGCCAAACCATTGTAAAACACATAGAACAATTAAGCACACACAACCCTTAGCACGATAAAATCCTTCCAGACACCAAAATTATCTTCAACATGATCATAACAACTTAACTCTAGAACCGCAAGTCATAAGACTCAACCAAAAATAAATCCATACCAACAACATTTCTCTCAAACCTCAGCCAGACACACAAAAAACCACAGTTCACAACTGGTGAACATAACTCACACTGTATAATAAGAAGCCCAAAATTTGGATATAGCAGCTTCCAACAACCATGATCAACATATCTGAACCACACAAACATAGGAGAAAATCCTGGAACAAAACCCAAAGCAACCACTGAACACTTGCAACCTTTCTTCATTACAATTTTATCAATATCCTTGACATATACAGCCAATAACCTGCATCCATGACATCAATGACAACACCTTCATTCTTGCAACAAAATCCACTTAGCATATTCAATTGTAGTAAAGAAAGAAAGCATGAAACATGAAAAACATCACATAACACATGAACACTAAGATTTTTATGTGGAAAACCCAAAATGGGAAAAACTACAGTGAGGATTAGCTCACAATATATTATAACCGATTATGGTATATTTATAGAAGTGCTCACTACATGTGGACTTACTGTCCAAGTGGACTCACTACCCATAGAATAATAATAATAATAATTAAAAAATAAATAAAGAAGATAGAAGAGAGATTGTGGCTCATAGCCTAGATTGAACTGTTACAATTGCATCTATCATATGCATGAATTACAGTTCCAATTAAGCTCAATAAATTGATTTTACACACTTCATTTGATTCTGATCTAACACTTTGCTTTCCTCTACTTTCCCATCACTCTAATCTTCTAATAAACATTCACAACTTAAATTTCATTACTTTGATAGTATTTGCATCACATACATGTAGAGCATTCACAAATTCTCAACATTCATGACATTCATCAAAACACCAAAAAGGATCTAAATTATATATTTGCATCAAGCATGACATCAATTAGGTTAGCCTAATTAGATGTAACATTCAAATATAACTTGTCAGCTCCAAATCTTTCCATACATGCCTCATGCCATGATTCAAATCTCAAAGTAACTTGAAATAGGTCGGTATGGACCTATAATAGATCCCACATAAGGTTGCAATACATATTTAACCTTCACACACCTTCAAGCCTCTAAGGTTGGCATCGCAGAAGACCTAATACAAAAGTTCTTCAACTAAGTATCCACATTCAGGCACAAGTAACTCAAAACATCATGCCAACTAGAATTCATACTCTATTACCATTTGTCAACATATCCTCAAAAGCACAAAGTCAAAACTTATCCACATAGAAGTGCAAACTCTCCTACTCATATGCATTGTATAGGAAATGGCTGTATTTTTCCAAGCCAAACTTCTATTACTTATATCTCTCAAACCAAGAGCCAAAACATGATGAAATTTTGGAATTAGATACTTCTAACAACCAAAAAAATAATGTTAGAAGTGCAAAGTGAAAAATTCATTTCTAGACTAGTGTGGACCCAAAAATTGGAGCTCTATTACACAAAATTTATAGAGTTGACATAGTCAATTTTGCATCACAACCAACTTTACCGAATCAAACCATCTTGCAAAAATGTCTTCCACAAACCCTTCAAAACCTGTTAGAACCAACCAAAATGATCTGCAATAATTTGCACCATGATCTCCACATCAAGATACAATGTTGACATCAATGACAACACTGCAACACATAGTAATATACCTTGTGCTTATCCCTTACGCTCATGTTTCCAACAATAGCATCAATGACATTCTTCCAACAATAATTTCATCATAGCAATCCTTTTTAATGTAGAAAATAGACACGATGCACCAAGGTATAAAGAACCAAGGTGACTTTGTATCTATTGTGTGGATTTTGAATCTACAAACAAGAGGAGTATTCTTTTCCATACCAAACATACGAAAACCTTGTTATGATTGTATGGTTTAGAAGTTCAAAGCATGTTGCACCAATACATAGAGAGGTATGAAGAACCTAACATGCAAGGCCACTTTATGTTGCCTGAGATGACTTCCACACACGCAAGGCAAGTATTCACCATGGTTGTATTACAAGAATATCCCACAAACATGACATACGAAATCAATGGCCATGCCTCGTTCCTTCCTCTCTAAATCTTTTATAGACATCCTTAAGAGGTCATCAAAATAAGACAATAAGATAAATCAAAAGAAAAGACCAAAATAGACGAACAAAGTTGCCATATCACTTGCTAGAGATGTTTGTAGCTTAGGGATGTTATCCATTAATGATACCCATTGTGGGAACGGTATATCCATTAAGGAATATGCTAGGATATTGATGGTGATGGTGATGACTATCGATAGACAATTGATATTTAGGCATTGTTTTATCTGATAATGATTAAGTCTTCACAATTTTTGTTTGAATGTTCTAGATTTTGATGGCTACTATGTTTTCTTTGATTACTTTGTCAAAGGGTGAGGATGATGATAACTTTATTATGGGGGGATAGTTTATTGTGGATGAGTGATATGAGAGATGGTATTTTTGAATGTTTTTAATATTTTTGTGGTTTTGAAGGTTATTTGAGGCTATTTTTGGTATTTTTGAGATTTTTTGAATGTTTTTTTTAATACTTTTGAAGGTTATTTGAGGTTCTTTCTTGGTATTTTTGAAGATATTTTGAATGTTTTTGGATTTTTCAAGATTATTTGGATGTTTTTTTTTTTTTTGTACTTTTCGCATGATGTTGGAAAATAGATATGGATATGTAGTAGTATCAATGATCTTTTGAGATCTTGTTGACATCCAAGCTAGAACCGATTGACATGATTGATTGATTGTCGATAGTGATAACATTATTGAGGATACACAACAATGCAAGGATAGTGTTGTCAAGATAGGAACAACATGAGGATTGGGACAAATACATCCTGAGATGATGATGGATAGATTGAATGGATCAAGATTTGTAGGCAGGCTAGGAATAAAATCTGTTGAATTATTTGATATGATGTTGAAGCATAAGTTAGATGCAACTAATATAGATTGCTTGGATCGATTACTAATGAAAGATATAGTTGATAGGGAACATCTTATTATTTCCATGTGTTTGTGATTTTTGACTATTTTCTTATGAATTCTATTGATTGTTTTGATTTTTCTTTTGTAAATGTTTGGATCATGACATGAGCTAGAGGACATAGATCAATCAAAGCAAGATGAAAGTATTTTCCCCCAATGTCTAGCAATATATGAAATGCTACGAGTGGATGCATGGATAGGGGGAATGATATGTAAAGGATTCCAAGGACTATCCTTTAATAAGATAACATGTTCGGATAAATGATG
>VDFB02358134.1:154616361-154692451 GCA_007258455.2 Sequoia sempervirens | reverse complement strand
ACATGGAGACACTTGATCATGCTTCAAAGACACCATCATACATAGTCCATATTCCTGATATCCTGCATACATCCTTGGTTTTGTTTCTTCCTAAGGGGAGGAACGTTGTTCGGAAAAATTGGATCATCTTCAACATTCAATGTCGAGCTTCTACCATCATTGTAGGAGACTCAACATTGAGGGGGAGCTATCTTGTCTCTCTTCTACTTCTCTCTTATGGGGGGGTCTTTTTCCTCACTTGGGGTTTTTACCTTCTCATTCTTCATTGAGAGCATTTCTTTTTTGTATTTTCATCTCTCTTTTGGGGAGGATTTTTGTCTCACTGGGTTTTCTCCTTTTCTCCGTTTGTGAGAGATTTCATTTCATCTGCATTGCATATGTACATGGGTACCTAACATGGATCGTAGCCGGGACCCATCTTTGCATCTTTGTGTCATTTGCATAATAATCTGCTACTCCCTAAGTTACACTTAAGGGGGGTGTTGGTGTAAATAAAGTCTTGTACCTAGTTAGTGCATTACTAGGGGACTTATTTACATCTTAGTTAAGTTTACTTAGGTCATAGGAAGGAATATTTATAGAATATATTAGTTGTCATTAGTTGTTATCTTATCTTTTGACAACTACTACATGTGAACCTAGGTAAGTGTGATTAGTTATCTCATGTCATATGATTAAGACACTTGTCATAATCCTATGAAATCCTGCATTTCACTTTGGCTATATAACCAAGGGGTCTCTCATTGTAAAATCAATCACAATCATCTTATATCATTGACATTGAATACAATCTATTCTTGTCATATTCATCTCTCTTTTTGTGCTTTCCATTTGGTCCATAGATCTTGGCATCCATAGCCAATTCTAACATGTACAAATTGACCACCCTTGATTTCAAGGTATGTTGTATAAAACCCAAATAGGTATCTAAAACTATGTTTATATTCTTAATACCATGTCTATACTAAAAATTATGGTAAAAAAACCACAATTTGCTGCTACCAAGTTTGTTCAAGCAATTAAGTCTAGAGACTAGGATAGTCAATTTTAAGCCCTTTCTTTCCAAAGCAACTATACTTGAATCTAGATATGTTTGTAAATGGTGAAAAGGGTACTCAAAAATGCCTTTACAGTCTGGGTTTGAGGTTTGCACAAAAAATTGTGATGGAAAAACTAATTAGGAAGTGCTACTAGGATGAATGAAGACTAGTGGGTCAATACCCGCCATTGAATGTTTGGAAGCTTGAAAGTTTAGTTGATTGAGATTAGTTTGGAGTTTTCCACCTCTGCTCTACATCATTAGTGGTAGCTCCAGGATTTGCTCCTATATTTGCGTGGTTCAAATATGTTGATCATGGTTGTTGGAAGTTGTTATATCTAGATTTTAGGCTTATTATTCATCGTATAGTGCGAATTATGTTCACCAGTTGTGAACTATGGTTTTCTATGTGTCTGCCTGAGGTTCGAGAGAAATTTTGTTGGTCTGAATTTCTTTTTGGTTGAGTCTTATGAATTGCAGTTCTAGAGTTAAGCTGTTGTGATCATGTTGAAGATAATTTTGGTGTTTGGAAGGATTCGATTGTGCTAAGGGTTGCGTGTCTTAATTGTTCTATGTGTTTTACACTGGTTTGGCCGACCTTGTGTTGAACACTACTTTCAAAGTTCATGAAGCATGTTAGGACTTATTTGAGTCCTCATTAAGTGTGTGTTTGGGTTGCCCCCATTCTAATTCCACCCTAGGATGTTTTGACATCGACGTAATTTGAATTTAATGATGGATGACTAACTTTGGATATGTTTCAAAGTTGAAGATGGTATAAATACAAGATGAGTTAGCAGTGAAAGATGTACAAAGAGATAGGTGAAAATAAATAGAGTAGATAGATGCAAAATAGATGTGAATCGGTGTGTATGTGATGTGAGTGTGGCAGATCAGTGCAAATTCTAAATGTTGAGTTTCTGGATTCAATGAGCTGAAGGTGTACTCTATCATTCATGCATGTCTGCAAGTGGTTGAGTGAATAGTGGTGGAAATATTTGTTGCATTGATATTTTCTTCTCTTTATAACATTTATCTTCTATCTTCTTTGTATCTATGTGGTAGTGATCCCTTCGGGTGGTTAACCCTTGTTGGACAGTGAGTCTTGATCTAGACAATTAGTCTTGTTTTAGTAGTGAGCCTTCTCTGGTAGTGATCCTTTCTAATTAGTTTTGATAATATTTATATTGTGAGCTAATCCTCATTGTGTTTTTTCTTTTATTGGGTTTTCCATGTAAATCTAGTGTTATTGTGCATATGTGTTGCTTTTCAGTTTCTTCCTTTGTACTTAATATTTAATCATTCTAGTAGAGTGAAGGATTTGCGATTGATCTAAGTTTCAGTGAATGTTTTTAAGGATTAAAATTTGCTACAACTGATTCACCCCCTCTCAGTTGTCTTGTTCAATATATTGGATGTTTAAATGTTTGAATGGTTTAAAAGAATATTGATTCACCCCCCTCTCAGTATTTTGTGTGTTCAACAATTGGTATCAGAGCTTGGTTTCTTAGAAGGAGCTTAACTGCTTGGGGAAGATCTTGGAGGTTGAACACATGGTTGTTAGAAGACTACATACTCCTCTAGAAGAGATTCCTACTATTGAAATTACAAAAGAAGATTGCATGTTTGATGAAGATGGAGAACTCAAAGTTTCTCTTGAAGATCTTGAAAGGATTGGAGGTGAAAATAGAGATCTAAAAGAAAATATCAAAGAAGCAAATGAATGCATTAGAAAATTGAGAGAGAAAATCTAGAAGTTTAGAGAAAGGCATAGGGAAGATAGTGAACAATTGAAGCAAGCAAATGAAACTATCACTAGTTTGAAGGTGCAAGTTTGAAGAAAATAAAAGAATAAAAGAATGTATGAATGTAATGGTGAAAAGAAAATCCAAAGAATGTACAATGCTTGAACAAGAAGTGGTAAATCTAAGATCAAATCTGGAGAAAGCAAGGAGTCATGAAGAAAAATTCAAGATGAGTTCTACAAAGCTTGATGAAATGATTGCAAATAAAAAAGGCTCTAAAGAAAAAGAAGGTTTAGGATTTGAAAAGGGTGAAAGCTCAAATGTAGAAAAAAAGATCAATGAACCAAAGAAGACTAAAGATAAGAAGAAAAATGGAAAATAGATCCAGAATCAAAGGAATGAAGCTAGAAGACCGCCGATCAAACAACCAAATGCACAAAGGTACCCATATTTTAATGGTTTATGTTATTCTTGCAATAAATTTGGACATAAGGCAATATAATATAGAGGCAAAATGAATCAGAATGTTCCATCCTTTATTGGTCAATGTTTTACATGCAAGAGATCTGGTCATAGAGCTAGTGAGTGCAGAAGTCAAATGATGAATGGTTATAACAATTATAGAATGATTCAATCTTTCAAAGGTTACTATTATTCAAGCTATGGATTTGAGCATAAAGCTAGTCAATGTAGATCTAGATTGAATGTAAGGAATACTCGTCAAAAGAATATCATATGTTACAATTGCAATAGACCTGGACACATTTCAAAGTTTTGCAAAAGAAAAAATATGAGGAAGGATAATCCAGTAAAGAGGAATGGACCAGTAAAAAGGATTGATTCGGCAGAAACAAAGAAGGAGATGGAGAAAATTTGGAGAAAGAAGGAAGAGATAGAGGTTAAGGATGAATCTATACCAAAATTTGGTGCAAATGTTTCCTCTGGAAACTAAGTGGAGATCTTTGACTTAGGGGGAGCTTTAATGGAAATATATTGTCCCTTGCCAAATAAAATGGTGCTTGATGAGTCCAGTTATTAGTTAGTTTTCTGATATCTTTATGCATGCTTATAGACATTACTAGACACTTATCCTATACATATTCCTACATTATACTATCTTTTTATTCTCATTATGCAAACCTGAACTTGATTTAAAGTATATGGAAATATAGTTATGATGTGATGGTTAGTGCATAATTTATGTGTGGATATGTAGAATTGTAAATGAATATATGTGCTTAGCTATGGTTGTTAGTATTGTGTGCATGTTTTGTGAGCTAACTCTTTGTAGCATAGAGGAGGTAGACTATAGCTATAACAACTACGAGGTGCAACCTACAACCAAAGGAGTTTCTAGACAACAAAGCAGGGGAGGTTCCAGAATAAACTAAGCACAATAACTACAACATGGAGGCACTTAATGAAAATGATTGTGCATGATTATGAAATTTAATAAAGATACTAAAGAAGAAGAATCCTGTTGCAGATAAGAGTTTAATGTGACCGACTCAACTAGTCCACATTCCAATTCTATTACAACAAAGTCTCAGTTCTACTTGGACTCTTCTTTCCTTTTCAGTTGTAGATTGTCAAATCTTTATCACACTCTGATTTATAGGGAGTGGTGATTTATGGTTTCAGTTCAGAGTCCGATTTTAATAAACTCCCCTATGCTTATATGTATGGCTTGGTGGTTGAGGTTTGAGTTAGCTATTTAGTTAGTTAATTTTTTTAAAGATTAGATATAGTTTCCATATTTTTTTTAGTTGACCTTGTTGTTCTTACACATACAATTTTTATTGTTCAATCATGATTTCATGAATAAGATATCTCAATAGAATCTTATGTGATATTTTGGAGTTGTACAATGAATGGTTTTTGAGTTATTATAATTGTGTTAATCTAAGAAGCTAGAATTTAGCTAGTTTAGTGGAGGAATTCACTTGAGCAAGGGCCACTCAAGGTAATTTCCCCTCACTTCATTTTCTATACAGTTACTTTTGTTGTATCTAGTAGTTATTTCATAAATGCATGTTAATTAGATTTATCATATTATTCATGAGCAATTCTTGTTTTATATTTATGCTTTGGTTTGCTTAAGTTTATTGTACTCCAGAGTGTAGGTTTAGTTATCAATATCAATTAAATTCTAGCATTCATTTCTTGATGGTAATTAGTTACAGTCGTATATTGTAGGTACCCATAGCAATAGTGCTTGCATTACTTCCTTTACTGTTATGTAGTTTTATGATTTCTCAATAAATGTAACACTTGTACTAGGATGATTTAGGTAGTATTAAGTCTTTGAAAGCACGCACAATGCTGATACCATCACAATATTACTAGACCTGGTCAATAATTTAATGGTCTTTCCGAAGGTTCAAGTGGACTATTCAGTTAAGTTTTTCCCTCTAAATTGTGTGATTGCGACCAATTTTACTAGACATTAGTAGGGATTCTACAGTGTTGATGTTGTAGCATGAAGATATGTGATATAAATTGACATGCTTGATCTATTGGTGAAGATTGCGAAAGAAAATATGATAATGTGGAAGTTTGCGGAGCATCAAAAGTTGACTGTGCATACAAATAAAGGGTTAGCAACTTTATTGTTTGAGGAATTCATGTGAAATTAGGTCAGATCAAAGGGTTATAAAGTGATTTCACTTAGGAAAAATTATTTTAAAAAGAATTTGAGGAGCAGAAATAGCAAAGAAATAATTTAGAGTGATCAAGGCGATTTGAGAATTGGTGCGTTCAAACCCTAGTTCAACAAGCAAAAGAAAAAGGTATTTACAATCTTCATTTTTCCCTAGTTTCACATAAAGTTTATTTAAAAGCAATTTGAATTCATTTGTAATGGCTACACTAGGGGTTATTAAGGTATCTAAGAAGCCACAACCTAGATTCAAGAAATACCTTGCAAAATCAATAGAAGATGACCTATTGGGTACATTCTCGCATGTTCTATATGGGGTTTTGTCGATAGAGGATATAAAGATTTACATTCATGGAAAGATAGAAGAATTTAATCATTCTAAGCTAGGGGATTTGTGGGTAAATGAGATTTTAGGAGAAGACTTCACCCTAAAACCAAAATTCCAAAACCTAGTTGCAAAGAAGTTGGATGTATGGAAATGGCTTCCTAATTTTTGTTTTGATGACAAGTGGGTTAGGATGGAACTTAGCAGAATTCATGATAATTTTTTTGGACTGACATGCCTAGAATGATAAAAAAAAGAGGTGATTAGATAGGTTATTGGTCTATGCTCCATCAGAACAATTCCTATGTTGAAATCAATCAAGAATGAAGTTGTAATGGAATGAACAGGTGCACATGGAATAGAGAAAACCAATAATAAAGAAGAAGGTTGAAAAGTATGTGGAAGAAATGGGAATTTCAAAGGAACACGTGTATTATGTAAGAGAAAAAACTAAAGGAGAATCAAGTGTTGTAGGAGGATCCAAAAGCATAAGAAGATTTGGTAGGACAACTACCACTCCTCCTTCTATCCAAAATTCCTTCGGGACTAGGAAGCCTATTGGAGAGAAAAGGAAAATGACCGAGAGTCCTCTGGTGAAGGAGAAATCCCCTTTGGTTGTGCACATGACAAGAACATAGAAGAAGAAGGCTACTCCAGTAGCACCACCTACTGACCCTACAAAGAGAATACCAAAGAAAAAGCTTTTAGAGAAAAGAATATCAGTGTAAATATGGATGAAGAAGAAGAGGAAGAAGGACTATAGTTGGTCCACAAAAGGAGAAGTGAAGCTTCACAAGGTGAAGCAAGTGTTAAGAGAAGAAAATTTGATGTTATTGACACAAATAGTGAAGAGATAGAGGACAGAAAGAAGAAATTTTTAGTTCACATGAGGGAGAAGAAGAAAGAGGCATCCAAGAAGGAATCTCCAGAAAAGAAAAAGTCAGAAGGAAAGAAAAAACTCCAGATGCAAGCAAAAAGTAGAAGCAAACACCTCCAGAAAGAGCTCACAGTCCTATGAAGGTAGAGGAACTTGTAAATGGAATGATTCAACATGATATGCTTGGAGAGACTTCATCTTGTATAAAGAGGTTGATGAAACAAATAAGGCCACAATAGTTGAGGCTATTGAAAAATATATCATAATTCTTGACGTGGACATGAGGAACATATAGGAGAAGTTACCTGCGAAGATTTGGAATGTATTGGTGAAGAGAAGACAAGAGGCTATTGATGAAGAGGCCAATATGAAGGCATATGCTCTTGAAGTGACTAGTGCTCCCCTGTCTGCAGAGAATAAGGCCACATTGGACCAACTGTACACAAGAGAATCGAGGAAAAAACAAAGGGTAGCCACATTGATGAGTAGAGACATGGATGATCATGAGAGACTCCAAAAGGAGACTGTTGATAAGGTTACAGACCTAGCACAAAGGCTAGGAATGACTCCAGAATGCAAAGATCCTACTCTAAAAGTTGTTGTTGCAAAAGAAGCTACTCAGGACATCGATGCTCAACATGAGCATGTGACAAATGAAGAGAATATTCAAGATAATACCCCTCTGAAAGTGGAAGAACAAGAAGTAGAAAATATTTTTGAAGTACAGATAGTCACTAGTGAGGAAGTAACAAAAGAAGATGCATCCACTCCTCCTTTGGTACAAGAAGGAAATGTTACTCCTTTGGTTAACACATAGAACCTTGTAGAGGAAGAGAATGATGAGAAGGGAGATGAAGATAAGGAAGTGGATGCCCTCAGAAATGCAAGAACATAAGAAGAAACACATGTAGACTTTGAAAAGGATAAGGAAGAGGAAGTGGAAAAGAGAGCTATGGAGAATAAAGTCTTTTGATGAATCCTCCGACTCCTCTAGAGATTTCGTGAAGAACCTACTAATTATGTAGCTCAAGTTCTAGCCTATTGTTTCTTCATAATTGCTACAACTGCTAATGCAACAAGGAAATGTAGGTTTTGATAAGATTTCCCCACTCCACAAGCTACAATTGGCAGATGTATTCCATTCATGTGCTCGAAAGGAGATTGTTGAGATGCATAAGAAGAGTGGAGAATTAATGGAGGAAGTAGTGAAGGAATTGCAAGAGGTCGTACCCAGTGCAAACATTGACTCGTCACTTTTCAATATGATTTTTTTTAAGCTTTTAATTGATTCTTTTAAGGAATATGCATCTAATCTTAGAGGTGAAGTGGAGAAAGAAGTAGAAAAGAAAATAAATGATAAAAGGATATTGGAGATCACAGAGAAGTGTTATCTTGCATAGAAGAAGTTTTTAGAGAATTTGAAGGATGCAAAATTTGTGTAGATGAGGCGAAGGCACTATTTAAGTATTGCATGGAGTGGCCAAGTGCCACACAACATAAAAAATGAGATGAACTCCATTGAATCCGGGATCAATAAAATCTCCAGAGCCTATGATCTAACACTCGATCTAGTTGGTAATACAAGGAGTGTAATTGAGGATTTGCATAAGAAGCTCTTCCAACTGCAAGAACAAAGGGAAAATGTCATTTTACAATTAGGAGAGATAAGTCACTTGGTGAATAAAAAATTATATTTGTCTCAAGTGCTCTTCAAAGTGCTAACAAGGCTACACAGATGAAATTGGTACCTATGACTCCAAAAGAAGGAGAAGAGATCTTAATGGAATTTGAAACACAATACAAATTGCTTGAGCCAACAACAAAGACATGGAAGGGAAACAAGCATGGAAAACCCATCTGTAAAGGTTATAAGAGTCATCTTCCTTTGATTGACACATTTCATACTCTTCATGTTTTTTTCAGTTTTCAGTTTCAAATTCTTTGTACATATGTGGAGCATATAGATTAGTGTCCAGTACATTTTTTTTGGTTTTTATTTGACATGACTCAGGGGGACTCGATTTAATCTTTTCAATTTGTGTATATGCATACATTGCTCAGGGGGAGATCCGGTATAAGTCAGAACAATTGTGTAAGCACCATTTTCCCTTGATATCAAAGGGGGAGAATGTTTGGAGATATTTTGGAGATGTTTTGGCATGTTTCCATCAACGAAAAAGAAGATTTTTGAAAGAATGTCATTGATGCTATTGTTGGAAAAATCAGTATGAGGGATAATCACAAGGTATATTACTATGTGTTGCAATGTTGTCATTGATGTCAACATTATATCTTGATGTGGAGATCATGGTGTAGATCATTATAGATCATTTTTGGTTGGTTCTAACAAGTATTGAAGGGTCTATGGAAGCCATTTTCGCAAGATGGTTTGATCCAAAAAAGGTGGTTGTGATGCAAAATTGATTAAGTGTCAACTCTATTAATTTTATGTAACAAAGCTCTAGTTTTTGGGTCCGCATCGGTCTGTAATGAATTTTTCACTTTGCGCTTCTAACATTATATTTTTGGTTGTTAGAAGTATCTATTTCCATAATTTCATCATGTTTTGGCTCTTGGTTTGAGAGATAAGTAATAGAAGTTTGGCCTAGAAAATTACAATCATTTCCTATGTAGTGCATATGAGTAGGAGAGTCTGCACTTCTCCACGGATAAATTTTTGACTTTTCACTTTTGAGGATATGTTGACAGATGGAAATAGAGTATGAATTCCAATTGGCATGATGTTTTGAGTTACATGTGTCTGAATGTGGATACTTAGTTGAAGAAATTTTGTATTAGGTCTTATGCAGTGCCAACCTAATAGGTTTGAAGGTGTGTGAAGGTTAAATATGTATTGCGGTCTTATGTGGGATCTATTATAGGTCCATGCCGACCTATTTCAAGTTACTTTTAGATTTGAATCATGGCATGAGGAATGTATGGAAATATTTGGAGCTGATAAGTTATATTTTGAATGTTACATCTAATTAGGGCGACCTAATTGATGTTATGCTTGATGTAGATATATAAGTTAGATCCTTTTCAGTGTTTTGATGAATGGAATTCTCAACATTCTCAACATTCATGCCATTCATCAAAACATTGAAAAGGATCTAACTTATATATCTACATCAATCATAACATCAATTAGGTTGCCCTAATTAGATGTAACATTCAAAATATAACTTATCGGCTCCAAATATTTCCATACATGCCTCATGCCATGATTCAAATCTAAAAGTAACTTGAAATAGGTCGGCATGGACCTATGATGCAAATATTATCATAGCAGTGCAAATTTAAGTTGTGAATGTTGAGTAGAAGAATAGAGTGATGTGAATGCAGACGAAAGTAAAGTGTTAGATTAGAATAAAATGAAGTGTGTAAAGTCAGTTTATTGAGCTTCATTTGAACTGTAATTCATGCATATGATAGATGTAATTGTAATAGCTCAATATAGGCTATGAGTCACAATATCTCTTCTATTTTTTTCTCTATGGGTAGTGAGTTCACTTGGATAGTGAGTTCACCTGCAGTGAGCCCTTTTGTAAATATACTATAACTAGTTATAATATATTGTGAGCTAATCCTTATTGTGGTTTTTCCCATTTTGGGTTTTCCACATAAAAATCCTAGTGTTCATGTGTTATGTAATGTTGATGTTTCATGCTTTCTTTCTTTACTACAGTTGAATATGCTAAGTGGATTGGATGTTTAAATGTTTGAATGATTTGAAAGAATATTGATTTACCCCCCCTCTTAGTATTCCAGGTGTTCAACAATTACTTAGTTTTCTCTAAAAGAAAAAGCATACTCATCACATTTTTCATACGTCATCAATCATCATCACTAACATTCATATCCACAACAAATTGATTTTTAAGAATTGGATCAACATAATGTACTCTTCTATCATCTAATCTCTCCCTAACTATTCTTCCTACTAACATCAATTTCTTGCATCTTGCATCCATCACATCATTAGTATCATGTGCATCCTGCATCCACAAAATTATTATCTATACATCCATCATACATTATATCACATCGAAGCATATCATACACCATTTACATCATATCATAACATCCATAAATCATGCATATCATCAAAATATAAAAAAATCCAAAAATGCATATCTACATATCTTCATATTGTGTCATCACATCCTACATCAACAAATCATTAGCATCATCATAATATCATAATCATGCATCATCATATCAACATCATAATCATTAGTGCATCCATAAAAAATCATAATCATACATATCATAGAAATCATGAACATAATGCATAAAATCAATAGGAATCATACACATCAGTAGCCGCATCAAAATCATGTCATCTCATATATATATATACTATATATTAAAAAAAAAAAAAAATTCATTGTACATCATCATCCATCAAATGTGTGATATAAATCTATTTATCAAAAGTATATATGTAGAAGAGGCTCAAAGGGTTGATGGATGTATATACATCATAAGCATGTCTATGTCAAATCTACATCAAAATCAAGGATATATGCATCAAAATGTGTACAAATTTTATCAACTCCTATGATCTTCTCCTTCGGGAGGAGGCTAATAAGGAGGTGGCCTTATAGATTGTTGCTCCTAATCCCCATGTCTTGACAACCTTTGTGCATGTTGGTTGTGTCTTGGTGACCTATGTGGCTACAAGATGTGCTTAGGTGTATGGTGGGAAGAAAGAGGAAAAATTGAGCCACCCTTTGATCTGCTAGACCCCATTGTTGTGGCACTCTAAGCAAAAAACTTCGGCTGCCTCTTCTCTCATGGGACAACCACCTCATAAAGTGTCCTATAGTATGTAACCTCCTATACGAGGTGATCCCTCTCTCATATGTTTATCCATGGTAACCATGGATCCTTGTGCAATCTCAAGTTGGATGCATTGGCCATGCTTAGTGTCTCTCTCAACAATAGTTGTGTCCCTCTCCACACGTGCTTGATCTCTCTCAGAGGTGATCTAGGAAACCTATCCCTCTGCACTCTATCACTAGGTGCTCTCAAAGTATCACTTTGTTTCTCATGCATCCCTATCAGCCAAAGCTTGGTCTCTCTCAACATTCCTCTAGATCAATTGAGTGGTGACTTGGTCCTGCTCTACCCTGTAACAATCTCTGTGTGTGTGAGCTTTATCTCACTTTGATAAAACCAAGGATAATCTCACATATTGGTCTTGCCTATCATCATCACCCCTAATCCTCTCATCTCGAGGAGGGTCCTGTACCAACACATGTTGGTGTAGTGTAGAAAAAAGTATTTCTTGCTTGATTTGGCAATAATTAATGACAAATTATACTTAACGACGCCTTGATTTAGTGTTGTGAGGTGTTTTACACATCCACATTAGGTCTTGGAAAATTGCAAATGCATTTATCGATGTCTTGTAAAGGCATTGTAAAGTTTTGTGAATGACTTTCACAAATTTCAAGACTTTTATTAAGCATCTAAGTCTAATGGACCTATTTTTCCCTTAATTCAACATTATAAAACATATTCTCACATTAATCTAGAATGTTTGTAAACTAAACTTGACCTTAATCTAGTGTTGTAATGTGTTTTACACATTCACATTGGATGTTGTGCCTTTCTAGGCTATGTGGACCTCATTTTAATGTTGTAAAGTGTATTTAATCACACTTTCACATTGAACTTTGTATCCCTATCCCGAATCACCCTTTACATAATCATTAATAGGCCCCTATGACCCCATATTGTGCATCCTGAGGCTTATTTAGATCAAAGACCCGATAAAATCAACATAAAAATTAAAATTCTTCACTCCACGACAATCCAGCTGATAAAAGAGCCCCCTTGGGACTAAGTCACCCATCTGGGAAAATGAGTCCCATCCAAGTGGGACTAAGTCGCCCAGAGTGGCGAACTAGTCCCATTTGGGCTATTTTTGAGGTTTGAGTGGGAAAAAGTTTAATTTTCTTCAATGTTAGCCTTAGGGATCAAATTGATAGGCATTTTAGATGGATTGCCTATATAAACAAGATTTTAAACCCTAATTCATAACTCAATCATCATTCATTCATCATTCATTCTCCATCTCAAGTCAAGCAAGCTAGGGTTTTAGCATTCTAAGTCACCAAGATAACTTTATAAGGAATTTAAGGGTAGAATCTTCATCCATTGTTGCAAAGATTCAAGATCTATCATCATGGAAAGTTTATAATTCCTTCATTTCATGTTCATGCTTCATCTTATTTCTTTATTTGGTGTAATTACCTAAAAGGGGTTTGACCAAGGCAAACCCCCATTCCCTAACATTCAACATTTCTCTCTCTTTCATTGTGTTTTTGCAGATTTAGGTACCTTGAAGGCTTGGAGATCATTGAAGAATAGGTTGAAAACTTGTTGAAGTCATCTCCTCATTGACTAAATGTAAATATCCATGAAAAGTCACTTATAGCCTCATAAATTAGGGTTTTAGATCCAGATACCTGTCAGGAATTGAAGTGCAAGTCCTGGGAGCTACATATTGCACCTTTGAATTTCTCAAAACTTGGAAGTGGACTAAGTCACAGTCAATGGAGAATTAGTCCCACTTCCAGGCTTGAAAAGTGGTTTCTACAAATTTAGATACCCATTTGCATGAAACGGGCCCCAGTGCACTTTTCCAGATCCAGGACTAATTCACCCAGAATGGTGTATGAGTCCCAGTAGGCCAAATTTTTAGGATCAATAGCATTTCCAATCTTCATTCCAGTCTTCAACATATTTCCAGGTGAATGCTTTCTATTTTACTTTCCTATTCCATTTTACTTACATTTCTATTCATCTTTCTAGGTGTTTTTGCATACTACACTGTGTTTTCAAATACTTTGCATTTCCTTAGTTTTCAATCATTAATCAATATCTTTTATCAGTTTTCCACATTTAGGTCATTATTCTTATATAGATTTCAATCATATTTGCATTATTCTTGAGTGAGTCATCAAGGTTTTCGGTATACCTCTCTCCTTTTAGATGCAAAACCCTAGAAGTGTAAGAGAGCCCACATTACCAAAAATCGATGGTTCATTTTGGTGAACCTACATTTAGAATACTTTCTTTCCTGATTTGGAGTCCATTATCATCCTAAACCTAGCTTTCATTAACACTGCATTGCATTTTGCATTGGTTAAGTTGCATTATAGGGTTTCAAAATTTTGCATTAGTGAAAGTGCATATAGGTTGCATTTTTTCATCCCAAATTGTTAAAAATTTCTGAAATTCTGCATTTGCATCTTAGATTTGCATCATACAACATAGAAAAAATAAAAATCCATCAATTTTTTTTGAAAATTTTGAAAAAAATCCCCACTGGGACTCATTCACCACCTTGGGCGACTTAGTCCCTTTCCACCCTTGAAACTATCATTTACAACACTGAAAACCTTGTTTCTAAGCTTTTGTTTGCTGCCATTAACTACTTGTATCAGTTGGTTGAGTTGCTGTAACATGCATTTCATTAAATCTAGCTTCATTTGGCTCATTTCACGCATTGCTTAATTTGCATTCCCACATTGTTGTATAATATAATTAGTCAATTATCATATGAAAATTGCATTTTATTTTAGGCTTTACGTTACATTTTGTGTTTGCATAAATTGTTATTTAAAAAAAAAATTAGAATCTATCCTTTCCAAGTTTGCAACGAAAAAGTTAGTTAATAAGCAAGTTAGTTATTCATTCAATGCATTCTCTAGTTATGATAGTCTCTTAGCACAAGAGAATGAAAATGTTAATGCTTTCCTTAAACATACACCCCATACTATCTCTCCTATTTGTGAGGATGATGTGATAAAAGACAATACAAACATAGATACTCATGATGATCATAGTTTTTCTTCTCTCGATGCCTCTCCTTTTAGTTACGAAGGTATCTTGGAGAAAGAAGGTACAATCGTTGAGAATTAGGAAGATCTTGCTTGTCCTTTTCCTCATCTCCTTTGGTAAGATATTATAGCACAAGAGAAGGAGATTTTAAATGATGAGGATTATAGATTGGTCTTAGAGAATCATACCTTTAAGGTCTATAACAACCCTCTTTATGATCCTTCCCCTACTTATCCTATTTTGGAAGATATTAGGGAACATAGGAATGAACTCATAAATTATCATGATAATCATGCTTTTTCTTCTACTAGTATCTCTCATGGCTATGAAGATGATACTTTGATGGATGAAAATTGTCAGAATATTAGTTGTCCCTCTTCACCTAGGGAAACCCTTATTGAGAAAGACAACTCAACCATTGATCATCCCCCTACTTGTGATGAAGTTAATATTGGAGAACCAAACATTGAATGTCACGATCATCTAGTTTGTAGTTCTCCTAAAAACTCTCCTAGTAGGGAAGGTATCATGGTGCAAGAAAATATCAACATTATCATGTACAAACCAACAATCAACCTTACTTTGAAAGAACCTAAATTACTTGATATGGATCAAGCCTTGACGCAAATGTTAGGGGTTTATGACAAGTCACCTTCTACTCCTCAAAACAAAAAGGTTACATGTGCTATGATCAATACCAATCAAAATGATATAGAAAGACAAAAGAAAATTGAAAAAGCCACAAAGTTATTGGAAGATGCTTCAGAAACCTTTGATTTCATGACATGGAAGAATACAAGATCATAACAAAAGATTCTAAAAAGAGCAAAGAGAAACTAGTAACAGTAATACAAAATTCAATAGCATCCTCTTCAACCACCTTACAAGCAAAGACAACATCCAAGACAAACTTTGAGGAGATTGAACAACCACCAAATACAACAAAATAGACAAAACAACTTCGAAAAGGATGTGATGCTCTAGAACAATGTATCCATGTCCCTATAATGCCTAAACTACAAGAAATGACTAATGATCTTGGTTATTGTCCCTCAAAAAAGAAGCCTTCATTCAATCTCAACACTATCAATTCTTTTAAGAAAAATTTAACCCTGGTACATCCTAAACTGATAGACATCTCATTAAATATGTATCAATCAAAAACTTTGTTTACTTATCAAAATAAATAACATTAGTTGCTTCTCCTTGCCATAGTTGCATGTTTTACTAATCCAGGAGGATCCAAGAATCTCAAAAAATATCACAGTCTCAAAATCTCTCAAACTTGACATCATTGGATAGAGCTCACTGACACGATCCCGACGCAACCTGAATTGTGTCAAAAGGAGGTCATATGCCAGAGTTATGCTTGGTCAAAGGTTTGGTCAAACAGGCGAATCAAGCATTCATAAAGGTGAAAATTTGATTGTCTCAAATCCAAGCAAAAATGAAACCAAGTCATAGTGCTTGTCGTGCTGATTCTGGAACTATCCTCGGTTTCGAAAACGGAGTCTGTATGAGGAAAATAGAGCCAGTCAAAGTTTTAGTCAAAATGATGATGTCAGCATGTGACATGGCAATTGACTAGATGGTGATGTGGGAGTTGCAGGTGATGTGGCAAAAATCTCACAAAATTCACGTACCATGCTTTATTTTTGAAAATAAGGTGTGGAGGATTATTTAATCTCACAAAAATCCATCGGATTTTGTGGGATCCCAATCGGATTTGGTGGGATCCAAATCTCCTAAAAATCAACGAAAATTAACTCATAAGAAAAAAACAAAACCTCCTAAAATAACACTAAATTGTTATTTTATTTTTAAACTCAACCCCATAAACTCAAATAGCCCATGAATATAATAAGACAAGGGATTAAAAAACAAATTCCAAATGTTTTATTAAGGGGTTGTTTAATGTTTTATTTTTAAAATGGGGAAGTTATTGTTTTTATATAAGCGGGTTAGTGTTTTTTTGTAAGGCTTATAATTATAAAAGCCAAAGGAGGGGGGTTAATTTGTTATTTTATTTATTATGGTGGTTTTTAACCTCATATGCAAAATTTATGTATAAAAGGAGGTGATGTGATAGAGTCTTGAGGCATTTTTTGTGGAGAAAAAATTTGGATGTGTTTTTTGAGAGAAAATTTTATACTCTTTGGAGGAATTTTTGGGAGAGAAATTACAAGGTGTTGATTACACCAAGAATTGTAAGATTGTAAAGAGAGAGATTGTGAGTGATTAAAGCTTGGATATTGTAAGAAGGCTATTGAAGCTTGGCGATATCAATAAAGCGGTCCAACGTTGAGAAGCGGACCCGGAGACATAGCTCAAATTGAGTGAACTCGTTATCAAGTTGTTTGTGTCTCTCTTCCATCTCTTTCTTGTTCTCTCATTTATTTTGGTGTTATGTTCTCTCATGAATGTTATTATAGATAATTGTTTTAAAGTGTTTGAAAGCATTACCAGTTTCATAATTTCAACGGTTAAGATACATGATCATGCATTACTGTTGGATCGGGAATTAAATCTGTAATTGGATTAAGTTTTGGAAAACTTTAACATCCTAGTTTACAGATCAAGTTGGTATCAGAGCAGTTTAACAGGAAAATTGCAAGTGGTGAATGTTAACTAGGTTGAAATTGAAGCAAGGAGAAGGTGCACTTATACAGTTCAACCCAGAGATTGGAAAACGAAGGACTTTTCCATGATCAGAGATGGCAGGTGAACAAAGTTCTATAGAGCTTGATGAGAAAGCTTTTCTTGAAATGAAAGCTATGGTGGAAGTTCTTTTCCAAGAGAGGCAAGAACGACAGAAGAGAAAGGAAGACAAGAACATAAAGGAGGAAAATGAAACTACTTCAAAAGAAGACAAAGGTAAAGGAGTAGGAGGTGGTGGTGACCCTCCTGAACCTCCATCCCCATCCTCTTCATCTTCTTCTTCTTTGTCTAACTCTTCTAAAAAGAAACAAGTTGTGCAAACCCCTTTGTTAAAACTGGATGTTAAATTTGAGTTGCCTATGTATAATGGTGAATTGGATGCAGAGAAATTGGATAACTGGCTTAAGCAGATTGAAGTGTATTGCAGGGTTCAACAGATATTGGATGATTCTTCCAAAATCCAGCTAGCTACTCTTAGAATGGGGGGCACTGCATTGGTTTGGTGGGAGAGTAAGATTCAAGATGATCTTGCTACACACGGTAAAATCATTTCATCTTGGTATGAGTTTACTTCTGCTTTAAAGAAACAGTTTTATCCTTTGGGTTATATGCAACAAGCTGTTATGGATTGGCAAAATCTGAGACAGGGTAAAGAACAAACGGTGCAAGAGTATACACAGGTGTTTAGGAAGAAAGCACTCACTCTTGGAATTCCTCTTTATACACAAGAAACTTTATTAAAGTATATAGGTGGTTTGCATTCACATTTGAAACATACAATCTTGATGTTTAATCCATCTAACTTTGATGAAGTGTGTGTACAAGCAACCCATATTGAAGTAGGTGGAAGGAACATAAGTTTCAATTCAAAGAAGGAATTTGTTCCTCCAACTAAAGGCAATCAAAAGGGAAAGGAGAAGAAAGTAGCCACCATGAAGAAAGAGGAAGGTGAAAAGCCTACTTGTTCACATTGTCAAAAGAATGGGCACACAGATGCGAAGTGTTGGAAATTGCATCCAGAATTGAAGCCAAAGTGGTTTAAGGATCGTAAAGGAAAGCAAAAGGCTGCAACTGTCATTCAAGATCTTGGATTAGATTCTGATGACGAAACAAAGATAGCAGTTGTTGGTTTGAAAGGTAAAGCTTTTGTTGGTAATGATTATGTCACTGATGTTTCATGTGCTTCTACTTCTAAAAGTCATGTTGTTCCTGAAGATAACAAAAGATGTGAATTGTTTCATATAAGGGTGATTTCTAAGAACACTAAGATTGATACACTGATAGATAGTGGGTCCCAAGTTAATTTAATTTCAGAAGAAGTTGTTAAACAGTTGGGATTGGAAACAAAGCCACATAAGAAACCTTATCCATTAGGTTGGGTGTGCAATGATAACAGATTGCAAGTAACTAAGCAATGCAATTTGAGATTTGCAATAACATCTAAGTTTATAGATGAGGTTGAATTTGATGTGGTTCCACTTGATATTTGTGGCATTGTGTTGGGTAGCCCATACTTATATGATAGAAAGGAAATCTTCTATAGGGAACATAATTAGTATCATTTATTTAAGAAAGGAATTGAATACATTGTGCATTCTCATCCAATTAAGACTAAAAGATCTTTTGTGACAATGGGACAATTGAAAAGGGTAGTTAATGCAAGCAATAATTTGGCACTTATGTCTGTACCACAAGAAGTTTCATTGCCTGAGGTTGTTCCAGTTATGAAAGACAAGCATGATGTTGGTACATTCTTTTTCTCATCTGCAAATTTAGTTTTGTTATTCAGCCTTCTACTTCTTAGTAGTGTATGGTTGGTAGCGGAAACATTGAATGTGGATGTGTATATGGATAATGTACTTAACAATATCAGTGCAGTTTTGATTGTTGTTGTGATGAGTCAGATGCATAGGTTCCAAGAAGGAAGGACAGATGATACCGGGCAAGTGAGGAAAACATGCCCACTTAAATTGTAAATAAAAATAGACCTTTTGGAGGTCCAAAACGTTCTCAATGGGGAGGAATGATCCAGGAGGATCCAAGAATCTCAAAACTATCACAGTCTCAAAATGTCTCAAACTTGACATCATTGGATAGAGCTCGCTGACACGATCCTGACGCAACCTGAATTGTGTCAAAAGGAGGTCATATGCTAGAGTTATGCTTGGTCAAAGGTTTGGTCAAATAGGTGAATCAAGCATTCAAAAAGGTGAAATTTGATTGTCTCAAATCCAAGCAAAAATGACACCAAGTTGTAGTGCTTGTCGTGCTAATTCCAGAACTATCCTCAGTTTCGAAAACAGAGTCCGTATGAGAAAAATAGAGCCAGTCAAAGTTTTAGTCAAAATGATGATGTCAGCATGTGACATGGCAATTGACTAGATGGTGACGTGGGAGTTGCAGGTGATGTGGAAAAAATCTCACAAAATTCACGTACCATGCTTTATTTTTGAAAATAAGGTGTGGAGGATTATTTTATCTCACAAAAATCCATCGGATTTTGTGGGATCCCAATCGGATTTGGTGGGATCCAAATCTCCTAAAAATCAATGAAAATTAACTCATAAAAAATAAACAAAACCTCCTAAAATAACACTAAATTGTTATTTTATTTTTAAACTCAACCCCATAAACTCAAATAGCCCGTGAATATAATAAGACAAGGGATTAAAAAACAAATTCCAAATGTTTTATTAAGGGGTTGTTTAATGTTTTATTTTTAAAATGGGGAAGTTATTGTTTTATATAAACGGGTTAGTGTTTTTTTGTAAGGCTTATAATTATAAAAGCCAAAGGAGGGGGGTTAAATTGTTATTTTATTTATTATGGTGGTTTTTAACCCCATATGAAAATTTATGTATAAAAGGAGGTGATGTGATAGGGCCTTTATGCATTTTTGTGGAGAAATAATTCGGATGTGTTTTTTGAGAGAAAATTTTATACTCTTTGGAGGAATTTTTGGGAGAGAAATTACAAGGTGTTGATTACACCAAGAATTGTAAGATTGTAAAGAGAGAGATTGTGAGTGATTAAAGCTTGGATATTGTAAGAAGGCTATTGAAGCTTGGCGATATCAATAAAGCGGTCCAACGTTGAGAAGCGGACCTGGAGACGTAGCTCAAATTGAGTGAACTCCGTTATCAAGTTGTTTGTGTCTCTCTTCCATCTCTTTCTTGTTCTCTCATTTATTTTGGTGTTATGTTCTCTCATGAATGTTATTACAGATAATTGATTTAAAGTGTTTGAAAGGATTACTCAGTTTCATAATTTCAATGGTTAAGATACATAATCATGCATTACTGTTGGATCGGAATTAAATCTGTAATTGGATTAAGTTTTGGAAAACTTTAACGTCCTAGTTTACAAATCATTTTACATTCATCGCGGAGACTTATATATCATCATGCCTTCTCGGCTTTACCCTTGTCCCACACTAAGTGGGGGAAAGGGGTTAGACAGCCTTGTCCTTGTATGTCACTTGTCATTGTCTATTTTGGCTAGTTGATCACCTTTCATGTAAACATAAGAGAGAGCTGGATGACATGCCTTAATTTGACTCACATGTGGCATGCTTATTCATGATGTAGCTCAATTAGAACATATGACTTGGCATAGGGATTTCCAAGTTGGCTCTCATGTCTTCTTTCATTATTTCACTTTAAAGAAATCACTTTGCGGTGATGGTGTAGCAACCACTTTAAAGTGGGGGCATACATAGGCGAAATATTTTGGAAAAATTTCATGGCATGATTGTCCTTTTTTCTTGTGATGTGTCCTCTTCTTGGTGGTGTCATTGGGTTTTATTTCATCCAAGAGTGTACAATCTCCTTTCATGGAATGATGTGAACAAGGAATCACATGGGCAGTAATTTGACACTTTGGCTTGTCCTCTCTTAGATACATTAGGCTAATGCTCCCTAAAGAAGAAGACCTTACATGAACAAATAAAATCCTTTAACAAAATACCACATTTTTTTACATGACATTTTAAAACATTTAGAAAAATAATTACATTGTGAATTGCCTTATAAAGTTATCGGAAAAGGATAGCTTTGGTATAGACCAAGTATAATGGGAAGGCGACTTTTCATGACTTTCTCATGGAAGCTGATTGGGAAGTTGACACTGAAATACTTTCTCGATGAAAACCACTCCTTTGGGACAACTCACCCCATGGACGACCTGATGCTTCATCGCCCCAGAGTGAGTGCATCTTTGATCTACCTCATTTTTATTACTCATTTCTCTTCCTTTTAGTTATTGCTATTCCATGCTTGTGTATCTTGTTTTTACGCAAATCATTCACCTTGTTCGTGTCCATGTGTGCTTATGTTGGTTTGACTTAGGATCTTGGATCCTGGGGGTTTGACCACCTCCTTCATCTTCGTTATCCTAGACCATCCGCATTGGTATGATTGGACTCCTCTTGAATGTCTACTTTAGTGTGAGTTTGAAGCAAGTTCATCCTCTCACTAAAGTGGGGGCTAAATGTAGCGTAGAAAAAACTATTTCTTGCTTGATTTGGGAATAATTAATGACAAATTGGACTTAATGACACCTTGATTTAGTGTTGTGAGGTGTTTTACACATCCACATTAGGTTTTGGACGCTTGCAAATGCATTTATCGATGTCTTGTAAAGGTGTTGCAAAGTGTTGTGAATGACTTTCACACTTTTCTAGACTTTTATTAAGCATGTAAGTCTAATGGACCTATTTTTTCCTTAATTCAACATTATAAAATGTATTCTCACATTAATCTAGAAGGTTTGTAAACTAAACTTAACCTTAATCTAGTGTTGTAATGTGTTTTACACATTCACATTAGATGTTGTACCTTTCTATGCTATGTGGACCTCATTTTAATGTTGTAAAGTGTATTTAATCACACTTTCACATTGAACTTTGTGTCCCTAGCCCTAATCACCCTTTACATAATCATTAATAGGCCCCTATGACCCCATATTGTGCATCCCGAGGCTTATTTTGATCAAAGACTAGATAAAATCAACATAAAAACTAAAATTCTTCACTCCCTAACAATATAGTTGGCAAAAGAGCCCTTGTGGGACTAAGTAGCCATCTGGGTGAATGAGTGCCATCCAGGTGGGACTAAGTTTCCAAGAGTGGCGAATTAGTCCCATTTGGGCTATTTTCGAGGTTTGAGCAGGAAAAAGTTTAATTTTCTTTAATGTCGGCCTTGGGATCAAATTAACGGGCATTTTAGATGGATTTCCTATATAAACAAGCTTTTAAACCCTAATTCATAACTCAATCATCATTCATTCATCATTCATTCTCCATCTCAAGTCAAGCAGGCTAGGGTTTTAGCATTCTAAGTCATCAAGATAGCTTTCTAAGGAATTCAAGGGTAGAATCTTTATCCATTGTTGTAGAGATTCAAGATCTATCATCATGGCAAGTTTCTAATTCCTTCATTTCATGTTCATGCTTCATCTTATTTCTTCATTTGGTTTAATTACCTAAAAGGGGTTTGACCAAGACAAACCTCCATTCCCTAATATTCAACATTTCTCTCTTTCATTGTGTTTTTGCAGATTTAGGTACTTTGAAGGCTTTGAGATCATTGAAGAATAGGTTGCAAACTTGTTGAAGTCATCTCATCATTGAATAAGTCAAAATATCCATGAAAAGTTAGTTACAACCTCAAAAATTAGGGTTTCGGATCTAGATACCGTCAAGAATTGAAGTGCAAATCAGGAGCTATAGATATGGTAAGTGTAGGTGATCATATGACCACACCTCAACCTATAGATATGGTATCCATATAAAATCATCCATATCATCGAAAATATCTCTCTAGTAGTGTAATTTTCTAGTCCGCCTTTGTGTCAACTGACTGCCATACCTATAAACAAGTGGATCTCCAAGATCTCTATTTGAATCTCCAGTGGGACGAGTGACAACAATCCTCTCCTAGGGCCATACATGTAACAATGTGACCTTTGTAAATAAGTTGGTGGCCGACTTGTAGCATATCTAATGGATATCGTGATACAAGTGCGCGAGGATGCAAGGTCCCCATGCGCAGATGATCCCCTCTTAAACCATTCCCTCAATGACATATCCCCATCTAATGGAGAATCCTCGTGATCTCTTATCTAGCATAATGGCTTCCATGATCAAGGAAACTAAGTATAGTACAATCTCATAGAAATCTCCATAGTAAGTTCGTAGATCTAGCTGTCTGTCAACAATATCTAGCTCATGTCACCAACAAGTCTCTGCATAGATACAATGCTTGCCTCAAGGTCATAAATAACATGAACACCATCAATCAGTACCCTTAGGATGCACCAAACATCCTCTAGTGTGATGGTACACTCTCCAGTCAGTAGGTGGAATGTCATAGTGTTTGATCTCCATCTCTCGACCAGTGCATAGTCATCATCACTCTGTGTGCTCGAATCTCAAGCATATACGCAATATGGAAAATACCAACCCCAATCAAGAACTTAACATCTAACTCTCCTAATCGAGCCATCTAATCCATAATATAAGGATTCTACTCCCTAGAATAGATAGGGTGAAGTACCACTTGAAATCATGAAGCTAACGATGTCAATTTTGCAAAAATCTGGTAAGAATCCTAAGTCCTTGACCTAAAAGAGAAAGCATGTCTCTTTAAGCAAACACATCATTGTGTAATAGTCATATGTGGGTCATTTTTCAAATGCATTGATATCCAAAATTCAGAAGTGAACACGTCTTCAAATGTATCACTATACTTGCATCGCTTCAGTGCAAACATGTCAACCCATTGCAAAGGCGCCATTGTGTTGCAAAGGCAACAATCCGTGATTGCAAACATGCCCTATCAGGTTTCAAAAGCATTGATCTGTAGATCGATACATTTTTTTTTCTACATTTGGATAGCAATTAATGCACTAAAAATCAAATGCAAGCTAAAATTAAAGTTATGTGTATCATTGGGCCCGCTCTTGCATGCCTCTAGAACTAGTTGACTCTATCTACGTGGTGTGGGGCATGGGGAACAAGTGCCATTGTAGAAGGTATCTGAGTGGAGGGAAGGCTCTGAGCTGTTAAAATATCTAAAGCTGTGTGCAAATGAGGATTTTTTCAAACCTAATTGCTTATATATTACCCCCAAAGCCTAGGGTTTTGCCAGTGGTTCCTCTACATTATCTTTTATTAAGCCTCGCTATCAATCCTAATTAGTTTCTAGGACCCCTAGGGCCTTTTTTTTTGTCCTCTTTTCAACCGAACCAGTCATGAACTCTTGTCTTGAGCTCGACCTGAATTTTTTTTTTTTTAGGCCAACATCATGAGGGGGCAAGTTAGCGTCCTATCATCCTTTTGTCATCCACTAGAGCACAGTTGAACATCAATTTTTTTTTAAATTTATTTGGGCAATGAATATCTTTGAATCAATGTAGCCAATACATTATGTCAAAGAGGGGAAAAATATAGACATACAAAAATGCCTAACTCGTATCACACATCCCTGATCTTGCATTTTGCATCATTTTCATCATTTCCATCATTAACATTGCAGTTTCATCATTTTCATCCCCGATCTTGCACAATTCATTATTTTCATCGCTTGCATCATTAATCCCCTCTTTAACATCATTTTTATCATTTTCTCCTAATTTCCTCTATTAATTAAATAATTTTGAATTATTTAATTAATTCAACATTTTTCATTAATTTTCCTCTCATCACCTATAATTGAATAATTTTTAATTATTTAATTAGAAAAATCTATTTTTCTTCTAATGTCTCATTAAATAATTCTGAATTATTTAATTATCTAAGTCCCTTCCACTTGCATAGAATATTCTTTCTTAAAATGGAATATCTGAATTCTCCATAATTAAATAATTGTGAATTATTTAATTAATCTAATTTCACTCTCAATGATATATTCTCATGGAGTATTCTTTTTAAAAAATATCTCAACTTAACTCAAGTCTCTCATTCATCCTCAACCCTTCATTTTCTTGATCTAATCTCCATCCTTTTTTTGAAAAAAGGTGCAATGCACCCATATTATTAAGGGTAAACACTTTTGACTGGAGCTATGAACTGGGTATAAGAAACCACAAAATACTACCAAACCCGTGAGCACAATGGCCCAGTGAAGGCACAAGGCATGCGGGCACTTTGGCCCAGTGAGGGTTTGAACCTTGGTGGTCATCACTACAACCAAGCAACTTGACCACTAAACCACGCCCTTATCGACATCTAATCTTTATCCTTCATTTCAAAATATCTTAACCAATTTCCTAAAATTGTGGAGATATTTTGAGTTCAAATTATTCTTGACTCTTGATCCTCCTTGATCTACTTTCATCCATTGATCTCAAGATCAATTCTCAACCATTGATCTAATTCATTTGAGCTAATTCATGTCATTTGATCACTTGAGCATTTGAGCAATTTATCATCTTATCTAGGTCATTTGAAACTTTTGCAATCTTGGGAGCTAATGATTAAGCAATCCAATGCACCATCTACTAATTTCAAAATGGAATGCTAGGTTTGCACATGTTTGATTTTAGGTTTTGAATTGGGTTTTCATAGCTATTGTTGATTTCTAACTTATTTGAATTCAATTTCATTTGTAAGAGATTTGATCATTGTTCTTGATTTGGTTATTGTGAATTCTAACCCTATTTGAATAATTCATGCTTCATTTCCAATTTCCACTAACCCCACTTCACAATATTATATTATATTTATATTATTCTTACTATTATATAAATAAATAATATTATCCTAGGATAAATTATACTATTAAATTATCAATAATATAATCTTAATATCATAATTATTTTGAAGTTATAAATGCCCTAAAACATATTAACTCGACTCCTTTAAATATCATTATCTACTATAAATAAATATATAAAGATAAAAGAATGAAGACTATGTTTATAAAAAGACATGCAATTCTTCTTGTTTGGTGGCACAATAATGTCACATATGGGGTTTAAGCAATGTGTCCCCTTCCATGAATTTCAAAACCGTCTTTCGTTTCCACACCCTGAACTTGCAACTACCTATATCTTTATTTTCATTTATCGAACAATGAAACTGCTATGACCGTATCCAACACCAACGATCAACTACCACTCACTCCACTTTGTCAGTCTTAATAAATGTAACTCCCCCACTTCAGCTCGCACAACCATATCGTGTTCATTTGAACATTTTATTTCTTCACCTTTATTTTACCCAAACGACATTTTAAAATCATAGTGAGGATTTGTTGAGTCCAAGATTTAATCTAAGGTTTTTGTGTACATGAAAATGTTGACATCAATACTGTTACGATTATAGGAAACACCTCTCAACGTAATAATAAAAAATAATATGTTTTTATAATGGTGAATATTGTATATTCGTGCCTTTTTCTTTTGGGTACACTTCAATTAGGGTATTTTTGTAAAACAAATTTATAAGTGGCATATTCTTACATATAAAACCCAATTCATGACCTTATATCTTCTTTTTTCCTCATCATCACTTATCTCCAAATATTGTTCTTGATCCCTAGATATCCAATTTGTCATCTTAGATCAGATATGTTGATTCAAAATTGACCCAAATCATTTCCACATTACAAATTTAAAACTTAATACTTTTAAATCTTAAATTCAAATTTTGACATTTGTTAACCTTTTTAATAACCATTGTTAACTAGCCTAGCACATGTTTGTGTGGATTGTGTGTTATGTTATTCTTTTAATGATATTATGAATAAACAAGTTCTCAAACAATATATATCGTAAGAAAATGCACCCACACTACAAGTATCAAAACTCATAAACAAAGCTCTCGGTACCAAAATGAAAAGAAATACAAACAATTCCTTACATTGACCCTAGATGAAATATTTTCCACCATTAATCATATGAGAATAGATGTTGAAGTGGTGTCCCTAAACTATTTTAACTCTAGCAACATTCTAGCATAAACCACACATAAGAAGAATGAAGGAAAGAACAACCGGATGAGATAGAGAAACCACGTGAGAGAGAGAGACCATTATACACTTGAAAAACCTTTCTTGGAAAAAACTAACCTCCAAAGCACCAAAACTAACATATTTCTAGCAAAAAAATAATTACAATAAAATATCAAGCTCTAAGCTTTAACATGGATATCAACACTCTCAACCAAAGAGAAAACCATGAAAGATATGACCTTTTATAGCAATATGGAACAATTGTTGCTATCCGACAAGACAAATTATATAAGAACTAAAGGGATCCACATATCCCACACCATGCTTGTCAAGATCTCCTAAACAAACAACTCAAGCATCTAGTTGTGTCACCAAAATTCACTTACAATGAGCAAGCACAAGATATAAAGAACTCCACTTCAAGCCTTCTATCTATAGGCAAGAGTGCAACAAGGAAAAGAAAAATTCATAGGAACTTCCTAATCAATGCATTTATAAGGTAAGTTCTTGTGTATGCTACCAAGACAAGTGATAACATGTTCTCCATGGCACCAATATCACTCCCTCTAAGCCTAGCACTCAAGTTTGACTTGCACATGTGACCCAAGCATTCAAGCTTTTTTACAATACTAAATGCAATTCACAATGATCCTCGTCATTAAATGCATTCCTCTAATGAGCCTAATAAATATGTGTTCATTAAACTATGACCCCCTAATATTGAATGCATTTCCTCCAATAATGCACCAATATTAAATTCATTTGCAATGTTACACACATCGATCCCCTAGGAAGATTTTGAGCTCCCCTAAAGTGTGACACCACACAGACATTGACCATAACTTTACAAAATATCAAATATGTTTATGCAAGGTGTACAATGCATTTTCCAATGTATAAACACTACCACACTTTAGACATGAGTATAGCAAGCTAATGCAAATCAATTACAATCATTCATTCACTACTAAGTCACTTTTGAATGTCCAAGATTAGTTCCATAGGTGCAAATATTAGTCATGTAGGCATAGATATGGACTATAATAAAGCACAACCAAGTTATAAATTATAAGGCATTCATATAAGCAAGACCCTAATTTTTAGCATATTAGTTAATCAATTCCCAACATCATTGTCCTCCCTCAAAAACCTAGCTAAGTACCTTATTTTGTTTATTTAATTCCAATATCATATTCAACTCTTAATCTAGGTTGATTGATTATGTAATTAATTAATTTATTTAATTAACCTAAATAATTATATGTGTGATTTTTTCCCATACTTTTTTTGTGAACCTAACATTCCTACATACCCCAAAGTTTTGGCCTTAAGATTTATCTTTCTTTTATTAAGTTTTTAGATATAATTTTCTAAGTGCATATTCAAGTTTAGCTATATCATTGTGGTTTGGATCCCCTTTGCTTATGATTTTTTTCAATGTTTCTGTACTTCGTTAGGTGATCTTATTTTCATCTCACCCTCACTCTCATCACTAGGGCTTCATTTGCTAGTTTTTAATTTTTAATTAGCTGATAGACTATATATTGTGGGCATAGCCCATCAGAATTGTCTCACGCGGGAATTATTTTTAATTACCCGATAGTTAGCTGATAGACTATATATTGTGGGCATAGCCCATCAGAATTGTCTCACGCCGGAAAATCTCGCCACCCTGGGAAATCAAATCGAACTCCAGTAACCCTCAAACTCCAATATTTTCGGATATACTTTCGTTTACTGTGAACAAACCATTCTGTCGTGGTAGGGTTTTGTAAATTTTTCCTGTCTGTCTTTGGAAAATCTTCGGATTCGAAGATTCTTCTCAGCACTTTGTCGGTGGTGGATGGATTGCTCAGGCATGCGATTACTCGGCCAGTGCGCCTGTGAATCTTTTATGGCCTTCAGGTGCTTTGTTTTGTCCGATGCTTGTTGTTGATGAGCAGAATTTGGTGCGCTATGTTTTTCTGGCAGAGCATCTTCCTGCCTGGATTCATTCAATTCTTCGACTAGACGGTTTGCATGTTTTTTCTGAGCTTCTCCCCGCTTTATTCAAGTGTCGGTTGAAGGAAGACGGTGTCAGCCAAGCTGAATTGTTTCAGGTGCAGTTGAATATTTTTTAGTACTTTATGTTTTGGTTTGCTTATTATTTTGTATGCAAAGATAATAGCAGTGAGAATGAAAATGAGTCCAGTGAGATAGTGAAATTTGGGGTCGGTGAGGGTACTTCCCATTTCGATTACAGTGGAATAAATGTAATTAGTTAGCCCTGCTTCCATATGAGAGGGAAGTCAAGGTACCTGGAGTGAGCCATTCTATAAAGGAGTTACAGGTTCGAATATAGAGCGCAGAGTATGAACAACTGAAATTAAAAAACTAATCACCAATATGGAAAATGAAAGCAAGATTCCACTTGGTTGCTGCTTTATGCGCACACCCATATGATTAGGTTTACCCCAACTGACGTAATTTTATATAATAATGGATGGTCTCAAGGATGTATTCACAATCCTTTGTCTCAGTCCTTATTTCCATTCTATTTTTTTATTCAAATATCATTTCTCGTTCCCAGAATACCCCTCCCAAATTGGGACTGGGGAATTCTGTTAAAAATACTTTAGCCATAAGGATTGTGATCAAAGAAAAAAAAAGAAGAGATTTTTCCCATCAGAATTTGGCAATGACTGACAAGTCCCATCTGGTGGAGCCCATGAAAACATTCATGGAGAGAAAAGTAAAACTTCGTCGAATCATAGAAAGCGAAGGCATTCCTTACACTTATGTTTCATCCTTCTCCTTTGCGGCCAATTATATTCCCAATTGTTTTAATGTAGGCTATTTCATCCCTGATAAGGGTGGGAATCAAGGTCTTCCTCCTCTTCCACCGGACACCATGTTAGTCCCTGGAGATGGTAAAGCCAAAGGTAAGGCATTACTTTCTGTACCTGCTTCGCTACCAATTATGTATAATAATGATGAAGCCTCACAATTGATATGTATTAGCTGTGTTATTTGTGTAGCTGTGTTTGTGATGGAGGAGGACATAGCAACATATACAATAAAGGCTGTGGATGATCCCCAGACCCTAAACAAAAACCTGCATCTACGCCCTCCTGCGAACATAATCTCATACAACGAGCTCATACGCTTGTGGGAGAAGCAAACTGGAAAAACTTTACAAAAGAACTACATGCCAGAACAACAATATCTCCAAAAAATTGCAGGTATATTCATTCTATAGGGACCTCATAATTCTAAACCCAACGTGTTAAAATGTTTGATGGTTATGTTTAATATTGTAGAGACCCCATTTCCTGGAAACATTGGACTGGATTTTGGGCATACCATATTATTAAAGGGAGACCAGACCAATTTTGAGATTGGAAGTGAAGACCTGGAGGGCTGTCAGCTGTATCCTGAAGTTGCTTGCACTAAATTAGCTAACTTTCTTACTAAAGGCAACTGAAAGTTTTTTGTTTTTGCAACTTTAAGTTCTGATGTGCTATTTTGCATTGTTACTCTGTTTTACATTGTGAGATGTGGTGAAATGTGTGTTGAATACAAGTTATATCATACAAGCACAAATAGATTTGGAGAGCAGAAATCTATTTTAAGGAGCAGAAAATAATTTGAGAAGCAAATTTAAAGGAGATTTATTCTTCAAGAAGACTAAGATTTTGTTGTTCAAGAGGTTGGTTGTTTAAGATAGCACTCTCAACATAGAGATTGTTGTGATGACACAGGGCAAGGGTTTACAATAACTAGATGCATCAGAATTTGAGGCAATTGTAGCAGAAGTTGAAGCAGAGAAAGCTGCAGAAAAATTCCACTCCTAGAGACTCATACATTGGATGTTTCAAACTTGGATTGATGGATATATCAGTAGCCTAGATGCTGATATTTTTATATTGTTGAACCTTTTAACATTTGGTGACTGCTTTTCTCATTATCGATTTTGCTTTAATGATTCAGGCATTACATATTTCTCTGTTCTTAACAACAGCCTTATGAGACATTGTCTAAAGATTTGTACTCAATCCAGTGAACTTTAATATGAAAAACTTTACCATTTCCTATTTATTTGTATCACTTGAATTGTGTTACATTACAAATGATAAAAAATATATTATGGATTTCACTGCAATAATTTCATCTGAGAAGAATCTAAATCTCTGTTATATTGTGGGATGTTATATTGTGGGATGCTATTGACAATTTCTATGTGTTAACGGACTTAAACTTATAATGGGTTCATAAGTGTGCATTATAGAGACCCTTTCATTTCCAACAAGCAGCTAATGTCAGTTGTAATAGAGACAACCCTTACTGGACATAATTGACTTTAGTTTTGCATAAGAATGTATTGAATGATTATTAATGCAAACTAAGGTGCACATTCTGTAAACTAAAGTTTATGTTGATCAATACTGATGCCTCTCATTTGTAATTTTTTAAGCTATTCACTATACCTTTACGATTGCTGCCATTTGCAATAAAGACTAACATTTACTAACCTATTCAAAATCCATTGTGTTTCTGCATAAAAACGTATTCAAGGGTAAGGAAGAGACTCTGATGGCTGTATTGGTTCAAATGAGGTTAATGATATGACCACGAAAAATGATATGTAAGATGTGAAATATTCAATGAAAGGGGATTCTTACATGGAATATTGCAAGCAATATATTGAATCACCAGAAGTGGTTGAAAAGAGCTATTAGTTAATGTTATCCAAATAGATACACTAAAAGCATTTTCAACCGAATAACTAACAGTAGTTAAAAGCGTTACTCAGCACTTAGGTGTTACAATTGACAGTGGTTTGAACACTGCAAAGATAGTGATATTTAGCCCTGTTAATTCATGTTTGTGGATGGGGATGTCATTTCTCAAAAATTAGGATACAAGGGGACGGGGTGTGTCACTAAACAAAACTTTTAGATGTATAAAAATTTAGTAAAATAAATATTATAAGAAGTTCACAAATAAAAATTCAAAAATTTGAAATGAGCTTTAAATCAGAAAAAGTCATAATATGAATGGCCAAAAGACAAAAACTAAGTTGATTCAACATCTTTCAAACAAAATCAAGTAAAAAACTTTGGGCTCCACAAGGTTTTTGGATACATAATGCTAATCCATAGCTTTAGATTGATTGTATGTCTATGATTGTTCAAAAGAATTATTTAATAAATTTGGTCCTGCACTTTGTTGTATGGGACAGTTCTACACAAACTATACTGTTGACAATGCACGATAGTCTTCAGGGACTGACAAGGTATGAATAATTTTTGAAGGCATTGACAAGGTATGAAGTATGAACATTCTCGAAGGTGTTGACAATGGATGAATAATCTTAAAGGCATTTCAGGAGAAGCTGATAATTATAGAGAATTCCTTTATCCTATTTTTCTATTTGTTTATAAAATTTCAATTGCAAGATAGTAAACAACAAGCTACTAATATGGAGTACTGCCTTTTTGCACCTTGCTAATTGATAATAATTCTATACGTGAAAATGTAAACCCCTTTTATTGTTTCCTCTTCTTAGAGGTACTTCTTTGGTCTTGGATGATAAAATTCTCTTTTGCAACATATGCCAATAAATTATCAAGCAAAAATACATACCAAATTTTCTTTCTTATTTTTTCCAACAATTGTTAGCACAAAGGAAGGCAAAGTATTACAGTGTTCCACGAGGATGCATCTTGGGGACTAGACACCTATCTTGGATGTCTGGGATGTTTGGAGACAAGGGGATGGGGACAAAATGCACCCCTACCCTACCATACTCCTTTTTGATGAAATTGGGAAGTCTCCATATTTTTCCTACAATTGGGGTCTTCTAGGATTGCCCTCATATGTTTTCCTAAAACTGGGCACACATGGTGTCCTCAGGATGTCAGAGGGTCCACCCCTTACTTGCACCTTTTAAACAAGAAAAAAGATTGTGGAAGGCTTCCTATGAGCATTAGATGGGTGAGACCAAGTCTTTTGAGGTGGAGTAGAGAAGAGAGTGAGGAATGGGTACCTCCATGCCTGCATCTTTTAAGCAGAAAAAGCGATATTTTGGAATGCTTCTAGTGAGCTTGTTGTGGTTGAGATAAAACCTTCTCAGGTGGAGTAGAAAGGAGAGTGAAGAATCTAGGTCGTCCTCTGTATTTAGTTGAGCTAATTTGATAGTGCTAACCCTGATATTTTTAGATGCTTACCTAAGTGCATGTACAAAACTTGGGTGCATCGACATGTACTATACCTTGGTTTTTTAGGGTTTGATTTTTGTAGGGTTTAAAATTGTAGGGCTTGAAATCCAATGGTTTCAAATTTTACATTTTAAAATTCCATGATTTGATTTTTTTTGGATTTTGATTATGGGGTTTAAATTTTTTAGGATTTTCTTAGGTGACTTTGTGTTGTTCCACTTAATTTGGTGAATACTGTTACAGAGGCCCTTGTGTTTTGGAGTCAATTTTCCCTTGCCTTGTAACACATAAGATAGTAACAAATGAAAAAAAGGATTTGGAAATTTACATTATTTTTCCAAGAAGATTTGTTGATTTTGTGCTATCTTTGGGTCATGTAATATGAATCAACACATATCGTTGCCTATCAATTGAATGAGTGTTGTAGAAAACATTGGTTATGATTGTATTTGGCATCAAGGAGGTTTGAATGATGTTGTAGTCCATGGGATGCAATCTTCCTAAGATTTTTAATGTGTGATTGCCAATAGGAGAGGATTATTTCAAATTTCACATATCTCACCATTCTATGAAGTTATCTTTTATGTGCTTCACTTGCTTCAAATGTTCACAACATATGGTTATGTTGATTATCCTTATTAACATTTCAAAATTACCTTTGCTTACTTTATGGATGTTTATTAGAAATTTTTTATACCACACAATAAAGACTCACAACAAATCTGAGTATCTGATCTAGACTAGAAAAGCATAGTCAACATTAGAGCTAGGCTGGAGATGGAACATTCAAATGGAATAACGTCTATAGATTATTCAACCTCAAGCTTTTAAAATAAGATATGCAAACTAACACAACTGCCTCGTCAATGCAAGCAAAAATTTTCAACCCCTTCATGAAATTCAACTCATACATGAGACAATTACTAAATGCTAACACAATTTCAATATTATGTATTAGGTGGTGTTTTCGTAGTGTACCAAATTATGTAATAATGAAATGATATTTCTATGTACATTCAAGTTAATCTTCATTGACCCATGTTATTATGTTCAAATTGAGATGATTTGTGCTAAACCAGATAATGAAAGCCAACTTTTATAGCTAAGTTTAGATTGAAAGCGTATGCGTATACAAACATTGCACTAATGCGTAAGTGTAGTGTTTGAAGTTTAAACTACAACTTTCAACTCAAGAATATTAAGAAAAATATGTTCTCAATTGGAATTATATGTGCTGAGTGCAAACTTTTTTCTTGAATCTTCTTATTAGAAAGCTATTCAAAATCATATAAAATATTCTATAATAGACAATCGACATAACTATTGCACCTTCTTCTGGTGCAAGTGCTAGTTTATATTATTAGGCCTTTAGGAATTTGTGAGTGCCAAGATCTCATCTACATCCTCACATCTCTTTTAAGAAGTCCTTGTTTGAGTCCCCACTTGGTGCAATATAGTAATAATTGTATTTCTAATGATCTTGATTTGGGTGTTACTATTTGTACACTAAATTATTGAGTTTGAGGCTCAAAATTTTGATTATGGAGGACATTTAGAACAATATTAGTTTACACATAGCTTGCTAGTTTAACCAATGCAGAGATTTGTAGATAGTGGATTCAATCATTTTGTGAATTATTGCTTACCAATCCATTTATTTTGGAAGCACTTCAATAGACATGTATATCTAAATAGATTTACTCGTTTTATAGACATGTGTGCTCATGTGATGAATATTAGTTTACACAGCTTGCTAGTGTTGAGGTTTACTTCAATAGACATGTATATCTAAATAGCTTTACTTGTTTTATAGACATGTGTGCTCGTGTGATGAATATTGAATTAAATTTGCTTGCTTCCAATGTGATTAAATGTATAGTTTATCTTCTCATGATTCTTCTACTTCTTCTTACACTAATTAAGTTTCAAAGTGTAATACTTTTCAAAGGGTAAATGATCCTAAGGATAAAAAGTACGGTGTAGTTTAGGCAATCTAGGAGCATCTCTAACCTAAAGCAATCATGTATCATCAAAAATATTTTTAACATTTATTTATTTTGTGGGTACTTTAAGTCTTTTCTAATTATTTTCTAATAAATTGTGATAGGTTTATAGTACCACATCCCACCACTTTTTTTTTTTTAAATTCAATCAACCTTCATTTTTGTCATTGCAAGTATAGTTAGTGTAGACATTAAAATAATTATTTCATTACTATTCATTATCACACCATTATTATGACTGTTATTCACATTATTATCATCATTATCCTATTATTAATCATCAATCATAATAATCTCATTTATTATTATTATTATCATTAGAATTATTTAATTAACATGAGCTAATTATCTATTTAATAAATTCATAAAATTCATCTTTATCCCCTTCACCAATTAACTCCATCAAATTAGTAACTCCTTATCAAAACATCTATTAAATAAATTCATAATTGTTTTCTCATAAATTAACTTCATCATCAAATGATAAGTTTCCTCACCAATTTTAGTTAACTAATCCACCTCTTCAAATCAACTCTGCAATCAATGGATTTAACTCCTTATCTCTGATCAAATCTCAATTATCCATCTAATCTTTTGAAAATATATAAATTCCTCCTTTCATTCATCATTTATATCACAAATCTCGACTACAAAGTTACCATGTAATCATAGAATACTATTTTTATCTTGATATTAAGAACATCCACACACTATCAAAGTCTTAAAGAAAATAACTTCAATGCATTCAGATGTATTTGGAAGTTTATGAAGTTAAAAAATAATATTTTTAGTTTTATAATCATTTATTCTAACCTTACTTACAGACATTTTGATGAACCCAATATGAAATACATGCATAGAGAACTTCTACGTTCTAATTGTTTTTCTAATTTTATTTTGTTGCAAAATTAGTTTTGCTTTTGTAATAAATCTTGTATATTCAGGATTCCCAGAAGCTTGACAGATGCTGTCACTAGTTTGGACTCGGCACTTGGGACTGCAAGACGGTTTCCATACAAATGTCAACAAAGATTTGGCAGAAACTGGGGACAAAAATCATTTATAAGTTAAGGTGTTTATCTTAACCCTGACATATTTGATCTTAATAAGAAAACTATTTCCTGCTTGTGCTATGAAACAAACACAAACTCAAATACATAGAACATGAAATTTCTCCTTTTTGAAACAATTCAATCTTTGAATAATTTCTGATATTTTAACATCCAAATTTGCAAAATTGATCACAAACATACCATTGCACAAGAAGCAAGGCTCTTTAAATTCTATATTTCAATCCCCTCTCGATGTTGGAATAATTTACAGCATATAAATAATACATGAAAAACAAAATTTAAAACTCAGTAACAAAGACAAGACACAAACACAAAGACACAGAATTTATCGTGCTTCACCAATTGGGCTACATCCACATTGAAGCAGAGGAATTCTAAATTATTAATCTCTGTTTTTTTCAACCAGAGACAATAATAGTCCTTTATCCACAATGTATTTACAATTGTATGTGGAATACCAACAGCCTGCGTACAAAGGATAAGAAGTCAGTTGGACTTCACTTATCCAACACTAGGCACGACGCTTGCTGAGACGCCATGAGTTTGGTTCATTGTAACGGTCATAAAGGGGATCAATACGCTCCTGCCGCTTGCGCTTGCTTAGTTTGGTAGAATCAGCTACTTTGAAAAATCTTGGTGGCAAATCCACCAAGCATTTTGGATCAACAACAGTGACCTCCCTCATGTACTCTTTAGTAGTCATTACAAGTTCATGGTAGATCACCCAATCTGGCTGCCTTTGGAAAAGAGCACTGCTAGGATGAATATAGACTGGCTGATTCTCAACTAGAGTTCTATATCCTTCCTGAGGATCCTTCCTAGCTGCATGGAAGAAATAGCCGGCAGCAATTGCCTTCCTAATCTTATTTAAGTTCCTTCCAGCACTCAAAACATTTAGCTTATACCTGCAAAATCACAAGAGTGTTAAGAATCCCAATAACCATCAAACTTTATAAATCAAGAAACTGCATGCTTACTGTGTTTGCAGAGACAGGAAACACTATATGCATGCTATATTTGCAGAAACAGAAAACACTATATGCTTACTGTACTTGCAGAAACGGAAAACACTATATCCATATTATATTTGCAGAAATAGAAAACATGGCTATCTTCAATTGAGAAATCTGACTTTGATCATATGTCGTTGTAAAGGCAAAATTACAGGTCATAATTTATCAAAAAAGTCACAATTGGGGAATAAGTCCGGCAAGCACAAATAAAAGTAGAGCATTATCTGTAGCAGTATATTATCTACAGCATACTGCTATGTATTTTCACTCGAAAAAATTAGACTACAGCAACAAATAAAATGTTACAATTCGACAAACATTAAGAAAACAAATATGTCAAGCATATAGAAAGCATACCTATCCGTAATAGTGAGTAACTGTTTTCTCACATCCTGAGCCCTCCTTAAAGACCGAGACTGAAGAAAGTTCTCAAAACACCAGGGCCCTGAGAAGTTGTTAGCCTTCCAGGCTTCATATACTGCCAACAAAGTTAAATGGTCTCCTTCTGGCTGGAAAAACTTTGCTCTCTTCTCATCAGCCTGAGCCTGCTTCTCTCGCGGCCTATAGAAAATGTTTTGTGTCTGAAGCATAGCTATTATAGTTAAGATCTCATCACTGCATCCCAGATCCACACTGGCAAGGAGCATTTTTGACGCAGGAGGGTCTAATGGAAATTCCGCCATCTTCCTTCCGAGCTTGGTTAGAAGACCTTCCTCATCCAAAGCCCCTAAGCTGTACAGTTGTTCCATAGCAGAAATGAGAGCTTGAGGAGGAGGGGGAACCATAAAATCAAAAGACAGGAGGTCATTAATTCCCATGGCTTTCATAGTAAGCGTTGTAAATCCAAGGTTAATCGTCTGTATTTCTGGCACAGTTGTAGGTAACATCTCATTACGGTATGCACTTTCCGTATATAGGCGATAACACTTTCCAGGACCTGTACGACCAGCTCGTCCAGCTCTTTGCTTGGCGGATGCTTGAGAAATTGGGGTGATGACCAGAGAGTCCAGTCCAAGCTTAGGGTTGTATACATTTTGCTTAGCAAAATCAGGATCCACAACGTAGTAGATTCCATCGATCGTAAGAGAAGCCTCAGCAATATTGGTAGCGACAACCACTTTCCTTTTACCTGGGGGAGCAGGATCAAAAATTCTGGACTGCATCTCACTGGGTAAAGCACTGTATATTGGCAATATGATTAGTTCAGGAACATTCTTCCCAAGACCTTTCATTCGCTCATATAGAATCTGACATGCAGTATCAATTTCTTCTTGGCCAGTTAAGAATAGAAGAACGTCACCTTCAGGTTCTGTCAAGTGAATCTGCATAACTGTGATCAATGCAGCATCTAGATAGTCACTTTCCGGTTGTTTCGTATATAATATCTCTACAGGAAAAGTCCTTCCAGGGATAGTGAAAATGTTGCAGTTAAAGAAATACCCTGAGAATTTCTCAGCATCGAAAGTTGCAGAGGTGACAATTAACCGAAGATCAGGTCGACGTCTAATTAACTGCTTCAGCAACCCAAACAAGACATCAGTATGAATTGTTCTCTCATGGGCCTTATCTAGCATCACTACTGAATACTGAGACAATTCTTCATCAATTAAAATCTCTCTAAGAAGCATGCCATCAGTCATGTATTTGATCACAGTTTCTGGTCCAGTGCAATCTTCAAATCGGATGGCATATCCAACCTCCTCTCCCAACCTACATCCAAATTCCACTCCCACTCTTTTTGCCACAGACATGGCTGCCACTCTTCGAGGTTGCGTACGGCCAATCTCACCTCTGGTAGTGTAGCCGGACTCTGCCAAATATTGGGTTACCTGAGTTGTTTTTCCCGAGCCAGTCTCTCCAATAACTAAAAGAACTTGGTTGTCATTTATTGCCTGGATTAATTCCTTCTTCAACTTGTATATAGGACGACTCTGCCTTTGCTCTTGAATTGATAACTTTGAGCGCTGTCCAAAAGTTGGTGCTTTTCCAAAAGCGTCTTTCTTCCACTCGGGCATATCATAAGCAGAAAGGCCCACACCTCTCAACTCCTGTGCAAGATGTCTTTCACCTGTTTCTGGCATTGGGTTCTCCCATGGTCGATTCAAGTCTTTTGGAATTGAGTCCAACATGGTTCTCTGCTGCTGTTCCCTAAGTTCCGTTCTTTCCTTTGCAAGGGCAGACTGTGTCATGGCTGCTCTCTGTAATGACCCATCAGGATTCTTAACAATTTTTACTGGTGAGACATCAATAGAGTAGCGCGTCTGCCCTTGTAAAAATGCAGGCTCATCTTCATTTAATTCTATCTCAAGCTCTTCCTCGGCACCCTCCTCCTGATAAAGAATGCCATCGCCATCATCATCATACATGGGATGCTCTCTTGCTGCAATCAGCTGTTTAGCTTCCCACTTCTCTGGCGAGCTCATCCTTCTGGAAGGCATGTTTTCATCCTCCTCTAAATTTGTTATACCTGAAAGCCCGGTTCTCTTCATGCGAGGCCGATTAGAGCTAAGAGGATTCGCTCGAAGCGCATCATCTTCGGAGGGTTTCTTCATAGGTAAGAGATCCTTACCTGTCTTCTGATCCACATCCCTCATGGAAAGACTCAATTTCTGTCCTGACATTGATATTACACCCAAACTTCCTGATCTCTCTTCACAGCTTCCTTAGCATTCACCACTCTGCGGTTTGCAATCTGCTGAACATGAACCAAACCCTCCTTACCCCTAAATTCATTCAACTGGACAAAGCAGCCTGTATCTATCACTCGACACCCTTCCCAGATACACCCCATACAATTCAGGCTAGCTCGACCTTTTCGCTGGCGGTGGTAGGCTGTAGCTCTTCTGCTCATCCCTGAAATTAATTTCCTTGTCGATTTCATTAGCTCTGTGCCGGTTATCGGGCACAGCAAGCCTAGGGAATTCTGCTGGCTTCTTGCTCCCTTTGGCTTTAATGACGGTTTTGGGTTTCGGAGGAAGAATTGCATGGATGACGGTAAGCAGAGTGATGACAAAATAGAATGGTAATTCAGCACCGTTTTCCTTGAGAAGAGCATGGAATTGATCGACTTTGAGGCTCTTCTGCCCTAGATCAGTTATAAACTCCGCTAATACTTTATCAGCGCATCCCACATGCGCCTCCAGCTCTGTGCACACCTTGGAAACCAGGGACAAATACTCGAGTTTCTTCAACACATCTTCCATTTCTTTTGCCCCATTTCCAGCAACTATCCTACATTTTCCCTTCTGCTCTGTGAGTGCTTTCACCCTGGAATCAAATTTGCTAACTTCAACTGCCCCGTAGAATCCAACCTCTGAAGAGTTCTGCGTGCCTGATCAACGGTGCTCAGGGCTTAAATTTGACGGTCGACCCTGCTTGTCAAGCAATTTTTTTGTGAGGGTCATTTATTTGAAGTTGCCTTTCAAATATTAAAGGCTATCTATTTTAAGAAAAATATATGTAGATTGAAAAAACATATATAGGAATAATTACATAGAAATTTTGACAGTTTAACTAAAATTTTGACTTTCAAGTGATACAGTCTTCCTAAAATTTTAATTGTATTTTACAGCTAAAATGACTAAATACGGCCATCAAATTTAAGCCCTAACGGTGCTTCATGCAAGACAGATATCTGCAGTTCACAAGCACTAATTTATCTCATGCAACTACTTATAAGTTAATAAAAAAGCTAGTTTATCTCATGCAACCGCTTTTAAGTTAATAAACTGCATCTTTAGTTTGCTTAGCATGATCAATGCATGCTTTCCCTGCATGGTTGATGTTTTCTAGGAGAAGCTGCATGATGCGTAATAAGCTTTCTCAAGCTTTCATGTACTACTAATGTTCACTTCTTGTTTCCTGCATGATGTGTAATAAGCTTTCTCAAGCTTTCTTTATGTATTACCTGTCGTCCCAATGTTGCTTAAGTCTAATATCTCCTTATAGATGTCCTCCCCAATTCCCATGTAAAATTTTATTTACGGGAATATGATAATTTAGAATCTTTTCTTATATTTGTGGAACAACTTAAAAATTAAAAATTGTGGGAAAGGGATAATTTAGAATCTTTTATATTTTGGTGAAGTGGCTATTGTTTGGGAATTGAAAATAAGCTGTGAAAAAAAATGGAAGGTGGAAACAAGCAACATATTGAAAAAGTTTTAGGTGGCTCAATAAATTTCTTTCCCTCTTTTTTATTTGCTTACAATTTTTCCCTCCAAATTTTATCTACTAAAATTATTATTGATATTATTTATTCATACATATAAATAAATAATAACTTGATGGTTGCTTAAAATTAAGCAGTGAATTAAAATTCTTGGGGCCACTAGCTCCACAAATTACTCCTGAAATATTTGAACAATGGCTACTAACCAAAATAAGCTAAATAGTTGCATGGGGACCTGCCCTTACTTCAGTGCACTACTTTTTCTATTAAAACAACACCTCACAAAACTTTTGAGTGTGTAGAAGACATTATACAATCAAGCTTTGTTCAGTTTGTTGTGCGCTTTGTTTTGAGTAGAATTTATAAGTTTTTTATGTATTGATTATTGAATATGATGATTTTTACAATTTACATGTTTAGTATAGTATAAGAGCATAAGTTTGCAATCTTCAATTGGTATCGAAGCAGGTTGCAATTTTTTTTTTTTTGTAGAATGGCAAATGGTGGCAATTTTTCATTCCAGCTTCCCCTATTTACTTGAGATAACTATGACTATTGGAGTATAAAGATGAAGACCCTACTCTTATCCCAAGATCTCTGGGAATTAGTAGGAGGATACACAAAACTTGCAAATCAGAATGCATTAAATGATTTAATAGAAAATCAACGAACTCAGTTGAAAAAAGATGAAAAGGACAATTGAGTTCTATTTTCCATCCAATATGCATTAGATATGTCAATTTTCCCCCGTATAGTTGGTATGACAAAATCAAAGGATGCATGAGAGGCTCTACAAACTGCATATTAAGGATTTGACAAAATAAGATTGGTAAGACTTTAAAATTTTCGAAGAGATATTGAAAATTTAAGGATGAAAGAAGCTAAGTCTATTCAAGAGTTTATTACTAGGGCTCAAAGTATTGTGAATCATCTTAAAACTCAAAGGGAAAGTGTCACAAAGCAAAAAATTGTAGAATTTTTTTTGAGATCTCTTCCTCAATGTAAGGATGAAAGAAGTTGAGTCTATTCAAGAGTTTATTACTAGGACTCAAAGTATTGTGAATCATCTTAAAACTCAAGGGGAAAGTGTCACAGAGCAAGAAATTGTAGAAAATATTTTGAGATCTCTTCCTCCAAAGTTTGATCTAGTGGTGATAGTCATTGAAGAAAGTAAAGATCTAACCTCATTCAAAGTTGCAGAGTTGATAGGTTCTTTGCAATCTCATGAAGAGCATGTGCAGCGATCTATAGAGAACCTAGTGTAGGCCTTCCAATCTATTGTAAGAATTGAAGAAAAATCTATAGCACCTTCTCAATCAAACAAATCTCAAGGGGAGTCTTCTACATCTAGAGGACGTGGCAGAGGAAGAGGAAGAGGAAGAAGTTATGTGGATCGTAGAAGCATCCAGTGCCGATATTGTGAAAGGTATGGATGTTATGAATATGAATGTAGAAAGAAAAAATATGATTTGAATAAATCAAGAGCCAACTATACTAAAGAGTCTTTTGAAGAAGCAAAAAACTCTACATTCTTCATTTGTAATTTGGCAAAAGAACCTCAAAAGGATGTTTGGTTCTTGGATCTAGCGGTTGCTCAAATCATATGACAAGTAAATCTAATCTCCTTGTCAAATTAGATGAATCTATAAGGAGTCAAGTAAAATTTGGTGATGATGATAAAGAGGTTGATGTAATGGGAAAAGGTACCCTTACAGTGAAGACTAAGCAAGGAGAAACTACATTTATTCATGACATTTTGCATGTGCCCAAATTATAGCATAATCTTTTAAGTATTGGGAAGCTTGTAGCAAAAAATTACAAGGTTGTGTTTGAAGATAATTGTTGCAAAATATTTGATAAATCAGCTAACCATCATCTTGTAGCAAAGGCTTGTATGGCAGAGAATAAATTATTTCCTCTCACATTGGTGTCCGCTAAGATGCATGCCCTTAAGGTAGCCACAAATGATTCATGGTTATGGCACCAACGGTATGGTCATTTGAATTTTCAAGGATTAACTTTTCTTCATAAGAAAGACATGGTGAGAGGACTTCCTGCAATTCAAGCAAAGGAAGTTTATTCCTGGGGTGTGTACTTAGCCTTGGTAGCATCTAGACAGTTTTCCGGTGAACAAATCATGGAGGGAAAAATCTCTAGAGCTTGTGCATAGTGACATTTGTGGTGACATGCAAGAGGAATCTTTGGGTAAGAATATTTATTTTTTGAAATTTATTGATGATTTCTCATGCCACACATGGGCTTATTTTCTTAAATAGAAATTCGAGGCACTTGAATGCTTCAAGCACCGTAAGGCTATGGCAGAAAATTGAAGCAAGTATTCTCTCAAAATACTCAGAACAGATAGAGGGGAAGAATTCACTTCCAAAGAGTTTTTAGGTCCACATGTTGTTGCTTAACTCAATTTTCTGCTTAAAATTAACCAGTTAAATATCCCCATGAAATTTTTTATTAATGAAAACTGGATAACTTGGAATCTTATCCTATTTTCCTTAAGCAACAACTACTTAAAAATTGTAAATAGGATTTGCAAAATTTGGGGGGCTGTAAATAAGTAGTTGTTGCAAATAAAAATAAAATGACATCTGGCACCACATATCACTTTTCCTTTTTTTTTATCACTTATTTTTTCCCTTTTATTTTTTCCTTCCCGCACAAAATATTGTTAATATATTTTATTTTCTCAAAATTATTATATTTTCATTGTTGACACTACTCTTTGTCTAAATATAGTTTTCTGAAAGATACATTTTATCAGGTATGCTATTTAATCACTACAACATGCTTTATATTTGTTGTAGTCGTTATTTGCTTGACAATGTTGTTTTCATTATACTAGTTGGTGTTTTCATTGTTTTCATATATATGCACTATTTTCAATTCTATGCGTCATTGCTTAAGAAAAGAAAGACAAAGCTAGAATAATTAATTTTTCTCATTAAATTTCATTTATTAATGCTTCTAATCCATAAACAATTATAGAATTCTGCACGAGAAGCGTTGGATCCATTTATCAACTATTGTTGTTTTCATCATTCTCATATATATAAATTATTTTCAATTCTATGCATCATCACTTCAGAAAAGAAAGACAAAGCCACAATCATTAGATTTCTTTTTCTGTAAGTTTCATTTATAATGCTTCTAATCTGTGAAGCATTGGGTAAAGGTCCCTGGTCTTGTGTTTTGGGTTATCTATATTTTTCTCTCATTTCAATTTATAAAAAAGTTCTCTGGACATATTGGTTTGACACAATGGAGCACTACAGAGAAATAGACCCCAGTTCAAATCATCCAAGCATAATAGCAAGCTAAGCGAACTTGATTGAGGGAAACTCCATGGTTATATGTGGTATAGCCAAAATGGTAAGGGAGGATGGATGGTTTGTTGGAATTCTTGTGTTCCAGGCACAATTCCTAACCGTGTTGATTGATGTTATCCCACGGTTCATGATGCCAGATTGAATCCCCTGTATCAACCCTACAAGCGTTACCTAGACATGATGAGTGCCAGGTGGACCATTGAAGCTCATGAGAAATGTGTTCTTGTTAGCTATTAATAAAAGATGAGTAATGAAAATTTCACCTAGATGCAAAGAGTGCCAAGTGGACCATTCAATTTCATTAGAGATAGGCTTTTTGTATGTCTTATGAATGGTGGTTCGAGGAGATTGAATTGATATTAATAACAACCACTTCAAAGATACACATTGATAATGTAGAAACACAAAGTGTGTACGAATAACATCAATTGTTGTCTCAATACTTTTAACTTATTCCTTTTTAGCTAGAAGAGAATTTAGAGGTGAGAGCTTGTTATTTACCAATAGGCCAATATTCTAAATGTATTGAAGCAGTTTAATTATTATGACCATTTTTTATTGACAATGAAGATTTTATAGTAAGAATATATTTGGTTTAGAAACATCTTGGAAATATAATTCATTGTTGTAAGATGTTAAGATGCATTTCTCTTTTGGAAGATGGTTGTGAATATCACTTCAATGTTCATGATATCACTATGCAGATAAACTAAAGAAAATCACAAGCTATGCGATATATGAATCATATACAAAGGTATAATGATAGACCCATTATCAGTTTGAAGGTAATAACAATGGTTGGAACACTTTGATGATATTGTATACCTTTGTTTTGTAGTAGACTTCTTAAGATATCAATCCTAGTTATTGAACCATAAAGAGAACTGAACATCTAAGGAAGAAACATATAGTGCGATGATTGTCACATGTGGAAATTAATCTAGTTTAGGTTTTCTCAAAGGGATTCTCATATAAAGTTATAACCAAATATCAAGACCTCTTAAAATCTTAGGTCTAGAAGCCTTCTAAACAATATGTACCTACAAGTAGTATCAAAAGCATTGTTGAAGTATAGAAAGACATTGTAGTTGGTTGTTGCTTTATCTTTCACATGTTAGGATGAAGAATTAAGACAGGGTTCTCCAAAGTGATTGAACTTAAAGCATCTTTGTAGAACCTCTATAAAATGTATAATATTGGTTGTAGATGGCATATTCATGTCATACAAGTAGCATATCCAACCACAGGGTCAACATCATTTGATCTATGATCTCAAAGAACATCAGATGTGGATCTAACACAACGATTAATCTAGAAAATTATTGTTCGTTTGACCGTAGAGTGAAAGCTCAATGGATAATAGTCGGGACAACCTTACATGGTTTCCTAAAAATGATTGAGAAAAATTCACTAGGTTGATTTAGGACATAAACTTGTTCAGCTGTATCTGCACGTAATTTTCTTTCAAATAAGTTTCAAAGCATGGTAAAAGGATATTTGGTTAGGGAGAAAAGTGTGTTAGCATTAGAGTTTTTCAATTAAATCTTGGTAATAGAATATCATTATTCCAGAATAGAGAAAAATTTACAAACATTACATAATTTATTATGATCCTATTATTTGGGATTCATAACTTAACTTCTAGCACTAGCAACCTTTGTTTTACATGGGCATAAGTTTGAATAGTTTGTAGTACAATAAACTTGTGGAGCTCATTTATGTCTATGTATTGTATGTCAATTATGATGCATTTCAACATTTATGCCTATTGGTAAATAAAGAGCTCCAAGATGTATGAATAGTTTGTTATGTATAAGTTTGGCTACTACAGTAGTCATTATTTCACCTCTGTGTGAATGAGCTATATTTCTCCTCTCCTTATTTCACCTTTTCACTTTTGTGTGAATGAGCTCCACACCTATTTCACCTTTTCACCTTTTGCAATATGATGAATACTTATTTATAGAATTATTTTTATTAAAATTTTGGATTGGTATAACTGACACCCAAATCATATTGTGAATTTTGTTGTTTTAATGTAGGTACCAACCACTTATTCTTTTTTCATGGATAATACTACATACCGTCCAATTCCTCAATGTGGTTTCATAAATTTCACTTCATTACTTTCACAAGACAATGTAGGTGAAAATTTGTTGTCGCTAATGATGACTATTACTCAAAGTTTGTTCCTAGTACACAAGGGCTCAATGAAGAAGTGGTCACAAAAGAAGTGATAATTGAAAAGGAAACTCCAACCAATGAAGTAGAAATCACTAAAATTAGTTTCATGTAACTCCTCAAGAAAAACTAGAGTTCGTTGGAGCATTGCAAACACAATGGTTATAATCGAAGCTAAAATAATTGAGAGAGAAATACAATCAAGTGGTGGTGCAATAAGAAAAGCATTAAATTCGACTGAAAAGTGGAAAATTATTCAAGAATATTGCTCTGCTCATGGTGTTCCTCGCACAACAAACCAATGTCGAGATCATTGGGAGCATATTTAGCCTAACTACAAAAAAATTAGAGACTATGAACATAATATTCCATCTGGGCATGATAGTTACTAGAATATGACAAGTCGTGAGAGGGTTGAAAAGAAACTTCCTAAAAAGTTCATTGTTGAACTTTATGATGCAATGGACACCACATTTGGTAGAGATCGAGCCATCAATCCAGGAAATATCACTATTGACTCTTTTGATACAAGTTATGCATTTGATTAAAATAATCCTCCAAATGAAGATGAACCATTGCATGAACCTGAAACACCGGATATGGACAGTCATGACCAATCTAAAAATGGTAGTGAAAGAGACAAACAATTCATAGGGAAAACATGAAAATCAATTTCCAATGTAATAGGCATGAAGGATGTTACTGTTAACAATAAGTTGTTGGTTTCTACTCTACAAATGGTTGAAGAGGGATGCATGAAACACCATGAACAACGCATAAAGAAGGATGATTCAATTGAAGAAAGGCTATTGAAGCTTGAAGAGTAGAAAATTAATGTGCAAATGAGCATGGTTTCAACACTAAACAATATTGGCCAAGCAATGTTGAAAATCAACCAATCATATGAAAAAGAAGATTGATTTTGTGTTTGCTAATGCCATAGAACAATTTGCAGTATTTGAGCCTTTTGTTGTTATCTATTTGTAATAAAAACAATGTATTTTTGTTCAATTAGTTTGATGTTATCTATTTATAAAATGTATTATAACCCTTGAAGCTTCCTTTTCCTTAATTTTTAGGAAGGCTGCTATACAAGTGGAGTTATGTTTTAAGACTAATTATTGGGTTATTTGAACATTTCTTATTATTATTTACAAGTGGAGTTATGTTTTAAGGACTATTGTAACAGTGTAAATTCTTGTTATATGAAATGTGGCTTGCGCAAGCTAGGGCTTTGTTATCTCTTTCCTCAAATCAATTTCTTGATGTTATTTCAGATTTCAAATCATCAATGACTATGTTTGTTTCATTGTTCTTAGCAGTTTAAATGTGTTTTTTCTGCTTGAGAGTCAATGGGATTCATTCTAGTAAATATTTTTAATTATCTTTTGGCCTTTTTTGTGTTTGGCCTTTATCCAACCAACACACATCCTCATCATTGTAGATCTATTTAAATTTTTTAATCCACAACAATGAAGCATATGAAGTTTAAGTTTTAGTTCATCAAAGATCCATTTAATCCACAACAATGAAGCACATAAGGTATCAATTTTGGTGGCTCATTATTGTCTTCTGCTATTCTTCATTCTCCATGTGTATTTCCTGCTCAGTGTATGTGCAACCATATCAATAGTTAGTTATCTTTAGAATGTTAGATGTCTATCTCTCATTCCTGCAAACTAAATATCGTGGCTCTCTAGTAATCCTAATTGGTGGTTCTTGTATCTTTCAGAAAAATATCACTTATGAAGTCTTGAATTATTTTGAGTTCATCCATGAATTTTTCTTGAAGATTCTAAATTTTAAAAGACTAGTCATTGAATATTCTTGTCCCCTTCCTTTCTTCTGCAACTAATGCCTATTTGTATTTTGAATGTGATGAATGACTAACAGAATGATGGGTGACAACTCAAAACAAAACAGTGTGTTTAAGTTAGATATTGATGCGACTTCTATACTTTTTAATAATTAAAATAATGAAAAGTTCTATTAATATATGGAGGTAAATTACAAAACTGTAGAACACAAAAGAATTGTGTGTAGGGGAATTTGCTAAGATCAGGAAACTACAAAAGCTTTAGAACTAAGAGCTTGACAACAAAGTCCAGATGGAATTGAGATTCTTTAATGTTTAATGGTTCTTTTTACTAGCCTAACAAAATGTCATACTGACATTTCTAGGATAAAATTAAACTTATTTTTGAGGCAAGAAGTATTTTTTTTTCAATTTACTATTCTGGCCATTCATAACCTCCAAGAATTGATTGACAGAACACAAAAGAGTCTAAGATAACCTCCAAGAATTGATTGACATAATATCCATTTAAGCCTGAAAAAATCAGCAACATTCTAAAAGTCTTAATCTGTAGCACCCCTCCATTTTGGCTCTTTTGATTGGACAATGTTTTCTTTGTTATGCTTTGTTATGCTATTACTTTGACTATGGTACTTGGTTCTATTTGATCGCAAACTGTTAAGCGATGCATATGTTATATTTTGATGTGATGGAATTTTACTCTAATGTTATCATTATGGCCTATTTTGAATTAGCTTAGCAGATATTTAATTAATGATGCTTTATGCTTTTGAGTATATTATTGATGTTAGACTCGTCAGTTAGAAAGTTTGTATGGGTGAAGGGGACGGGATTGTATCACTCGCTTGCGAGCGCCCTTCGATTCTGAGATTTCCTCTTCACGGTGTGTTTTATTATATCATATATATGCATGTTCGATATACTCTTTGTTCGCAGGTTGACAGGTACAAGACATCGACTCCACCTAATTTCACAGGTTGAGCATGTCCATTGACCAACAGTAATCGATTGGGAGATAGTAGCTAGGTTTTTCGTGCCAAGTCATCACCCTGGTCATAGTGTGTCATTGGGTTGTAGTCGGGTTTAGTTGTTTTAATGTTGTCCATTTCACATTGGTTTTTATTTAATTTCAAATTATAAAGGTAAATAAATGGCTCGGGTAGTTAAATTTATGATTAAATATATCTAGTGGCAATGTTAGAAATGTTAATTATCTTATTAATTAATTTAATTTAATTAATAAAATAATCTAATATTGGATTAGATTTATTTTATTGATTAATTAAATTAATGGAGATGAATTGATTTAAGTTATTCATTTTGGAATTAATAGGTATTTTGATTGAAATTAGAAAAATGAAAATATGTTTTAAATTACATTTTTTGAAAATTAGTATGTAAAAGAAATTTTGTTTTAAAAAGAGTTAAATTCCTTTTTGTTGAAAAGAAATTTTTAAAATGTATGAAATTCATGTTGAAAGAAATTTTGGGTTTTAATTTAAAAAAAAATAAATCAAAATATATCCAAATTTGCAATAACTATGGTGGATGGGATATTTTAGGGTATTTGACTAAATTTGGGGAAAAAACTTAGGGAAGCATTCCATTTGGATTTTTGGATTTTTGAGTTTCAATTTTGGAGAAAGAAAAATTGTTGCAAAAAGAAAGAGGAGGGTTTTGTTCTTGTGGGATTCAATCTTGGATTTGCAAGGGGAGGCTTGGAAGGAGATCAGGATTTTTAATTTGGCAAGAAGCTCAACACTAAATTGTTTCTTCAAACTTCAGATCACATCACAGGTTCTTTTATGTTTAATTGTTTTGAAATTGTTTTGGATTTTCAATTGAAAACTGGTTTTGAACAAATTTGAAACCCTTTGTTGAGATCATGAAAGAAAAAGAAAGCAAAGAAAGATTCAAACAATGGAAAACTGAAAGTTGCACAAAAGAAATTTTCATTTCAAATTTGAAATTTAAACCCAAATATTGTGTTGACAAATTAATTTTATTGCAAAAATTATGTTGTGAAGTTGCACAATTTGGCTGAAAATGGGAATTTTAGGTATATATTTATAAATATGTCTGTATATAGATATCCTATTATATATATATACATACAAGTATATTTTATAAATATATTGTGTTTTATCATTCTGGAAAATTGGTTTCAAAAATTTTAACACACAGGAAATTCCCTGTGCAAAGTAAACAGGGGAGGGTTTTATTTTTGTTTAAAAAAAATAAAGTCTATTGTGAGTGGGGAGGCCGCAACCATGGCTGCACAGCCGCCCCATGGAGGGGCACTGCTGTGGCAGCATTCCCCACAGCATGTGGGGAAGGCGCGGCAGTGGTTGCGCCCTTTCTCCCTATGGGAGGCCCATGGGGCCAGGGTTAGTTCACTTTTTTTTTAAAGAAAAAAAAATAAAAATAAAAATTCATTTTTTTAAATTAATAATATTATTTTACATTATTGTATATATATATATATTATATATATATATATATATATATAATATGTATATATTATGTATATATAATATATTATAATTTAAATTAATATTTTATTATTAATATTTAAATGTATATATTATATATATATATATATATATATAAATATATATATATATATTAATATATATATATATATATATATTAAATATTAAGGGATTAATTTTATTGGTTGGATTATAAAATAATATTTTGTTTTAGACATATATATTTAAATGTTTTTTTTTTTAAATATTTAAATATAGATTTTTAAATTATTATTCTATAAGCATTGAAAGAAATAAAAATGACTTTATTTGAAAAGCTGATTTTGATTATTATGGGTAATTGAAGAAACAGGGGGATAAATTATTAGTTTAAATTCTTCAATATTGAAATTGTGATTTTTAATTACTTTTGTGTAGTTGCAAACAATCTTTAATTAATTGTATTTGATTACATGCAATACATCATTGTTTGGCTTGGATTTAGGAAATCCTAAAGTAGGTGATTAAATCGTCAATTTCCCTTTCATTATGTAATCTCCCTCTTTCGTGTTGTTAGGAAAATAGAGTTAAATGTTATGTAAGTCTTCCAGATTGGGGTTCCTTTTAATTTAGTGGTTTGTCGTAATTTGTAGTCAACCTTTGTTTTTCCTTGGGTAGTGTGCCTTGTTGGATCCAGTTAGATACCCGGTTATCATGAACGGGATGTGTGGACTTTATGTTGTGGATAGGGAGTCATTCTCCTTAGGTTGCACTTGTGTACCCTTGGGTGTGGAGTTATTCCATGTGTTTTCTTAGAGAAGTGGCTTGCAATGAGGGTCGACACACAAAGTGGTGTCAGGGAAACTCTTTGTAAGTTAGTTAATTCAGTGATAATGTAAATAAACTTATTAGAGGTTTAGGTTGCATCAAACACTTAATAAGATTAATTTTTCCTCGCTCATGGATACAAGGGCTTGTATAGACTTGGGATGAGACGAGAAGGCCTGGAATGGCAAGATCGTTATCTCATCTCTATGAGAGATAACTGATTCCGCATTGGTTTGCATGAGGGGTCGAGAGTCGTTAGAGGTTTCCAAGATATCCCGAGATGGGGGCCGTGACCTAGGAAGACTTACCAGGATATCCCATGTGACATTGTGATGACACTTCTCTTAAGTCAACAATATTTTTATATCAGTGATGCAATTGATTATTTAACTTTGGAAGCATTGTAACCATTGTGTTAAGTGACGTTGTACTTGTATTTAATCCAGTTCAGTTTTGTGTAGCCTGTGTCTAGAGGTAGATGGTCCTGTCTAGGAATCCCGGTTACTATCTCCTAGCACGGGGGGTGAGTCTTCGAGTATCACATGGTTGGGTGGAATGTGTACCTTAATCCATTGGGTCGTCTTCTTGTTCGTGTGGATGAGATTTCCAGTTGGAGAGCTCGTGGGATCCAGTACTTTCATGCTTTATTCTTTTCAGTTATTATTGTAATTTTATTACCCCTCATTTGTATCGAGGTGGAAGATGTAATTTGTAACCATGTTTATTGGATTTACCTCATTCGGGGAATGAGAGTTGTAATCGTATTGTAAATTATAGTATTGGAAACATGTGGTATCTCTTATGCCTTTGATGTAATTTTATCATGTATGGAATGTGTGTGTATTTAATTTGTTAAGTAATTAAATGCTATGGTTTTAATTCATGTTTCTTGTTTGGGTTTAAGTAAACTCAGTCTCGTAACCTTAGGGGTTGTTGGTAATGGGTAGTGAACTTGCATGTTAATTGTACTTAAAATAAATAAATAAATAAATAAATTAGTACATTTGAGTAGTATATTGCAACTTCCCCTAGGGTTGCGTGGCAGGGCGTTACATAATCCATCTTCTTTAACTATATCATTGATTGACAATGCCTTTGCATCAATCTATTTTCCATCCCATCCTTAACATTTCCCATCTGCAATAGATTTTAATAGCCATATAGTATATATAGTATATATACCACAATACCATTCTTAATTGTGAATGATATTCACATCACACAATCATCTAAGGGTCATATCTCATGGGTACATACTCATTCAATATAAAGCACACAATAAAACCAACCACTTTCTACAGTATATATTCTTTATCAGTATCCCTTGTTAACCTATACCCATCTCTTAATGATATTTCAATTCCATAGTAGGATGGAAGCTTCATCAATTTAGCCAAGCAATTACTTACATGTGTACCAAAGCTAACATAGAGTGTTATCGCCAAAATAAAAACAAAAATAAAATCAGCTAGGTTGTAATACAAAAATCCTGGTTGGAAAATTACAATCTAATCTTGCTCCATCAAGCTTAGAGATTAGAGAGTTGGAGGAAAATTCCAACATTTATTAGTACTATTCACAAACACTAATGATGTGATTTGTCTCAGAAAATCAAGGCTAGGTCACCATTTTTTCCACATGATCTGATAACAGTTTATCCAAAAATTGTATACTAATTTTTAAAATAATTGTAATAAGAGTTATCTAGAAATATCCACATCATAACATTATATCATCATATGTGTTGATATTACATAAGGATATATACATTAGAGTAGTTACCATTCAAAATTTTAAATTATGGAGGTGCTTGTGTTAATATATTTGATTTACAAATTGGTGTATGTTGTAGATGTGTTGACAACTAGCTTAATTGAGTTTGGCTTCATTGTAGAGAGTGGTACTAGCAAGAGTAGAAAGGTTGCCTACACAAACAATGATGCCTTTGATCTTCTTGCTTGAACCTCCAAGAATTGATTAAACCATAAGAAGCTCTGCTACAACTATCACTCAAAGTCTAAACTTGGTTCAACATGATTGCCAAAAAATGTCAAAAAATGTTTCAAATCTCATCCTGCATTTTATGACAGAAGAAAGCTAGAGAAATTTAACCCCACTTTCATGAGTTCGAGATTGTGAAGGTTGCTTATCATTTGTGACTTCAGAAGTTGATTCATGTCATGGAAGGATTTATATAGTTGTGGATTGTCATTAGTTCTAGTTATTCTACTGAAAGAATTCATCCTATGTTGTTTTCAGTTGATGTGTTTTATATTCATCCTATGCTTAGTTGATTATTAAGTTCATCATTTTGTTGGTTCAACTAGTTGGGTGTTGCATAAGCTTCAGTTGGAATTTTTTCTATGGACATCCTAGTTGCAACAACATCAAGCATTGCCCCTGGTTGGAGTACAGGTAGGTCCCCTCAATTGCATGTCCCAAGTTTATAGGTACTTCTAGGTTAAAGCAACTAAAGTTGAACTAATATTGAATTTGATACATACACTAATACTATCATCCTGTAACATTCCCCAAAAATTCCCCTCTAGACTGCCATCCCCAAAACACATCCCTGTCCCTTTCCCCATCCCTAAAGCATTGTGGAACATAGGCTCACATACATGCCTACAAAGCCTATATATCAGATCCCATACCTCTTCTTTGCTACTACCAACATGTGATTTTTCTTTATCCCACAAGATGAATAGTGCAACAAAGAGTATGTTGATTCTATAATGTGTGAGATTGAATAACTTTTATCTTCTATTATGATTCTTATAAAGTATGAACAAATACTAGGCTTCTAGTCAGTTGAACATGTCAATGAGGTGCTTTTTAAGTGCTCAAGTTAATGAAGTAGTTGAATGGAATGAAAATAACTAATCAAATGAATGAAAACACACACAGAAAAAAAAATACAAAAAGATATATGCCAAAGTAACCCAAGGTGTGAGATGAAACTATGCTTCCTTATCTACACTATCCTTTTGCAAGATTTTACAAGATTGAATTCAAATTCTATCTATTTTCATGTGTTTCACTTGAACATGTCAATTAAAATTATTACAAAGTGTTCAAATTAGTGAAGTAGTTGAATATAATGAAAGTAAGAAAGCAAATGAATGAAACCACACATAAAAGAGAGAAAAACAAGAGGATTCCCAGAGAAACCCAATGTGAGGAATTTTTTAAGGCTAAAGCTATTCCTCTTCATCTCCACAATCATCTTGCAAGTTCTAATAAGTCAAATGTTGAATATGGGATTTCAAATGCATTTCAGCTTTTTTAGTAGAATTCATTTTGGTTATTCTACATAGGCCAAGTTGATGTGTTTTATATTCAGTGGTGAATGAAAAGCACTCCTCTACCATCAAGATTAACAATCTATTTCCTATATTTGGAAACATAGTAGCAGTCAAGGTTAAAATTGAGGTTATGTTTAATTGCATTTAGTTTTTGAAATTTGTTGTATGATTTTACTTTTTTGGGTGATTCAATTATATATTTAGAGTACAGATCTAGCTTTCTTTTTTAGCACAATTTTTGTTAATTTTTTTTAATTTTGCAACATAGGTGATGGATTCAAATAGTAGAAAAAGAGCCAGAGTATTGTTAGAATGTCTTACATTGATACAACAAATAGCAATGCAAGTTTGGTGTGATGTTGAAGAATCTACAAACATATTAAAGAAATATAAGACATCATCATCTCAAGCTTCTAATCATTTAGATGATGAGGTAGAAGATGAAATAGATTTGGAGTTTTATGCAATGTGTTGTGAGCAACAAAGTGTACTCCTTAATTCAAATATTTCTTCTTTTCAATGGGAAGGGAAGATTAGTGATGAGTGGTATATCAAGCCACGTTCCTTGCATTGGTGGAACCATTATATTTTTGAAGTTAAATGTGATGACCAATGATTTCATAGTATCTTTAGGTTACCATATGCATTGTTTCAATTTCTATGTGAAACATTGTATGAAGATCTTAAGCAAGGTGATATACCTCTATCTTTAGCAACATTTATCAAGGGCAGGGTACTTTTAGTTGAGAAATAGGTGGCTATTGTTGTTTTAAGAATATCATCTAGAATGTCTATGATTAATTTAAGTGAACTTTTTGGGTGTAGAAAGTCAACAGCTACAAGAGTTGTGGTGAAATTCATCAATGCTATGCATGTTCGATTTCAAAACTACATACAATGGCCAAGTGATCATTCACTTGAACTTGTAAAGTATGGATTTCACCAAAAACAAGGTTTTCCAAATTGTTGTGGGGCTATTGATGTAACTCCTATTGATTTTGAGCTTCCAGCTAATGAATGTTCATCTGATTGGTACGATCGTGAACACAACTACAATATGTCATTGCAAGTCATTGTTGATAGCAATAGGTGTTTCATGGATGTGTTTATAGGTTGGCCTGGATCTATCAATGATGTTAGGATCCCAAGAAATTCTTCTTTCTATAGGTTATGTGAAGGTGGAGAGGTTGAATGGAATTCCAAGTTCTATTGGTTCATCAAATATCAGAGAGTACACTGTTGGTGATGGTGAATATACATTGCTGCCATGGTTAATCACACCTTTTAGTAGAGCTGCAATAGATAATCAAAGATCATTCAACTTTAAACTATCTTCAACTTGTATTTTTGTTGAACGTGCCTTTGGAATGCTAAAAGGTGTTTGACGAATTTTGAATTCAAAAATTTGTCATCCAAATTTGCAAATGATGCCAAAAACTATTTTTGTGTGTTGTAATTTGCATAATACTATGTTGACATTTAAAAGAGAAGACACTGAAGCTAGTTACCTCGAGGAGTATGAGAATAATATACCAAACAATGAAGCAATACCAAGGGATTCTACTACAGGGTTAGCTCGAATGGCTTTAATGGAATTCATCAATTGTAATGATAATGTTGAGCAACACAACAATTGAGAACTAGATTTTGATCAAGACTTTGTGAAATATTCTTACCCAGTGTTTGTTTTTTGTTAGCTATATCTAATAGTTAATGTATAGTTATGCTATAGTAAGTTATATTGAAAACTAGATTTTGATCAAGACTCTTTTATTGTAAGTTATATTTGTTAATGCATAGTTATGTTATAAAGCATCTAAATGAAAATAGATTCAAACATAGGTTTCCTGTTTGTGGAGAGTAAGTGAAATCATTTTCTATTTTATGGCACTTGTATTCTATCTTGCATGCAAGGGACTGCCAATGTGGTAGTTTGTACTTCTTTTACAAGAGTTATTTCTTCGACTAGTTGCTATTCTTTCCACTTTGAGAAATTAAGGGTGTTGTACATTAAAAATAAGCAATTAATGATAAAAATAAAAATTCATTTCTCATCTAAAATAGGATTTTATGTTTTTTCAAATTTCTAAAGGCTTGGTTCTTTTGGTATATTTGGCACATACTTTTAGAGAAGTAGAGGATATTGTTTTCATTAAAGTGAACATGGAAAAAATATGTATTTCAAAGACTAGCAAAACAAGCTACCCATACAGTATGTCAAAGGACATAAATTAGTATTGAAATGAAAGTCCATTCTGTTTCAAATTTTAACTATTTAGATTATTTTCATTAGAGCATTTGCTAATTCAGTAGATTTACTAATGGTACCAAAAGTCATTCTTGGGAATAAATTGGTAAATTAAAAGATAAAGATGTTTTCAAAATGTCACAATTTAATTGGACAAAATTAGGTTAGAGTTAGTAAAAAAAATAACCTCATTTTTTGGTATGATTCCTGATAAATCACAATTTATCATGATATTTACTACTATGATCATTTATCTTTATTTTGAATAGTAATTTCTTTGCTCACACTATTTATCGTTGATCAATTTTTTATGGTTTTACTTTTAAATAAGTAGTCATTTATTTGAAGCATTTTCAAGAACTTTGTTTGAGACATGTTGATTTAGAAGGAAATTGATTTTGTTTCCCAAAAATCTGTTCGTTTTAGAAGGAACAACACACACAATTAATTTTTCCAATTGTTATTTGTGTAAGTTTATTCATAACACACACAATTAGGAGAACTATCTAGCCAAAGTTTGGCAGACAACTTAAAAAGAAAAGCAAGGTCATGGACCCAGATTCTAACAAATAGTCAAAAACTTAAAATTTCATAAATCCGTTAGCACTTTGTAATTTACTTTGTATTCCTATTGGGAAATTTTTGATGATTCGAAAAATATTTGTCTTATTCTCAGAACATTTGCATCCTTCTAAAGTGCCATACAAACTTATCAAATAATAGATAATAAATAATGAAATGCATCAAAAGTCCATAAATGACAGTTGACCAAGCATTTTATTACAATAAAGATAATAAACAATAAAAATAATAATTGCAATCCAATGAAAGAGCTAATGTAAATGCTATTTTGCAATGTTATTTTTCTACGACAATTATCAATTGTAAAGGTGGTCACAATAGCCTTGTCAAGTCTGGGGACTGTAGATTTAAAATATTTGCCCTTTGTTTTGAGATTTTTGTAAGCGAAAAAAAGAAATAATAATTTTTAAAAAAATTATACAATTGAAAAAATAAAATTTAAATTGACTGCTTAAAAATAAGCACGAAAAATAAAGTTCATGGCACCACCAACTCCACAAAATACTCCTAAAAATATTGAGTAGTCGTTACTGGCCAAAATAAGCTAAGCAGCCACATGGGGATGTGCCCTTACCCCTTGTCCCCATGTTGCTCAAGTCTAATACCTACTTAAAATTAAGGAGTTAGATGTCCCCAACCCCAATGCAAAATTTTATTTACGGGAATAAGATAATTTAGAATCTTTTCCTATATTTGTGGTGCAACAATTGCTTAAAAATTAAAAATTGTGGGAAAAGGATAATTTAAAATCTTTCCTAAGGAGTGAAAATAGATGTCCCCAACCCCAATGCTTTTATTTATGGGAATAAGATAATTTAGAATCTTTTCCTATATTTGTGGTGCAACAATTGCTTAAAAATTAAAAATTGTGGGAAAAGGATAATTTAAAATCTTTCCTATTTTGGTGGAGTGGCTATTGTTTGGGAATTGAAAATAAGCTGTGAAAAAAAATGGAGGGTGGAAACAAGCAGTGACTGCATATTGAAAAAGCTCTAGGTGGCTCAATAAATTTCTTTCCCTCTTTTTTATTTGCTTACAATTTTTCCATCCAAATTTTATCTACTAAAATTATTATTGATAATATTTATTCATACATATAAATAAAAAATAACTGGATGGTTGCTTAAAAATAAGCAATGAATTGAAATTCATTGGGCCACCAACTCCACAAATTACTCCTAAAATATTTGAACAGCGGCTGCTAGCCAAAATAAGCTAAACAACTACATGGGGACCTGCCCTTACTTTAGTTCACTACTTTTTCTATTAAAACAACACCTCACGAAACTTTTGAGTGTGCAAAAGACATAATACAATCAAGTTTTGTTTAGTTTGTTGCGCGCTTTGTTTTGAGTAGAATTTATAAGTTTTTTTTATGTATTGATTATTGAATATGATGATTTGTACAATTTACATGTTCAATATAGTATAAGAGCATAAGTTTGCAATCTTCAATTGGTATCAGAGCAGGTTGTAGAAATATTTTTTTTGCAAGCAACTGCAGGTTAACAGTTTTCTCCAAGAATTATTAGAATGGCAAATGGTGGAAATTTTTCATTCTAGCTTCCCCTATTTACTTGAGATAACTATGACCATGGAGTATAAAGATGAAGGGCCTACTATTATCCCAAGATCTCTAGGAATTAGTAGAAGGAAGATACACATAACTTGCAAATCAAAATGCGTTAAATGCTTTAATAGAAAATCAACGAACTCAATTGAAAAAATACAAAAAGAAGGACAATTGAGTTCTATTTTCCATCCAATCTGCATTGGATATGTCATTTTTTTCCCATATAGCTAGTATGACAAAATCAAAGGATGCATGGAGGGTCTACAAACTGCATATTAAGGATTTTAAAAAATAAGATTGGTAAGACTTTAAATTTTTTAAAGAGATTTTGAAAATTTAAGGATGAAAGAAGCTGAGTCTATTCAAGAGTTTATTACTAAGGCTTAAAGTATTGTGAATCATCTTAAAACTCAAGGGGAAAGTGTCACAGAGCAAAAAATTGTAGAAATTGTTTTGAGCTATCTTCCTCCAAAGTTTGATCTAGTGGTGATAGCCATTGAAGAAAGTAAAGATCTAACCTCATTCAAAGTTGCAGAGTTGATAGGTTCTTTGCAATCTCATGAAGAGCATGTGTAGCGATCTATATAGAACCTAGTGTAGGCCTTCCAATCTACTGTAAGAATTGAAGAAAAAACTATAGCCCCTTCTCAATCAAACAAATCTCAAGGGGAGTCCTCTACATCTAGAGGACATGGTAGAGGAAGAGGAAGAGGAAATAACAGAGGAAGAGGAAGAAGTTATGTGGATCATGGTAGCATCCAGTGCCAATATTGTGAAAGGTATGGACATTATGAATCTGAATGTAGAAAGAAAAAATATGATTTGAATAAGTCAAGAGCCAACTATACTAAAGAGTCTTTTGAAAAAGCAAAACACACTACATTATTCACTTGCAATTTGGAAAAATGACCTCAAAATTATGTCTGGTTCTTGGATAGCGGTTGCTCAAATCATATGATAGATAAATCTGATCTCTTTGTCAAATTAGATGAATCTATAAGGAGTCAAGTAAAATTTGGTGATGATGATAAAGAGGTTGATGTAATGGGAAAAAGGTACCCTTGCAGTGAAAACTAAGCAAGGAGAAACTACATTTATTCATGACACTTTGCATGTGTCCAAATTATAGCATAATCTTTTAAGTATTTGGCAGCTTGTAGCAAAAAATTACAAGGTTGTGTTTGAAGATAACTATTGCAAAATATTTGATAAATTAGCTAACCATCATCTTGTAGCAAAGGCTTGTATGGCAGAGAATAAATTATTTCCTCTCACATTGGTATTCGCTAAGATGCATGCCCTCGAGGTAGCCACAAATGATTCATGGTTATGGCACCAACAGTATGGTCATTTGAATTTTTAAGGATTAACTTTTCTTCATAAGAAAGACATGGTGAGAGGACTTCCTACAATTTAGGAAAAAGAAGTTTATTCAGGGTGTGCACTTAGCAAGTAGCATCTAAATACTTTTCCAATGAACAAATCATAGAGTGAAAAATCTCCTCTAGAGCTTGTGCATAGTGACATTTGTGGTGACATGCAAGAGGAATCTTTGGGTAAGAATATTTATTTTTTGAAATTTATTGATGATTTCTCACGCCACACATGGGTTTATTTTCTTAAAGAAAAATAATGAGGCACTTGAATGCTTCAAGCACTTTAAGGCTATGACAAAAAATTGAAGTAGGTATTCTCTCAAAATACTCAGAACAGATAGAGGGGGAGAATTCACTTCCAAAGAGTTTTCTGATTTTTGTAAGACTCATGGTATCCAGAGACATCTTATGGCAACTTATACCCCCTAGAAAAATGGTATTGCAGAAAGAAAGAACTATACCATTATGGAGATGGCACAAAGTATGTTGTAGTCCAAAAACCTTCCTAATTGCTATGGGGAGTTGCAATAGCAACCACAGTTTATATTTTGAATCGAATCCCAACAAAATTTCTTCAAAATTCGCTCCAAAGGAAGCTTGGAGTGGACACAAGCCCTCAGTAGCTCACTTTTGTGTATTTGGTTGCCCCACATATGTTCATGTTCCAGTTCAGAAGGGGAGATTTTGGATGCAAAATCCCAACTTTGTATCTTTGTGGGATATTCTAACTCTACAAAAGGATATAAATTCTATAACCCTAACAAAATAAATGGATTATTAGTTGAGATGTAGTTTTTGATGAAGGGGGAGTATGGCAATGGAAAAAAGGATTTCAACAAACTACACCAATAATCATGGGTATTGAAGATGATTAAGTTCCTCCTCTCCCCACAAGCTCAAGTCCACCAGGTTCACCAAGCTCTCCAAGTTCCTCTTCAAGTGATAGTTCTAGTCCACAATCAAGTCCAAGTTCTTCACGAAAGGTATGAAGTTTAAATGAAATTTATCAAAGGAGTTCTAATGTGAATCTTGCTGCAAATTTTCCTTTATTTGGTACCATTCAAGTTGAACCTTCTGTGTATGAAGAAGTTGTGAAAGAATAAGGATGGATTGATGCTATGAATGAAGAGATGCATGCAATTGATAAAAAAAATACATGGGAATTAGTGCAACTTCCTAAAGAAAAATAGGTGATTGACTTGTCAAATGGATTTATAAGGTGAAATATCAGGCTGATAGTTTTGTGAATAGACACAAGGAAAGATTAGTTGCCAAGGGATTTGCACAAACGCCTAGAGTAGATTATTTAGAGACTTTCACTCCAGTTGAAAGATTTGATATAGTAAGGATTATATTGGCTACTGCTGCTCAACACAAGTGACCAGCCTATCATATGGATGTAAAATTATCCTTCCTAAATAGTTATATTGATGAGGAAGTCTATGTGGAACAATGTATTGGTTATGAAATTCCAGGAAAAGAACATTTGGTTTACAAATTTTAAAAATCTCTCTATGGGTTGAAGCAAGCACCTTGTGCTTGTTAGTAAGGATTGACAATTATGTATTGAAGAAAGTATTCATCTAAAGTCCCTCAAAGCCAACCCCTTATATCCAGCATCTTGGTAATGATATTCTAATTGTTTTTCTTTATGTTGATGATCTCATTTATACAGGTAATAGCCCATCTCTCATGGAGAAATTTCAAGTAGAAATTATAAATGAATTTGAGATGTCAGATCTAGGACTAATGCATTATTTTGTTGGAGTGGAGGTGCAACAAAAATCTAAAGGTATATCCATTTCTCAAAAAATATATGTGGTTGATTTATTGAAGCAGTTTAAAATGATGTCATGCACTGCAGTTGCAACTTTTGTAGCCCTTGGTGAAAAAATAACCAAGGAAGATGCAAGCTCCAAAGTGGATGCTACTTTATATAGAAGTTTTGTTGGAAGCCTCATGTACCTCACTACAACGAGACCTAATATTATGTATGTTGTGAGCCTCATCTCTCGTTTCATGTAGGATCCACATGAGTCTCATTGGTGTGCCTCAAAAAGAATCTTAAGGTATGTGAGTGGTACACACAATTTTGGAATTCAATATTCTTCCACACATAAGTGTGATCTAGTTGGTTACAAATATTTTGATTGGGTTGGTTTGGTGGATGATAGAAAATCCACATCTGGTTATATTTTCTCACTTGGTTAAAAAGCAAGCAACCGTGGCTCTCTCTTTCGTGGAAACAAAGTTATATTACAATAGTAGCTAGTTGTCAAGCCATATGGATTCGATGGATTTTGGAAAATTTGTAATTGGTCTAGGAACATCCAACCACTATTTACTATGATAACAAAAGTTCCATTACAATGACCAAAATTCTTGTGTTTCATGCTAGATTGAAGCATGTTGAGATCTGACATCACTTCATAAGAGGTTTAGTTCAAGATGGGATAGTGGAATTACAATTTTTCCCTATATCTGAGCAAGTTGTTGATATTTTTATGAAACCTCTACCTACAACCTATTTTGTTGCTTTAAGGAATTAGTTGGGACTCATCCCCGTTGTTCATGTAGGGGGAGATTGAAGAGTTCCTGATCAATGGTGCGTCATGCAAAACAATTATCTATAATCCACAAGCACTATTTTATCTCATGCAACAACTTTAGTTTCCTTTGATTATTTCAATTAATAAACTATAGCTATGTGCAGTATCTTTAGGAGGTAGATTTAGCTTTTTTTAATTTGCTTAGCATGATCAATGAGTGCATGCTTTCCCTACATGGTCGATGTTTTCTAAGAGTAGTGCCATGATGTGTAATAAGCTTTCTCAAGCTTTCTTTATGTATTACTCCAATTCACTACTTTTTCTATTAAAACAACACCTCACAAAACTTTTGAGTGTGCATAAGACATAATACAATAAAGTTTTGTTGATTAGTTTGTTGTGCGCTTTGTTTTGAGAAAAACTTGTAAGTTTTTTTATGTATTGATTATTGAATATGATGATTTTTACAATTTACATGTTTAGTATAGTATAAGAACATAAGTTTGCAATCTTCAAGCTCAAGCCTTAAAACTGTTGAAAAGTGATGAATGAATAAACTCTCCATGTGTAGCACCATGTTAATTAGCTTATTTTTCATGCACATATGTGAATGTTTAGATAATTAGATTTAATTATAGTTTTCTTTTTAGTTTGAGTTTCAGTTGTTAATATTTTCTTTCACTGCCTAGCTACCTATCTTCCAGTGCAGGGAATAATGCATGTAAATGCATGCTTACTTTTTAGATGTTCATTCTATTTTTAGTTACAACTATCTTTGTATTAGTGGATTTGTTTTTTATATAAGCATGAATTAAAAATTTATTATTTAGTCTGCAAAAATATATAACTATGTATGTTGTTCTCTCTTTTCTGAGTTAATTGTTTTTGTTCTCTATTGTTATATTTTGTTGCACCCCAGTTGTGAAGTTACTATTTACTATTACTACATAGGGAAAATATGAATGCAATGTGAACTCTGGAGATGAATAAATTATGCTTGTACCTTGTTATCAATGTGAATGTTATCTCATTTAATGTTATTTCATTTGATTTTATCTCAGTTGATGTTATTTCATGGAGAAATACTATATATATGTGAATGGATGGTTATTGAATTATTAGTCTAACTTTGGAGATGTTTATGTATATTGCATATGTTGTGAACAATTGACTGTCGTGTGCATGTGTTAGTGGATGCAGGTATGTGTTCCATTCCTCCAAGCAGAGAGGAAGTATCACTTAGGAGAAGATCTTGGTCAGATAACTAGTAAAAGTAAACTATCTTAGCATATACACACACCACATTAGAATGATTGAGTTGAGATAGTTTGTGGGTAGATGGTAAGTCATCCTTAGCTAATATGTATGCATTTGAGAGTCTTGTTTACTACTACATGCATTATTGGGTGATGTTAATCTAATGAGATTTTGAGATATTCTTGTACTATTACAATTATATTGATAAGTGCATGTATATGGAAGTATGTGTATATATATGCACATGCATGTCAATGGGATCTAACGACATGTATATGCACATGTATAGATGGACCACACATAAACACTTATCAGTATGATGGTAATTGTGAATATATATATATATGTATGTATAGTATATACATGTATATTGATACACACGTACGTTGGCAGATGGACAGGCTCATACAGATGCATCGATATAGATATACCTACATATACATGTACATAGAGGCATATACATTTACACACACACACACACACACACACACACACACACACATATATATATATATGCATACATTCAATATAATGTGTTTATTATATACTACCTTTCTTGTACTCATATTTATATATCGAATGTATGCTTACATTATTGGCTTACGATATATAAATATATATATATATATATATATATTTATATATATATATATACATGATGGTATTTAAATGTATATATATATATATATATATGTATATAATATATATTATATATATATATATATATAACATATTATACATGCTAATAGAAATCGACTATCACTTGTTTTGATAAAAGTAGATTTATAAAGGCTTATTATAGTCGATAAAGATTATGATATTGGAGGTCGATTATTAGTCACTTTAGACTATGTTTTAAGAGGCCGATAGAATAACTTATGAATGTTATGTGAAATCGATTATTACTCAAAATGACACGTGATATAAGACATTGTATTGCATTTGATATTGCTGTCAATATTAAGCTTGGATTGGGTCAACGCCTTGGATAAGAGTAACCTTGAATTTGTCAAAATGTTTTAATGCTTTAGTTGATTCATCCTCTAAACAGATCGATGGATGTTTGTTGTTGAGAAATGGTAGTTGATTGTTTCCATTAGCAGTGAAACTGCGCCAAACATGAAGGTGAGGAAATGGAATTGGCACCACCTTTGAATCCAAGTTACTGTAGATGTCTCTTTCATGAGGCAATTCGAATTGAGCATATGCAGATTTAAATAAGTCTTTAGATTGTTGTCAATAAGCAAGTCGACTTGTAGGTGATTATGTTGAGTATTAAGCTAGGAAATTGTCACCTTTCTGTTGTGTTTCATGTGTTGCTTTGCATGGAGCTTGTTGTCCATTAACTTGCCTAAATTGTAGGCTATGGGGTTACCAAGTTGCTCTATAAATAGCTAAACCATTTCATTTGTAAGGGACACATTCTTCGGGATGATTTTATTAGTTTTGCGGTTGCTATTTTTGGATTATTCAGCTATACTTTGTTTATAATTTTATTGTTTATTTTTGAGAGTTATTTATCAAGCTTGTTGTTGTTGGAAAGGGCTGCATTGCTACCATTTGTTTGGATAAGCGATAATAGGCATGGGGATCTCTTCTTCTTTGTTATTTTACTTTGAATGATGTGTCTTGCTTGCATGGTTGAGATGTCTTTTCCAATATGTGCATTAGAGAAATTAAGGTGTTTTGAAAAAGAAATTGAAGATTTTATGTTGTTTTCATAATGTGTTTTAAGTACTCCATAGTAGGAGATGGGTGTTTATCATAGGTATTATATACTAGGCTTGATTAAACATGAAAGACACATATGGTAGACTTAGCTAAGTTATTGATTTAACTAGGAAAGCTTGTGTTTACTCCTAGGATGGATAATCTAGTATGGGAGGGATTTTGTGTACTTACTTGTAAGTAGGGTTATTCCAAGTATGTAGGTTATCTCTGGGGCGATGGACTATCCATTGAAGGAAATACCTAGCTCTGTACTTACTAGTAAAGTAGGTTTATTCCAAGTAGATTAATATGGTGATAGGTTATCTTTGGGATGATGGACTATTTGTTGAAGGAAATACCTATGTGTAGCTTAAGATAGCCTTAAGTAAAATAGACTCTGAGTAGTGTATGTGATAGATGACTTCATTTGAAGTACTGAATGAGAACATTTTGGAAAAAGTTGTGTGAATGTCTAAGACTCCACTCTAGATTGTGTGACTACTGAGACTACATTGTTAGTTCACTGTGATCCATTATTACATGCTAGTTCTAGATTGTGGGATTACAAGGTTCTAGTTATGTAGGAAATAGCACTATGATTAGTTGGTTGTCGTTATCGGTTACTCTTCCAATCTCTTCATTGAAGGGAAGGACCGTCTATCGAATGATAGATGTGCAGGGGACCACATTATGAGTCCATGGATGGTGAAAAAATGCTTGAGTGATGCTTCTACTCCACAGACAGCAGATGACAGAAGAACCAAGATTTGAAAGGAAGGATCCTGGACCGTCTTACAACTATTTGTTCTAAAGCTCATTGAGCTATGTATGTATATATATGCTTTCTTACATTGATTTATTTTATGGAATGAAATAGAATTCATATTGTATTATGTTATACATCTTGTTTGAAAACTATCAATAAAGAAAAATAAAATTATTACAATGGCTTGTTACTTAGTTAATTTACTCGAAAGATGAAAACATAGAAATTTTTACTTCATTAAGGGTTGTTATGTTACATGTGGTATCACAGCTACTAGGTTTAGCTCTAGAACCTATGAGCTCATCATTCTTTCTATCCAACATTATCTAATGTTGTGAATTCTTGTGCCAAGATGGTGTGTCTCATATTAGCGACTTGAAAGTCAGTAATAAAAAATGAGTGTTACCTTGAGGCTAAGAAGGAAAGGGAAGCCATCGTTAGAACAATAGAGGGAATCGACTATGATAATGCCATTTGGTTGAGTGACATCGAAACTTTTAGTCACATACTTTCTCAGATCAGTGATGTGAAGAGGAAGATGAAGATGGAGGCTATGCACAATCACCTACCAATCGTCTCACTAGAAAAGTCTAAGTCATTATCACTTTCCAGGGATATTCCTTTAGAAGAAAGTGTTAGTCTGAATTCATCTTTAGGGACCCTAGAGTTCTTCCATTGGCCGAAGTAGAAGTAATTTCATTGATTAACGATTTTGAGGGATATGTACCACGTACATTGCAAGACAAGAAATGGTCTCATGAATAAATGTTTGGGAAAAGGGTAGACTACATTGTTGATGAACACCATATTGACATTGCCTCTCGTAAATATGTATTGGATGATAAATCTAAAGGTTATTATCCTTTTTGGGATAGGTACGAAAAAATGAGAGATGAACAGAAAGATAGGGAACAAAAATTGCCTCAGTCTGTAGGTTATACTCCTTTAAGTTATGTGTAAGAGATTGAATTCGAAGGATACTCTCTACTCGACTATCTAAATAGTCACTCCATGTAATTGAAAGGATATTGAAATCCTCATGAAATGAATAAAATTATGTGTTTCAAAGAAGCATGTGCTTAGTCTTATGTGGAATTCTTGTGTGCATATGAATGCCATTTTTTTAATGTTTTCCATAAGATAATTGTTAACATAGTTTATTCTAACATGAATAAACATTTAGGTAAAGACCAATCACATAAGGATGGTGAGGACATGAACTAATCTCGGTGGAAGTCAAGAGGTTGGACAAGGAACCACTGGAGTAGAGGCTAGGCTTGACCAAATCTTGGCAAGGTTGGCTAACCTTGAACAAGAAAGAGTTAAGGATAGGGTAGAAAAGGAAGTACCCGTTAATGAGCATGAGGGAGAAAACTCTTCTCATGGGAATAATGAAACCCATAATCATGAGAAGGAAAAAATCACCTACACCATATGTTGAAAGGAATAAGAAGCTTGTGGCTTTCAAAATTTCCAGGGACATGAAGAGGATAATCCCACCCAAGTTTGATGGTAGTGTTGGAGGTGATGAGGTTGAGGTGTGGCTTGTTCAAATGGAAAAGTATTTTGAAATACGAAACTATGATGAGGTTACTAAAGCCGTATGGGGTGTGTATCAATTAGCAGGGGAAGCCTCTAACTGGTGGATGAACAAGAAGTTGGAACTTAATATCAACTCATGGAAGTTGACATGGGGAGAATTTGTGGAGATTTTTTTCAAAAGATGGTTACCAAAACTATACTATGACCAAAAAACTCTTAGATTTCCAAGGTTTGAGACAAGGTAACATGATAGTCAACAAATATTTGGAGAAGTTCACCCGAATTTTGTGCTATGTCCCCATATATCACAAGGATGAGCGCTTCCACATTAGGAAATTCATAATTGGACTTAATAGTCAGATTGGAGGGGAAGTGGATATGCATGGTCCAACAACAATCGATCTTGTATATGAGAAAGCAATTAAGTAGGAGCAAAAGCTTAGGGATAATTCCACTTGTCAAGAAAGAAAAGAACAAAAGAAGGATGTGGAAGTTCCTAACAAGATAGTTTCAAAGAAGGAGGAATCAGTGCAAAATGTTCCAAGGAAAAATGGAAACATACTCTGCAATAATGGAAAGGAGACTAGGAGGGAGTGAAAAAGGAATTATTCTAGCATTGGAAATACCAATAAGGCTAGTGAAAATATCAAGTCTGGAGAAACCATAGGGAAAAGAGGGCCACCTACAGGATGTTTTATATGTAGAGGGGATAAGTATGCTAATGAGTGTCCCAATAAAACTTCTGGATCATGACCATATGGTAATCCATTACCCACTCAACAAGCAATGTTTCAACATAAGATACATGCAATAGTGGATGATCGATAGGCAGAGTACCAACTCCAGTTGAAACACTAGGTATTTTGTTTGGCTTACCTATTTCTGTTCTTATTGATACTAGTGCAACTGAGAATTTCATTTCACCCAGAATATCTAAACAATTATCGAGGAAGGTGAGACACATGGCAATGTCTTGGGATGTGGAGTATGCAAACCAGACAATAGCAAAGGTGGATCAATGTCTATTTGAGGCTAGGATAGAACTACCTAGTTTTTCTACAGAAGTAAACCTTTATGTTGCACCTCCAGGATCATTTGATGTTATCCTAGGTATGAATTGGTTGTGGAAATATAAGGCTAAGGTATATTTCCATGCTAAGACTGTAGAATTCCTAGATGATTTTGGAAATCAAGTTAAATTCCAAGGGATACCTATAGAGGTTAGAATTTGACAAATTACAGGAATGCAACTTATAAGAGATAAGAAGAAAGGGTGTAAACTCTTCGTCGTAAAGATTGAAGAACTTGGGAAGGATAGTGATGATTAAGAGTTCCAGAGTTTACAAGAACTAGAGAATGGTGAAATAGATGAAACTAGAAAATTGGATATGGAGAAGTATCCAATATTGAGAAATTTTTTGGATGTGTTTCTAGATGAGTTACTAGGATTGCCTCCAAAAATAATTTTTAACTTCCCTATAGATATAATTCCAAGGTCATAACCTATTTCTAAGGTACCCTATAGGATGAAAACCACTAAACTTATGGAACTTAAGAAACAATTGGATGAATTGTTATCAAAATGACTAATAAGACCAAGTGTATCACCTTGGGAAGTGTCATTCATCTTTGTCAAAAAGAAGGATGGTAACTTGCATTTGTGCATTGACTATCGTATGCTTAACAAAGCTACAGTTAAGAATAAGTATCTATTGCTACACATTGACGACCTTTTTGATCAAATGAGGGGAGCCGCTATATTCTCTAAAATAGATTTGAGATCTCAATATCACCAATTGAGGATTAAGGATGAAGATATTTTTAAAACTACATTCAGAACTAGATATGGACACTATGAGTTCACCATTTTACCCTTCGATTTAACAAATGCACCTGCAACATTTATGAACCTAATGAATAGTGTATTTAGGGATTACCTTGACAAATTTGTGCTATTATTTCTAGATGATATTTTGATATATTCTAAAAATGAGGAAGAACATTGCAAGCATTTAGAAATGGTTCTACAATGTCTAAGAGAACATAGGTTGTATGGTAAACTATCTAAGTGTACATTCTTCCAAAAGAGGGTACATTATTTGGGTCATGTGATCTCGACAGATGGAATTGTTGTAGATCTAGCTAAGATCAAGGTAGTAATTGAGTGGCCTATACGTAAGAATATCTCGGAGGTAAGAAGTTTCATGGGTTTAGCAAGGTATTATTGAAAGTTCGTTGCAAACTTCTCTAAGATCGCTTTCATAATACTTCTTTACAAAAGAAAGGAAAGAAATTTGAATGGACTGAGAAGTATCAAGAGGCTTTTGGCCTACTCAAAGAGAAATTAACCACCACACTGATCTTAAAAGTACTAGATCCTAAAGGTAACTTTATGGTTATCATAGATGCATGCAAAGAAGGGTTAGGAGGTGTATTAATGCAAGATGGACAAGTAATTGCTTATGAATCTAGGAAGCTGAAATCTTATGAAATGAATTATGCATCACATGATTTAGAATTAGCAACTGTGGCTCACACATTGCAAATGTGCAGGCACTATTTGATAGGAAAACCCTTTGAGATGAAAACTGACCACAATGGGTTAAAGAACCTTTTTACTCAACCTAATCTGAATGCTAGAGAGAGAAGATGGTTAGAGTTAATAGCTGACTGTGATTTTAATATTAGTTATATTAAGGGGAAAGAAAATTGGGTTGCTGACGCATTAAGTCGAAGATGTCGCATTGCTTCTATAGTAACAATTCAAACCAATTTTAAGGGGCAAGTACTCCACAAATGCAAGGAGGATGAGTATTACTTGCAAGTTAGGAAAGCACTCATTGATAATTCACAAGATTCTAGGTATGAAGGTTTGCATTTTGAACCTAATGGATTACTTAGATATAAGGGTAGAATTTATGTACCTGACATAAAGGAATTAATAAATCTGGTATGGAAGGAAATACACGAAGCACCATACTCTAGACATCTTGGAGTGACAAAAATGATGGCTAATGTAAAACCATTATACTTTTGGAAGGGAATGAAAGGAGATGACACTAGTTTTGTGGCTAGGTGTCTTAAGTGTCAAAGGGTGAAAGTTGAGCATCATCATCTTGCACACTTGTTATACCCACACAATATACCAGAGAGGAAGTGGCAAGTCATAAGTATGGACTTTGTGTAAGGATTGCCTATGTCAAGGAATAAGTACAATTCCATTCTTGTGGTTGTAGATAAACTTACCAAGGTAGCACATTTTATACCTGAGAACCTAATTGATGGAGCACCTTTCATAGCAAGAAAATTTGTGCAAGAAGTGTTTAGATTGCATGGGATTCTTGAAAAGATTATTTCAAATAGAGATGCATGAGTCACTTCTAGGTTTTGGAAAACCTTGTTTTCTGTACTAGAGACTCAATTGAATATTAGCTTAGTATATCATCTGAAAACAAATGGGAAAACGGAAAGGGTAAATCAAGTATTGGAAGACCTACTTAGGATGTATTGCATGGATCAACAGTACAAGTGGGAAGATTACTTACCCTTAGTTGAATTTTCTTACAATAAGTCTTATCATTATGTGATAAAGATGACTCCTTTCGAATCTTTGTATGGTCAAAAGTGCCAAACTCTTATAAGTTGGGATAAAATTGAGGATCGAGTAATTCTTGGACTAGAAATGTTGAATGAAATGGATGAACAAATTAAGATTGTTAAGCAAAGGTTAGCTGAAGCTAATGATAGACAGAAAAGCTACACTGATGCTAAGAGTGCCTCGTAATTTTTCCTTAGGTGACAAAGTATAGTTGAGAGTGAAACCTCACAAGAGCTCCATTAAATTTTGGAAGTATTCTAAGTTAGCCCAATGTTATGTTGGACCTTTTGAGATTCTCGAAGAAGTGAATCCAGTAGCTTATCGAATTGCATTGCCACCAGCCCTTGCCAGAATGTATAACGTCTTTTGTGTCCTACCTTAAAAAGTATATACTAGGGGATAATCATGTAATTGATTGGACTGCTTTATAGGTACGGGACCTAGAGTAGTAACTCTTGAGACCGTCAAGGTACTAGGAACACATAAGCTACACTTGCGTAACAAAGAAGTCTTATAGTGCAAAATCTACTAGGACTAGTACACAAAAGACTCAGCTACTTGGGAGGACTATGCGGAAATTCAACAAAAAATTCCTCATATTCTTAATGCTTTCGAGAATGTTTTAACAATGTGTTGTTATTTGTTATATTTTAATAATACCTAAAGTCATCAAAGATGATGATTCATAAGGAGGGGAGTATGTTACACCCAAATTGTGAAGTTACTATTTACTATTACTACATAGGGTAAATATGAATGTAATGTGAATTTTGGAGATGAATAAATTATGCTTGTACCTTGTTACCAATGTGAATGTTATCTCATTTGATGTTATTTCATTTGATGTTACCTTAGTTGATATTATTTCATGGAGAAATACTGCATATATGTGAATGGATGGTTATTGAATTATTATTCTAACTTTAGAGATGTTTATGTATACTGCATATGTCGTGAACAATTGACTGCCATGTGCATGTGTTAGTGGATGTAGGTATGTGTTGCATTCCTCTAGGCGAAGGGGAAGTATCACTCAGGAGAATATCTTGGTCAGATAACTGGTAAAAGTAAACTATCTGAGCATATACATACACCACATTAGAATGATTGAGTTGAGTCACTTTGTTGGTAGATAGTAAGTCATCCTTAGCTAATATGTATGCATTTGAGAGTCTTGTTTACTACTGCATGCATTATTGGGTGATGTTTATCTATTGATCTTTTGAGATCTTCTTGTACTATTATGATTATATTGACAAGTCGGATGTACATGGAAATATGTGTATATATATGCACATGCATGTCAATGGGGTCTAATGACATGTATATGCACATGTATAGATGTACCACACATAAAAACTTGTCAATATGATGGTAATTGTGAATGGCTATATGTTTTTTTTTTTTAGACTGCAGGAATCGGGTAGCACGACCCCCTATAAACTTCACCGGTGCACAGTAAGCTTTTTAGCGTGGCCAGAAACCATCTCCGGTACCATGGGACGGGGGAGACTAGAACTCGTGACCAGCCGAGCCGCAACGGAATTACTTAGCCAACCGAGGTAGGGCCCCTGCCCCTGAATGGCTATATGTGAATCAAATGTGGAAATATATATATATGTATAGTATATACACATATCCATATGTATCTGTATATCGATACACGCGTACGTTGGCAGATTGACACGCTCATATAGATGCATCGACATAGATATATCTACATATACCTGTACATAGAGGCATACACACACACATACACACACACACACACATATATATATATGCATATATTCAATATAATGTGTTTATTATATGTTATCTTGCCTGTACTCTTCTATATATATATATGTAAATATATATTAACGGTTGTATATATATACACACACACACACATATATATATATGTATATAAATACATGATGGTATTTAAATATATATATATATATATATGTATATAATATATATTTAACATATTATATATGTTAATAGAAATCGACTATCACTTGTTTTGATAGAAGCCAATTTATAAAGGCTTATTATAGTCAATAAAGACTGTGATATTGGAGGTCGATTATTAGTCACTTTAGACTATGTTTTAAGAGGCCGATAGAATAGCTTATGATTGTTATGTGAAATTGATTATCACTCAGAATGACACGTGATATAAGACAGTGTATTGTGTTTGATATTGTTGTCAATATTAAGCTTGGACTCGGTCAATGCCTTGGATAAGAGTAACCTCGACTTTGTCAAAATGTTTTAATGCTTTGGAGTTTGGTTGATTCATCCTCTAAATAGATTGATGGATATTTGTTGTTGAAAAATGGTAGTTGATTGTTTCCATTAGTAGTGAAACCACACCAAACAAGAAGGTGAGGAAATAGAATTAGCGCCACCTTTGAATCCAATTTGATGTAGATGTCTCTTTCAGAAGGCAATTTGAATTGAGCATATGTAGATTTTTCATGAGGCAATTAAAATTGAGCATATGTATATTTTTATAAGTCTTTAGATTGTTGTCAGTAAGCAAGTCGACCTGTAGGTGATTATGTTGAGTATTAAGCTAAGAAATTGCCACCTTTCTATTGTATTTCATGTGTTGCTTTGCATGGAGCTTGTTGTCCATTAACATGCCTAAACTGTAGGCTATGGGGTTACCAAGTTGCTCTATAAATAGATGAACCATTTCATTTGGAAGGGACACATTATTCCACAATATTATACATCTTTTGCAATTCCTATTTTTGTACTATTTCCAACCATACTTTGTTTACATTGAGAGAGAGAAAGGGAGTGAGTTTTATTTAGTTGTGAGGAAGATACTTCTTTGAGAGGAGTAATCTATAAATTTGAGAGATAGAGTTTATTTGTGACATTCTTGAGAAGATGTTTATCAAGCTTGTTGTTGTTGGAAAGGGTTGCATTGTTGCCATTTGTTTGGAGAAGCGATAATAGGTGTGGGGATATCCTCTTCTTTGTTATTTTACTTTGAATGATGTGTCTTGCATGCATGGTTGAGATGTATTTTCCAATATGTAAATTAGAGAAATTAGGGTGTTTTGAAAAGGAAATTGAATCTTTTATGTTGTTTTCATAATGTGTTTTAAGTACTCCATAGTAGGAGATGGGTGTTTATCATAGGTATTATATACTAGGCTTGATTAAACATGAAAGACACATATGGTAGACTTAGCTAAGTTATTGATTTAACTAGGAAAGCTTGTGTTTACTCCTAGGATGGATAATCTAGTATGGGAGGGAGTTTGTGTAGTTACTTGTAAGTAGGGTTATTCCAAGTATGTAGGTTATCTCTGGGGCGATGGACTATCCATTGAAGGAAATACCTAGCTCTGTACTTACTAGTAAAGTAGGTT
>VDFB02358134.1:154523861-154616261 GCA_007258455.2 Sequoia sempervirens | reverse complement strand
CTTTCCACCAATATAAATTATGCTTTTACTTTGAATTTAATAAATAGTTACTATTCATTTTCTATTAGAATTACTACTAAAGTCCCTGATTGATAGGTTGATTAAAAAAAACATTTGTAACTTTCTGTAATGGTATCACATTTTTAATTTAAAACATATATCGCCATCTCTATGCTTCACATATTATAGGATTAAAAAATTGAATTTCATGGAAGTTTTGACCCGCTAAGGTGGTTAGACAGAGCAAGTTTTTATAGTTTTAAAAGTTGTAATAAAAAAATCATAATTAATTATTTACCCAGAAAAATTACAAAAAAATATGCATCACATCGGAGACATGAGTTCTCTACCTATATATAAAATCTTATTAAAAATAATATTATCATTTTATTGTGGTTAGTGGTGGTTAGATTGCATTAATCTACTCTATTTTTCCCCAAATTTAAGTACTATTGCATGGAAATTTCAAATTTTCTCACCAAACAGATTTTAAAAAACCTAGTAGTTTAGAAACTACATTCAATTTGTTACAGATTCTATTACACATTTTTGAAATAATATAGATAACTTATTCAATCTTTTACGTCAAGTTGCCTAACTCTGATTTTCCTGAATTTTCATTGCCACTTAAGGGCCTATTTTTTCCATGATGATCCTACACATACCCTTCTATTGTTACCTTTGTAGTATGTTGGTGTAAGAATTTGTATTTCTTTTAGATTCTTCATTTTGTATCAGAGTAGGTTTTTTTTTTTGGAAATCATGTCAAGTATAAACTTGTTGGGGAGTGAAGTCCAATAGTCTTTATCCATTAAACTCCCAATAATTTTCCTACTTTCTCTTTGTCTCTTCATTTCCTTTGGAGACTCCAAGAACTCACAATGAGTGTTTAAAATATGATGAGTTTGCTGATGTAGATGTACAAGAAAATAGATTGCTAATAAAATAAAGAATCCTCTACTTTCCTGTGGATGTAGCCATTACGATGAACCACATAAATTGTTGTTGTGTGTGTGTTTATTTTGTGTTTGTGTCCATAATTGCTCAGACCTAAATTTGTTTCTATTTTAATTTTCTTTTTTAAAATTAAAAATTGGTATTAGAGTTGTGGTGTTTGATCATTTGACACGAAGAGATTCGACTTTGAGTGGGAGCAATGTCGTCTGATGAAAGAAATGTGGAAAGGTTCAATGGTCATAATTATCAACTATGGAAAATGCAAATGAAAGAATTTATATAAAAAAGATTTGTGGTGACCATTACATGCTAAAGCGAAGAAACCAACAACTATGTCAAATGAAGATTGGGACATTTTGGACAAAAAAGCATTGGGAGCCATCTGGTTGTGCTTATCTCCAACAGTAGCATTTAACATATCCAAAGAAACAACAATTGTGTTATTTGATGAGTACGTTGAATAAATTGGATGGAAAGCCCACAACATCGAACAAGGTATTTCTAGTGAAACAGTTTTTTAATATGTAAATGGCTAAAGGTGGTTTTGTAGCAAACCACTTTAATGAATTTAATACTATTACCAATCAATTATTTTTTGTAAAAGTATTTTTTGATGATGAGATTCAGGCTCTCTTAATTTTGAGTTCTTTGCCAGAAAGTTGGAATAACTCGGTTATGACAGTTAGTAACTCAGTTTCTGGTTCAAATACATTAAAATTTGACGATGTTGTTGGTGTAATTTTGAGTGAGGAAATGTGAAGGAAGAGCATGGGTGAGGTTCCAACATTGGGTAATGTTTTGAGTGCAAATAACAGGGGAAGATCAAAAGAAAGAGGGAAAAATCTAGGAAGTTGTGAGAAATCAAAAGGAAGGTCAAAATCCAAAGGTAGAGATACTAGTTGTTGGTATTGTGGCAAGAAATGCCACATAAAAAAGAATTGTTGGTCTTTCAAGAAGGCCGAAAAAGAACCAAAAGAAGATGAAGAAAATGTTGTATGTGAAGATGCTAGTGTTCTTATTTTAACCTCAGAAGAAACAACAAAAAATCTTTGGGTGCTTGATTCGGGAGCATCGTTTCATGCCTCTTCGTGCAATGAGTATTCTAAAAATCTACAAAGCGATGATTTCAGTAAGTTTTTTTTTAGAAATAATAAATCTTGTGATGTTATTGGAAAAGGGGATATTTTGTTAAAGTTAACAAATGGAAATAATTGGCTGCTACGAGATGTTAGATATATCTCTTAGCTCAAACAAAATCTGGTTTTAGTTGGAAAATTGACTTCTCAAGGATGTGAATTCACTTGTGAATCCAATAGATGGAAACTAACAAAAGGGGCCTTGGTAATTGCCTAGGGCAACAAATTAGGCACCTTGTTGTATAGGAGCAAATTTGCACCCCTTTTGCAAATCCCCCTTTTACACTTCCTCACCTTAGAAAACTAAATTCGAAGGAAAAATTCCACATCAGCCCGCTGCCTTCATTCCACTTGACACCCGCTTTTTGCATCGGTAGAAGAATAAATGTCGGGGATGCTCGTGCGACATGCATACGTCCGCACAGTGCGCTTATGTACCTTATGGATTCATGTGTCTGAAGCTGGCAGAGGTGCTACACTTCCCATTGGAGTTGATTTGTAATGCCCCTCTTCGACCAACCAACCCGAATATGGTTATTTTTCTCATCCCACCTTCAAAAACACTCTTCCTTCATGCATTCCATCTTCTTCACAAGCTCTAACAATCCTGTAGGCATTCAACTCATCTTCTACATAGCCTTCTTTTGCATTCTCTTACACTCTCAAACAACACTTTGGAACTCAATAGCAGCAACAACAACACTCCATCAACTCCATAGAGAAAGTGTGGAACAAAACCATTGCAGCAAGGGCTTGAGTCCTCTCTTTTTCTCGTCCATTAGCTAGTGAGCTCTTGGTGGAGGTGGTAAGCATTTTCACTCCTCTCCTCTACAATTTGGTTGATTAGCACAATACTATTTTGTAGTGTTTATTGTGTTCTTTACTTTCATTCTTCCTTTATCATACTTTTCTCCATTGTTGCTATCTTGGCTTTCTATGGAGGTGGAAACACCAAAATGGGGGTACGACTGAGGCAGACCCCTATGCATCCCCCCAACAATTTTCCTCTTTCTTGTGTGTAGGTGGACACACATTTGGAGCTAGCTAGCGAATAGGCTCTTTTGTGAGATCATTTTTGTTACCCTAGCTTTAATATATTTACTTTATCACATTCGCTTGTATATCTCTTATTTTATAGTTTTTATTTGTTCCCTTAGAAACCACTAGCCAGGCTGTCAGCTCATTTTCTGGCAATTCCCACTGTATTTTTAGTCCTTTGGTCATACGAACACTAGCGCACCTAACAGATGCTAGCACGCTACACTGTCATCTCAAAACCACACTTCCGTCCTCGAGCAAAGAGCTACCTGAGGTACAGTATTGAACCCGAAAACTGGCTTGCCTAGCCCCATTTTGGATTTCAGGTCTGCAAAGTGATTAAAGGACCTTATAGTCCTCATCATTCTCATCCCTCATTTCAAGATATTCCTTTAGAGTGAGGTAAGTTAGGGCAGTCTTATGCTCTTGGCTCTCCGTGACTTGGGGCCTTGAACATGGTTGGTCCCCCTCTCTTACATTTTTGGTGATCCCGACATGAACCAACGCTTTCTCATCTATTAGTGTTGAGGCTTTTCCCTTATACCTTGTGATTATGGTGCACCTGAGTATTGTGAAGGTTTATGAGCATCACAACCCAGTCAACAACCTTTGGGTATATTGTTAGGAGAAGTGTACAATGCCTTCTGATGGAGAGGATGAAGGTCACTACTAGTTTCTCTATAGGCCATTTTGTTGGATCCGTCATTGGTCTCACCGGACAGGAGCAGTTGTCAAGGGGCAAGATAGGATTCTCTAACGAGACTGACCACATCCCCACTCCTCTTGCATCTCCCACACCATCATTGGTCGATGAGCATGAGGTTGTTCACATTCCTTCAGAATGTGTCTCTTCCCTCAGCAAAGGGTTGGGTGACTTGGAAAAGCACTTGGAAAGAGACCCAAAGTTGGCTAGGGCCACCTAGGTTATCAACGAACTAAAGTACATTGTGGGAAAAGACCGAATAGGCATAGAACTCTTGGCTAGTCTCTCTAGTCTGACTGATGCATGTGCTCCCCCAAACAATCCTAACATTGTACGAGGGGACACTTTTGAAGACCATGAGAGACAACTAAGAATGTTGATGCCTCTTATGTCTATGTACATGGCTAACGTCGTACCCTCGATCAACATTCCCCCTGCCTCTGAGAGATTTGAAACTATCAAAGTGAATAAGATCCCCTTGGGTTTTAGCTTCACCTCTAGTGGTGGAGGCTTTGGTGGGATGAGCAATGGGGGATTTGGTAGTGGTAGTGGTTTCGATGACGGAAGCGGTGCTGGTAGAGGTGGTTCCGGTGGAGGTCATCATGGTGGCTTTGGAAGCGGAGGTGGCTCCGATGAAGGCCCTACTAGTGGTGGTGGCCCCGGTAGTGGTTCCGATGGTGGTCACACCGGTGGCTCTAGTGGTGGCTCCGATGGTGGTTCAGGAGGAGGTTCCTCTGGCCCTATATCTTCTAATGACCCTATTCTAAACACTCTTCTTTAGAATATGGGTAAGATGCAGATCCAGTTGGCAAGTCTCTCCCAAGCCTCTGCCCAACCTATCTTCCAACCCTTCTTCTGGCATAGCCCGTTATTGGTCACAATTTTGAACACTCCCTTCCCTCAAGGAATGGAGATTCCTAAATTTGAAAAATATGGTAGTAAAGGGAACCCACAAACACATGTGTCCACCTTTAATGCCCTATGCATATATTTCTTCCATCATGATGCGTTGATGGAAAAACTATTCCCTCAATCTCTCAAGGATACAACACTCGAATGGTACTGCTCCTTGCCCGATAATTCTATTTTCTCATTTTATCAACTTGTAAACCAATTCCTATGACAATTCCAAGCTAACATCGGGCTGAAGATGACCTTTTCAGATCTTGTCTGATGTAAAAAAGGTGATAATGAAAATATTATTGATTTCATTGCACGATATCAAATGCTCTTCTCACAAATCTCATATACACTACGTGATTCTAACGTGCAAAAGGTATTCATAGGGAACTTGCAAAGGCCTTGGCAGGAGAAGTTTTTCCTTATGAAACACCCTTCTTTCGTGCATTTGTGTGCAACCCTATGAGAGTATCAACATGTGGTAGTTCAGTTCGGGGGATCCTCCTCATGCTCTTGTTTTGAAGGAAAGTCCATTGTATCAATCTCTAGAAAAGGCAAGGCTGTTGTGAATGTAGTAGCCATTGTGGATGAAAATGGCCTCAAACGCAATCGAAAGTTCACAAAGTTAGCAGAATCTTATTCTTCCATCTTGCAAAAGTTGTTAAGGGATAAGATCGTAACCTTGCCAAACCCTAAACCTCTTAAGAAACCTTACCCTAGTTGGTATGATGCAAATAACTATTGTCAATACCATCGAGTCAACGAACATAATTCTAAACGTTGTATGTGCCTGCATCATGAGATACAGGACTGCATTGAGGATGGTACTATTCGTCTTGATGGAAGCAAACATAATATGAATAAATCGGTGGCGAAAGTGAATAGGGAATTGTAGATATACACAAACCCATTTCCATCACATTCTACTAACATGATTGTCAATCTCACTGATTCTATCACTCAGCCCGAGGCCTATATTAACATGGTCATAGTTACTTCTACCGCACAACCTGCACCTGGATCCCCAGATGTGACATTCACTTTGCAGGAGTTACCCTTAAATAACAAGCCCTCTCCCCTATATATTCTCGCTCGCCTCAATGGAAACATTGCGGCAGGAGTCTTAATAGACCTCGTGAGTTGAGTGAATGTTATTATAGAAGAGACATTGTGACTTAATTCACTACACAGAAAAGAGTATGAAGAAACAAAATCCACTATCCATACACATGATGGTCTTTGTTTGAAACCATATGGCTTAATAACTTTGTCCATCCTAGTTGGACCTAGGGCTATTGACACAATTTTTGATGTTATTTCAGAGTCAAATTTGTTCTAGATGAAGCTAGGCATACCTTAGCAAGCTTCCATGAATGGAATCGCCTCTGTCATTCATAAATGTCTAAAGTTCTCCCATGAAGGTGTCGTGCATGTAGTGCACGACACTAGATACCAGAGCCTTTAGTATCCAATGGGGGATATTCATTAGACCATTTTTGGCTTGCCTCGATTGGTTCGCTTCCTCTGAGAACATACCTACTTTACAAGAACTACGTAAAGTATAAGACTGGGGGCAAGGGATGACCAAAATTGGACATTCCTGTAGTACATCAACCAACTGCCTCCACTCCCAAAAAAGGGAAGGAGAAGCTTGCCTCTTCCCAGGGTAACTCGTCCGCTCCCCTTTCTTGAAAGGAGTATTGGATGAACAAGCCTGGATTTTACTTGTTAATTTCGATGATCCCTCCTTGGTGTAGACCTAATATTAGGATATCAAACCTCCCTACTAAGCCACCTAGACCTTGGTACTATTTGTATTGTAGAGGAAAATTCCCCCACGAGGAATCCTCTATGTCTCGGCCTCCGTAGCCTCCTACTGCTTCTGCTCCAAAAGCAGTGAACGGGAAGAGGCCTATTGTTAAGGCATTTGAGTCAACTCCCCCCACTGCTTCCCAACCTGTTCCTCCTACTCCCATTCAGGAGTTTGTTCCTCCGCTGGAAACAGCTATAGTGGACACTCCCATGGCCTAGTAGGAGCCTTTTGTTCCTTCACAACCTCCAGCTTCTAGCTCAAAGAGTAGCAAAAATCACCTTGTGTGCGAGCGCAAGCATCGACAAAAGGCTCTCATGGCTGAGCAGGCCACCTTACAAAGGAAGGAAGAGGAGATGACCATCCCTATATTAGGGCCTCCTGTTGCATCCTCATCTCTCATCCCCTCTGCTTCTATTCAATCTAGCTTTGTATTGCTTTCGGCTTCCACTATGAGTACAAATGCGCTTGACCCTAAAAAGGTGTAGGTGTTCATCACTCCTTCGATGGACTCACCTTTGTTGATGTCCCTTCTAGATATCCCGCCTTTCCTGAAACCCGTAGATATGACAAACACTTTGGTGGTATCTACTACAATTTTCTCTTCCTCCTCTTCCTCTGCACCTCTCACCTCATTTGTGGGGAGTTCAGAACCCCCGATGGAGCAGAAGGTGGAGAGTGGTCCTTCCAGCAACAGAGAATGCAAGAGGAGCCCACCTTCTCTGAAAGGTGGTCCTGTGCTAACTTGTTCTATCCTAGTGACAGAACCTGTCTCGGCTTCCCCTGAGTTTGTCACCACTCCCAAATCACTCGGCAAGCCTAGCAGTGAATCTTGGGCACAACCTTCTTCGTTCATTGAGGTAAAACATGGCACTCTTCTAAAGTGCATGTTTAAATCTCTAGACGAGGTTCCAGCCTTGTCGGCGATCTTCGCAAAATCATTGACCTTAGCTCCATAAGAGCTTGGTGGAGAGGACCTTGCGGGGCCTTATTCCTTAGCCCTTGTTGCGGGAGGGTCAGACACTCCTCCTCTTCACATTCCACCACTGTAGGCTCCTCCTCCTCCCCCCTACAATGATCTAGAGTGGGAAGTGAATGACCTCTTGGACGATCAGTGTTAGGAGGAGGCCCCTTCTTTATCTTTAGAATAGAGGTGTGTGTGTTTTGATGTGTTCCTAGATGACCCTTGTCACCTTTGTTGGTGCTTGGATACAGGCATGGTTTTTGTGTCATAAACCTTCTTCTATCTATTTCATCATTCTTCCATGTTTGTGATTGATTTTCGACAAAATTGAGGATGATGCAAAGAGTTGGGGGCATTTAGGATTCCCTTCCACATTGACCCAATTTTTTAGTTTTACTTTGTTTTCTTGTGCATTCCTCACATGATTTGATATAGTAGGGGGTTGATGATAGTTCATTTTATATACAATTATTATACTTATATATATTTATGAGCAGTTATGACCCTAAAATATCAGGCTACCCTTGTGCCCTGTGTTTGTGTTCATTTATCTTTTGCTCTTTCCTTTATCTTTCTCTCTTATTTGCTTGAGTTGTCCCTTTCATGTGTGACAATGCCAATACTATAACACTTTGATTTTTAGAAGATGCATTTGTTGTTAACAAATATTTTCTCGAGAATCTTCACAAACTTCTTTTCAAAAATTTGCATTCTCGACTTGAAACCCTAATAGAACGTGTTTCCTTCATCATGGGTTCACAAAGAAAGAACTTGAAAACCTTCCCTTTGAGGTGGGAGTAGCTTTGACCTTCCCCTCATGTGGGGGAATTTTCTTCCTTTTGAATTCCTTGATGAAGTGAACATCTTTCAAAAGGATTCCTTAATGATGAATTGATTCGAGAAAGAAACATCTCTTTCGTACGTGTCCCTTAAGTGGACCCCTTCTTTACGTCGGGTTCCCAAGGGACCTCTTTGAAAGTTTTCCAACTTGTTGACAGTTTGCATGACTATTCACTTACTTTCCCACATGGCCGCTTTTTGACATGTTCTATCTGTGGGTAAACATGTCGCTTTGCAGGTGCACCTGTGAAGCCACTTTCTGACTCTGCAGAGTCCCCTTTCTTTGGGTTTCCTCCATATGAGAGATCTTTGGGGATACCTCCATGTAGGTGTGCGAGTCTATCGGGTGCTTCTTCTAAGCTTCCTCCATGTGAGAGATCTTGGGGGTCGCTCCCCTACAAGTCTATAGATTTGTAGGGAGCTTTCTTTGGGTTTCCTCCATGTGAAAAATCTTTGGGGTTACCTCCTTATAGGGCTACGGGTTTGTAGGGTGCTTTCCTGGGTTTCCTTCATGCGAGAGTTCTTGAAGGAAACCTTCCCTGTAGGTTAGCAGGCCTGTAGGGTGCTTTCTCGGCTTTCTCCATTTGAGAAATCTTGGGGGATGCTTCCTTATAGGTCTGCGGGTCTGTAAGGCACTTTTCTAGGTATCCTTTGTGTGAGAGATATTGGAGGACACCTTCCTTGCGGGTTTGTGGGCTTGTGAGGCACTTTCTTCTTGGGGCTCTCTTCATGTGAGAGATCTTGGGGGTTTCCTCCTTGCAGGTTTGTGGGCCTATAAGATGCTTTCATTCTTCAACTTCATAGTTTCGCGGGGCTATGAAGTCCTTTACTTATTCTGTGCTCTCGAGTTTTCCAAATCGCGGTCTGCTTCCTCGACAATTCAAGTATACATTTCTAACCCTACTACCTTTTTAATCTATTTATTGAAGCACTCATCAGTATTCATGATTGCTAAAGTGGGGGGAAAATGTATAGGATTGAATTTGCACCCCTTTCACAAATTCTCCTTTTACACTTCCTCACCTTAGAAAACCAAATCCGAAGGCGAAATTCCACATTAGCCTGCTGCCTTTGTTCAACTTGGCATCCATTTTTGGCATCAGTAGAAGAATAACTATCGGAGATGCCCGTGCGATGTGCATATGTCTGTGTGGAACACCTATGTCCATGACGGATTCCTGCATCTAAAGCTGGCGGAGGCATTACACTTCCCATTGGGTTCGATTTGTAATGCCCCTCTTTGACCAACCGACTTGAATATGGCCATTTTTCTCATCCCACCTTCAAAAACACTCTTCCTTCATGCATTTCATCTTCTTCACAAGCTCTAACAATCCTCTAAGTATTCAACTCATCTTCTACACAACCTTCTTTTTCATTCTCTTAGCATCCATCACTCTCAAGCAACACTTTGGCACTCCATAGCAGTAGCAATAACACTCCATCAACTTCGTAGAGCAAGTGTGGAACAACACCATTGCAGTAGGGGCTTGAGTCCTCTCTTTTTCTCCTCCATTAGCTAGTGAGCTCTTGGTGGAGGTGGTAAGCATTTTCACTCCTCTCCTAGATATGATTTGGTTGAGTAGAACAATACTTTTTTGTAGTGTTTATTATGTTCTTTACTTTCATTCTTCCTTTATCATACTTTTCTCCATTGTTTCTATCTTATTTATTCGTGGAGGTGTGAAACACCAAAACAAGGATTTGACTGAGGTAGACCCCTATACAACCCCCCAAAATTTTTCCTCTTTCTTGTGTGTCGGTGGACGTGCATTCGGAGCTAGTTGGCGAATAGGCTCTTTTGTGAGATCATTTTTGTCACCCTAGCTTTTTAATATATTTACTTTATCACATTCGCTTTTAGATCTCTTATTTTATAGTTCTATTTTGTTCCCTTAGAAACCACTAGCTAGGCTATCAACTTGTTTTTTGGCAGTTCCCACTATATTTTTGTCCCTCTAGTCGTATAGACACCAACACACCTAAGAGATGCCAGTGTGCCGCACTGTCATCCCAAAACCGCACTTTCATCCTCAGGCAGAGAGCTACCTGAGGTACAGTGTTGAACCTGAAAGACAACTTGCCTAGCCCCATTTTGGATTTTGGGTCTACAAAGTGATTGAAGGACCTTATAGTCCTCATCATTCTCATCCCTCATTTCAAGACATTCCTTTAGAGTGAGGTAAGTTAGGGAAACCCTCCACTCTTGGATCTTCATGACCTAGGGCCTTGAACGTGGTTGGTCCCCCTCTCTTACACTTGTATATAGTAGAGAGTGGCGCTGAGTGGGAGTTGTTCATTCCTTGCCAACTCTTTCATTGTGTGAGGCCTTGACTGTAAGGAAAAGGTCTTAGGATAGGTTAGATGATGTATTTGATCTAGTAATTGAGGAATTCCTTAACATGTTGGAGTCTAATCAAATGTTTGTGCCAGATAGTGCAAAAGCTTCTACAAGAAATACAAAAAACCAAAAGAAAAAAATATCACTTTCAGATTGATCAAGTCTAGGAGTTTGAGTCACAGGGGACCAAACAAGGGCATGGTAAGGGTGCTTCTAGTGTCGAGGAGGATGAAGAAGGTGATGATGAGAAGGTTTAGGATGAGAAACTAAAGTTTTATGAATTTAAGGTTAACAATGTGGGCCTTTTACGTTGGGGGAATATGATGAAGATGACACCTTAAAGCTCTCAGAGAGGAATAGGTCCTTGAATCCTTGGGTTGATGTGAAAGAAACAAGCAATGATAATCCACTACTCCTAAATTTGAAGGTAGTTTTTGGTCCTAGTGATTGGGATGAGTTTTAACAAGAGGTAAGAGGAAATGACATAAACAATTCCAATCACGAGGTGGATGTCTAGGAGGTTGTTGTCATGTAGTGTCTAGAAGCATTTACTCCAAGGTTAAGTTGCCCCCTCCAAGCCCTCTGAAGAGGGTTGTGCAAGGGCCACACAAACACACAACCTCTTAGAAAACTAGGTTTTCAACAAGGAGTGACCTTTATGAACAACTAGAACAGGAATGGATGACGCATGAAAGGTGATATGATAACTCTAACTTAAAATCTCTTGAATCTTATAAGACGAGAATCACTGCTCTATAGACCAAATTTTCTTATGAAAGCATGAATCACCATGATGTTGATTGTGTTGGGATTATGATTCAAGACAAAGGTGTTTCCATTAATATTGAAAGAGGTGGTATTGTGATTGAGGGAAAATGCATTGATATTGATATTTGCAGTGGCAGGATTGAGATTGAGGGTGAAGGAATTACCATTGATAGTGGGTGTTCATCCTTCACAAAAATATCATCATTAATATTGAGATGAATAGTGAGAGAGTCAATATTGTAGCATTTGGTGGAGGTGTTGATACATCAGCTACAAAAACTAAGGGTATTGTCCTAGTTTAGAATGCTAAACGACTAGATAATTATGCAAAAACAAAGGAAGCAAAAGTAGAACTGATTAAGAGTGTTGTTGATTCTGGTGCCAGAGTAACTGTTGTGAAAAATGAACAAGGTGGAACATTTGATGTTTCAGTGTTTGAGGTTTTTGATGTTTTTGGTACTGACAGATTTGCTAAAGTGTCATTTGTTGAAACTTTTGTTGAGCCTGAAGTTATGACACAAGTTAAAGTTGTTTTTGTTGATGTTTTTGATAAAAAAAATTTGACTTTGACTTGAAATGGAGAAGGCTTATTTGTAGTGTCCTTGAACAAAATTTGGAGAAGCTCAATTTTTGTATAGTTTATCTTGGCCTCATCAAGATGTGACAATGAACATGGAAAAGTGGGGTTTTCTCAAGTTGTTGTACCCAAAACAATTGTTTTGCTTCATTAAGGCATTTTGATTAAAATGGACTAAACCTTGTAAAATTGTTGTCAAAATTTAGTTTTTGGTCAAACGAAATATGGATTTTTGCCAGTTTACTGTCTAGAGGATATTGGAAAATTTTGAAAATTTTAAAAATTAGGGTTTTCGGGCCCTTATTTTTTAGGAAAAACCCTAAAAATAGGATCTTGTCAGAATTGACTAAAAATTATTTTGATTGGCTTATTTCACTTCATGATCACAATGGTGAAGTTAGTTTAAGTCTAGTGGGTTTTTTTCACCTTTTTTAGGAGAAAAGTTAGGACCTACGAGGTCAACAATGGCAAATGGCCAAATACCAGGTGTCGAAATCTAAGCTTAAAAATCTCCAACGAAGATTCTATGTCAAATAATGTTCAAAATGATGCTTTGTGATGGAGGGGATTTTTGTCAAGGTGAAAATGCTAGAAATTTTTCTGTCTAGAAATAAAAGCACCCCTACTGGCTAGGGGTTCCCAAGGTTTCAAAGGCTCAGATCAACCTTTTGGGATTTTTCACTTCCAAGAGGTATTCTCTAAGATCTTGTCAGCTTCGTGCTGAGCCTACCAACCAGTTCATAAGATTTTTCTAGTGCCTAAATTTGCAGATCAAATGAAGAATGGAGGATAACAAGGGAGATGAAATTAGTCAAAATTTGACTAACTCTGGTAGACAAAAGTGAGCCCTGTAGGACAAAGGCTCCCAAGAATTCAAGGCATCAAATGTCAGTTTTTGCATTAACTATCTCTAGATGATCTTCTTAGCTTCAGCCCAGCTTTGTAATGGATTTGTTAGCCAATTTTCAAGACTTGTCAAATGACAGGTAGTTGTTGATCGAATGGACATGTAAAGTAGAGAATGAATTGGAATGTATCAAGGAAAAATCACCCCTACTGGCTAGGGGCACCCCATCGTTTTGGGCATCTAGATATGGTTTTCGAGAGCCGTTTTCCCCAACTCATCACTCAACATCTTTTCAGCTTTGCGATGAATCCAATAGAAAGATCATGAGACCAGTCTAACACCTAAATTTGAAGATCAAAGGAAGAACAAAGGAAATGAAGTTAGTCAAAATTTGGATCTCTGGTTTGGAAAAGTGATCCCTATATCCCAGGGGCACCCAAAATTTTGATGCACCAAATGCAACCTTTTGAGCAAATGACACCTAAGATGTTTTTCTCAGACTTGATCAGGCTTCGCAATGAGTCCATCAATGGATGAATTAGAGTCATCAAATGGCCAAAATCAGGAGTCAAATAGAAGGTTAAATTCAAGGTCAAATTGTGATTTCAAAGCAAAAAGAGCCCTTGCTAGCTAGGGGTGCCTAGGGTTTTGAGCTCTCAAATGTAGTTCTTAGGGTTTGCTTAAATATTCATCCTATCTAGAATGCTTCAAGATTTCAATTGCATATCTCAGCTGGGTCAGAAGGCTAGTCAGTAGCTGGCAGTCGGAGATTGAACAAAGATTCAACAAGTTGTAAAAATGGTTGTCTAGAGATAAAAGCACCCTTGGAGGCCAGGGGCGCCCAAGTTTTTGATCTGTTAGATGAGGTTTTTAAGGATTATTCTCTCTAGGAGATCATGTTTAGAATTGAGCTAGCTCCGTAGTGGACCTGTCAGCTAGCTCGGGAGATTTTTCAAGTGTCGAGAGTTGTAGGCTGAAGGAAGGTGGAAGTCAAGTTCAAAATGAAAAACTGACTAATTCTGATAGAAAAAGTGCCCCTGGAGGCTAGGGGCTCCCAAAATTTTCAAGGCTCATAAGTTAGAATTAGGGTTTGCAACCTCAATAAGCTCCTTGTCATTTTTTATTCTACTCTTCAACAAAATTGTCAACCAGTCTACTAGATACATCAGTCACTCAGAATCAATGATCAAACATAGGCTTTGGTGACATTTGCAAAAGCTAAAATGAAAAAAATTCAAAAAAGTTTCTAAGTATGGAGAGTTGGTGCCTAAAGTCAAACTTTGACTTGTGAATATTTTTGAAAATTGAAGTTGCATACTTTGGCCGCCTTATAATAGTGGGATTTTTGAATTGGATTAAAATAATATTAAAACTCCAGTCTCACCTCTAATTTGACTTGCAAATGACTTAATTTTTCTTGCATGAGGCGTATTTTCTTTTTGCATGCTAGGTGGCACCCATTTTAGGGTTTTATCTTCATTCAGTTAACTAAATTGAGGTCCAATAATATTATTGCATCCTAAATTTAGGGTTTTGCATGTTGGGTGACGCCTTAATTCATGAAATTTATTTATTAAGGAATTTGGGCACCTATTTTCTTCATCATAGCTGAAAGAGAAACACATATTTTCTCATGCAAGCAAGATCTAAAGGCGCTACAGGTGATATTTTTTAGTGTTCTTCGTAGTGCTAGGTCTAGATTGCTCAGACAGATAATTTTCCAAATTCCATCTTTTCAGCACATGCATATCAGACTACATCAAACAAGATTCAAGGCATAGACATTATTTTTCAAAGATAATATAATTTCTATTTTCTTTCTCAAATTCATCTATCCTTGTCTTAGGTTTTCCCTCGCATGTCAAAGTAAACGACATCTTTTTCAAAATCTGGTCATCTGGGTTTACTCAACACAACATTGGTAGCAAAACCCATGTTCCGGAATTTTTCGAGAAAATTGCCCCGTTACTTCTCATTTTGAAGTATTGTGTTTTTTTCTGAAGATTCTTTTGCATTTCGGTCAAAAATTCAACTTTTTGAAAAATGAAGAAAGTGGTTTTGATCAGCACATTGACCCCATATGCCAGTTTTTCTCCAGAAAAATAGCTCTTGGTGCCCCTGCAGCTTCTATTATTGAAAAGCTCTTGCATGCCTTAAGTTAAGGTCATTTTTGCAAATTTTTGATCATCTGGGTTCGTTGTGCACAACATTCTCTACAAAACCCATATGCTAGATTTTTTTGGGAAAAATTGCCCTCGTAGCCCCCACTACCCCTGCTACTTTTGTTTTAAAAATTCTTCACATGCCAAGGAAAAAATAACTTTTTTGAATTTCTGACATTGTGGGTTTTCTTAGAAATACATTCTCTACAAAACCCATGTCTCAAAAATTTTCATAAAAATTGCCCCTCGACAAGCTATTTTTAGCCTCACTAGAAACCATTTTTAGCCTCACCGGAAAAGTTGTTAGAACATAATTGTGTTTACAGTCAACATGATATTTTTTTAAAATGCATTTCACTCAAATTGAATTCAAGACCAAATCGGTCCTGATTCACGATTTCATAAGAAAAGCTGACACCAATTTGCATCAAGCTCATATGGAGGGTTGATTCAAACAATTTGATAGGAATAGTCACCCAAAGTCCACATGGTTTCATACCTCGTATAGTTGATAGCCTTCCAAGGCCAGTTTAGAGGGTTGAATACTATTGGAATTATGTGTGCATAGCGGGTTCATTGGCATTTCTCACAGCAAGAGGGTTCACAATCAAACTTTGCGGTTTCATTATGCAACACTCTTTCATTGAGAAAAATGTGAAAAGCGTCAAGAGCATAAAAAGTGTCAAAAGTGTAAGCTGCAGAAGAAATAGAGGCCATCACTCTAGTTACGGAGCCGCCAAAGTTACCATGTAGTGAGCTACCAATTGAAGTGTGCAAATATTTCCACGATTGCTCAAGTTGCTAACAAGCAGTGAATTGACAATTGATACATGTGACGACTTCCAAATGATGAGGAAGTTAACAACTTCTTGGGGGAGTTAATTTCTCAAGATCACAGCCAGTGGACAGGGCATCCCACCTCTTCAAAATAAACATTAGATTTAGCAGTTAACTTGATGCCTCTTTCCAAGTTAACTCACTATCCCACCTTTTGTGCACATCTATTTTGGAGTCACCTATGTGGAGCTTTCAGTTAGGATTAGTTAATCGATGTTAGTTATCATTTGACTCTCATATCGATAAGGACTCGCGTGTTACAACGTCCATTTAGTTTATTTTTAGTTCAGTTAACTGAGGTAGTTTTTCCATTTAACTATTTAGTTGCATACATTTAGACTTAAGAATAAATCTTGCATGCTTGCAAGACTAATGTTAACTCAAGGAGATTTTAGGGTTCCCTACTCCTTTAAGGTTCTATAAATAAGAGCACCCTTGCTCATTGTATTTCAACTTTTTTTGTGATAACAAATTGTTGTGCCCACCTTGCCATGCAATATTGCTATTCTGTATTGGTTCACTTAGTTAAATATAAAGCTAGTTTGATCATTTATTGTATGTGTGTCTCATTATGCAATTTGTTGTCCCAGATTTATTCTTGTTGTTTTAATAATCTTTCTTTCATATCTACACCTCAGATAGAGTATTTTACCTCCTTTGGAATTTAGAGATAGAGATTATCATTTGATGTCATTTCTAGTAACCTTTATTTCAGCATACACCTCAGATAGAGTATTTTACCTCCTTGGGAATCCTGAGATCAAGCTTGACATTTAATGTTTGTGTCCAATAACCTATTTTCAGCCTACACCTCGAATAGAGTATTTTACCTCCTTGGGAATCCTGAGAACTAGCTTACTGTTTCATGTTGTCTCCAATAACCTTTATTTCAGCCTACACCTCAGATAGAGTATTTTACCTCCTTGGGAATCCTGAGATAGAGTTTATCGTATAACATTCCCAACTACTCCTAATTCTTCTTGCTCTATTTTTCTAGAGGAAATAGGATAATTTTAGTGTTAGCCTAGTTGTAGTTAAGATCTGTAGAAACCAGAGAAAACCTTAGCTGCAATGTTCTTGGTTTTATAACCTTGTGCCTCTACCAGCTGAGTCAAAAAGATAGGAATTTAGAATACTTTTCTTTTTACGCATATCAGCAAAAGAGGGAGCTTCCCCTCCTAATTTGAAGAACAATTAATATTGTGCATAACTGTCCATTGCCAATACACACTCCAAAGGTGCAAATTGTAATGCCAATGTGAGTGAATGTTCTTGCAGCAGTGGTTGGACTTAAAGTGGGAGATTATTGGAGAGTGAAGTCTAACGCTCTTTTTCTGTTCAACTCCCAATAATTTTCCTGCTGAAACATAAGAAAATGTGTTCACCAAGATGGAATGGGGGTATGATGCACCTATCCTCCTATTTTCATTAGGAAAAAGAGATCTCCTATAACAATATTGACTTTCAACCCTTAGTTGAGTTAATCTTGAGAGGGATCTTGTTGTTTTACTTATGCTTGAGAACGAGTTGCAACTTTCAAGACAACACTTTTGGGAGATGAATGAAAAATAGCAAATAAACTCTATTATGCAATGTAACACATGAAATCACTAAATGAAACCTTAATTTGACAAAATCCAAAAACCAATTACATATCTAAGAAGGTTAAGTATTTTTTCACCTTTCACCAAAATGTTGTTCTGAGAGCTCTACTAGAACAAATTAGCCCTAGGGCGAATGGGTCTTTGTAGGGATTTTTTAAATCAATTTCTGGGCCCTCTACTCATATGTCTACACTCCCAAATTCTCCAGATTTCATAGTTGGAAAGTTGAAAATAAATTCTATAGGTGAGTTTTTGTGGCTTGACGAAAATGTTGACAACTTTGCAACTTTGACTTGACTTTTGCAATTTTTCTCCTTTTGAGATCTTCAATCCTTCCTTCAGCCTAAGATCTACAAAACACACAAGAGGGAAAAATTGTTTGTTTTTGGTGAGTGGGGTTTTGCCTTGATCAAACCCCATTTTGGTAATTAAACCTTGAATTGAAATAATGAAACATGAAAGGAATGATGAATGAACAATTGCTATGTTGAAACTCACCAAACCCTTGATTTGAATCCATTGAATGGAGATCCTTGAAGGACTAAAACTTGCATAAAATGGCTTGAATTGGATGTTGATCTTGATGATTGAATGCTTGAAACCTACATCACAATGTTAGCTCCAAAAACATGCATGATTACAAATAACTTTGACATGATGCTTGAGATCTTGAATGCTACAACAAATTCTTGAGAAATCTACCCTTGAACACCTTTGAAAATAATCTTAGCTCTTGTGAAATTGCATTAACATTCTAGGATTTGAATTGATAAAATAACCTTGTATTTATATGTAATTTTTTAATTTCCCAAAAATTAAACATTACAAGCCAACACTTAACACTTGAATTTAGGACCTTAATATGCTGCAAAAAACATGCCAAAATTTGAATTTGTGATCTTAAGGGGGACCCATTTTCCCTAGGGTGAATGGGTCTTGACCTAAATTATCATAACTTATTCATTTCAGGGTGTTAATAATGACAATTGCATTAATTAAATATTAATTCCCCTTTCGGGAATTTAAATTAATTAGGCCTATAGATGCATAATTGGGCCAATTAGAGGCTTAATTAAGTCCATTTAATTAAGGGACCCAAACATAGTGTGAAAATGTAAAGTACATTTTTGACACTACATTTAGCCCCCACATTAGTGAGAGGATGGGCCCTATGCTCAAACTCACACTAAAGTAGACAAATAAGCATCAAGAGAGATCTAATTGTACAACTGTTGGAAAGATAAGACAACAAAGGTAAATGAGGATGATCAAGTCCCCAAGATCTAGGATCTCATGGCAAACAAACAAAGGCACAAAGAGACACATTCCAATGTTAAAATATATGCAACAACAAGACAAGATACTCAAGCATACAATGTCAAAATTAGAGACGAAGAGTGAGAAGGGAGAGGGGTGGATCAAGCCTCGACTATTTGTTCAACTGGTATGGATCAAGCCTTAGTTTTTTGTCCAAAAATGTTTACAAGTGGAAACCCATTGTCCACTATGCAAAAAAAATGCACTCACATGGGCTAGTGAAATCCGTTGTCCACTAGGTGAGCCCCTAGAAAGTGGCTAATGAGAGAGTCACCAGGATCCCATTATACTAATCATACCAAAGTTATACCACCTAATAACTTTCATAAGGCACCACAGAAACTTGGTCACAAGGTTAGCAAGCTCTATTATGCTAGGCACTCATGAAAAATAGGCTCCATAGGAAAGAAAGTTGTGTTATGCTCGGTGGTCATGAAAAACATAAAGACTCCAAAATCAAGCAAGTTGTGTTATGCTCGGTGGCCTTAAAAAACATAAAGGCTCCACAAGTAAGCAAGTTGTGTTATGCTTGGTGTCCTTGTTACATGCAATAGGATATATAAAGGGGTTTTGCTTAGTTCATGAAAGGTCTCACCTTAGGGAACATTATACCTAATGCCTCCAAGAGAGGACTAGTCAAAGATAAAAGATTCACAACTTAGGCAAATGAAATCCATAGAATCACCACTGAAAGGAATGTCATATGCCAGGAAAGGTCACCCTATTGAAGGACATCAAACCCAATGACACCACCAAGAAGACACATCACCTAAAGTAAGAAGACCACACTTTGAAGCAAACAATGAGCAAGGATGCGTATGCCCCCACTTTAAAAAAAATTCTAAACATCATGCTATGAGAAATTACTTTAAAGTAGAACACACATGAGAAATGCCTATACATGAGATCTTTATTCAGAAAGACCTATGTAAAAATATGTTTCCGAGTAGAGCTAGGTCATGGAAAGGAGGGTTGCCCCCCATATGCAATCCTAAGATAACACAAGGGATCCATTAATTTGGGGTCAACGTTTGTTGTTGCTATAGTGATATAATTGAGCTTGGAACCATCATCATTCCCCAAATGCCTCATGGAAAAATGAGCATAAAGGAAGAATGACACATAGAGAGAGAGAGAATATAGAGATGCTTTTGGGTCAACATGGAAGAGACCTGAATGTCTCAGTGCCTTGTGTCATCCTCGAAAGTAAAAGGAAAGACAAGATTTATGACAAATAGAAGAATGTCACAACGAATTTGCTTCCTTTATATCCTTGCACCAAAAAAGTGACAAGGGTCATCCAAAATAGGCTCACAAACATATAAAGACACTCCAAGAAACATGGTATGGGGGATCACATTACACATGTAATCACAAAGAGCATAAAAAGAAGACAAAGACTAGTAGGGAACATGCGATTCAACCTATAGCAGGTCATCCACATCCCAATCTTGTTCATCATATGTGGAAAGAGAACTAGCCAAAGGGATAACGATGAGTGTCATACTAGGACAAGGCTATCAAAACCCTTGTCTCCATTAAGTTCAAGACAAGGATGAGCTGAGATGGGTGTTGAGAATGAGCTCCTTGCAATATAGAAATGATTTGCATTGAATGTAAAATAGGCAATAGTGAGTATGCTATGATCCTACGACTATTACATTGCAAGGAGAAAAGTGCATACATTTTAGTTAATTACATTAACAACATCATTTTCACGGATCAATATTTGTAAAATATGACACTCATCGGTAAGATGCCCAAGTGTGCTATGAAATGAAAAATAGTCTATGTTTGTACTCTTACTTTTTTTGTTTTCTTTAATTGGTGGAAATAAATCAATCCTAGGTAGAGAATTTTTTCCATTTTTCATTCATTTTTTGTTGTAGTGTGTAAGAATGACAATTCTTTGACCTTGTAAGCCTTAGATTTCTTACATGTTTGGGAAGTTTTCTAAGGTGGAGGTGGGGGAGGATGACCTATGTTGATCCTATCATCCTTGTAAGGTATTGATTGTTCACTTGATATGATCTTGTGAAAGAGAACAATTTCTCTCATGGGAGATGTGCAAGGGGATGGGGGATCATGATATCCTAACCCCTTGGTATCCTCAGATGGTATTTTCTCTAACAGTTTGTGAATTTCATGCTCATTGGTTATATCACATATTTGTTTACTTAAGATCTTATAGCCTTGACCATAACTCTCTTCTAAGTTAATGGGTGTATTAGTAACTCGGTTGGTATAAGATAGAAGGGTATAATTATTGCTCTTATTAACAAGTTCATTAATGATTTATGGTTGAAGCTTGCTTTGTGCTTCAATTTTAGGATGTAAAAGATTGAACCTATCAAGTGATGGAATTATAGGCAAAGTTGGTTGTTGCATAGATCCAGGTAAAAGGATGCATTACTCTCAAGATGGCGTAAGGAGTCTTGTATGAAGTGTTGCAGGCTATCTTCATCTTGACCTAAGATCTCCACTTGACAAGGACATTCATTAGGAGTTGATTGGGCATGATTAGGTTCTATTGTATTAGGATCATTACCAAACACACAACTTGAGACATCCACCAAAGACATCAAGGACTTCCATATATTACCCATACACATGTCCATGATGCAAGAATGAATTGAAATGCAAAGAGATGGAAAATTTTCAGATTTTAAACAAGGGTAAGTGGAGGAAGTTGTGTCCACATTTAGGGGAAGTGTCATTTTTTAGCTTTAAAACAAATACCCATTCATTTTTTTAAAATGGGTGCTCATTTTGAAGTGGGTACTTGTTCAAAAGGTTTCAAACTCACAAGACATGTTTTTAATTTGGATTTAGGCTCAAAAAAGGAATGGTAACCCGATATTAAAGGCTTAGACCGACAAGTACAAAGTCATGACAATTTCAAGAGAAAAAACTAACTTTGGCAATATAGCTAATGAGGCTTTCTTTAAAGAAATTAAAACCCATTATATATGACAATATCTAGTTTTTAAATATGTAATTTTTTTAATAATTTGATTAATTTTTCTATTTTTTAATTAATTTATGAGGAAATAGGTGCATAAAATCGAAATGTCAAATTTTCATAATTTTTTAATAACTTTTAATTTGCTAATTTTCTTGTTAAATTTTTTTATATGGCATCAATGTATAAACAATTCTTTACACAATGAAAACAATTTTTTTTTGAGTAAATGATAATTTTATGTCAAGTTATGGTGTCCATACACAAGGGTTTTAAAAACCAGAAATTAGGGCCAATAAAAGATTATTATGAAAAAATTATAAAAAAATATCCTCATAAATCTTCATTATAATATGCATCTTTCCCCAAAATAAATTATAAAAATACTTTTATTTATGTCAAATTATGGTCTCCGTACACATGCATGGTATGGCCCTAAAAAGGTGGCTTTTAAAAAGTGGTTTTAATACATGCCTATTAAAAATTATTTTGGATTATCTGGGTATTAGAGAATAAATTGCATATTTGAAATCTAGACTCAAAATACTAAATTTCATATTATTGATTTTTTTTAAGAGTCAATGTGTAAGTGCTTCAAATTTTAAGTCTAACTATAAATTTTTTTGAAAATCAAGAAAAACACTTCCACTTTTTGTATATTTTGTGGACCCAACTTCTTGCACCTACCCACAAGATAATTTTTTTATTATACTATACAAAAACCTGAAAATGATTTATTTTAATTCCAATTTTGATTTCTAACAACGCACTCAATTTGACCTATTGAACTTAATGCAAATAATGATAGATTTTTTTTATTTTTGAAACTGAAACCCAGATTTAACAACAGATCAAAAGAAGGAAAACATAAACAAATCACTACCCAAAAATTTGAAACAACACCTGCATAGGGACAAATTCACCCTAGGGAAAATGGGTCTTAGTATAGGGGTTGCAAAAATCAAATTTTGAATTTTTGAGTTAAAGTTTGAATTTCTAGTTTTAGGTTGCAAATTGTAGTTTTTGTGACAGAATTTACTAGATTTATATGACATAATACAAGTGAAATTAATGACAAATGATGAATAATATGAAATTTTTTTAAATTCAAATTTGACTCAAATTTTGAATTTGAATTACTAAACGTACAATAATATGCAACTACTATGCAAAATTAATGTAAAATGAATGCAAATTTTTGAATTTTTTAGATTTTAAAGGATGCAAAATGCAAACCTAAAGCCCTATATGATATGAAAACTAATGCTATGTGAAAACCCTAAATGAGATGCAAAAAAATGTAATACAATAAAAATTAATACAAATCCTAGATATAGGGCTTGAATAGACTTCAAATTTCAGAATTTTGTTGTACAAATTTGGGTTCACCATAATGAAACTTAGGAAAATGGGCTCACCAAGATGGAATGGGGGTATGATGCACCTATCTTCCTATTTTCATAGGAAAAAGAGATATCCTATAAAAATATTGAATTTCAACCCTTAGGTGAGACAATCTTAAGAGGGATCTTGTTGTTTTCCTTATGCTTGAGGAAGGGTTGCAACTTTCAGGATAACACTTTTGGGAGATCAATGAAAAATAGAAAATAAACTCAATTATGCAATGCAACACATGAAATCACTAAAAGAAACCTTAATATGACAAAATCCAGAAACCAATTATAGATCTGAGAAGGTTAAGTATTTTGTTCTGAGAGCTTTGTTCAAACAAATTCACCCTAGGTCAAATAGGTCTTTGTAGAGCTTTCTGAAATCAATTTCTGGGTCCTCTGCTCCTGTGACTACACTCTTGAATAATTCAAATTTCACAGTCAAAAAGTCAAAAATAAATTATGTAGGTTAGCTTTTGTGGCTTGACGACAATGTTGACAACTTTGCAACATTGACAACTTTTTCAATTTTTCCCCTTTTGAGATCTTCAGTCCTTCCTTCAACCTAAGATCTGCAAAACACACAAGAGGGAAAATTTGTTTGTTTTTGGTGAATGGGGGTTTTTCTTGGTAAAACCCCATTTTGGTAATTAAACCTTGAATTGAAATAATGAAACATGAAAGAAATGATGAATGAACAATTGCTATGTTGCAACTCACCAAACCCTTGATTTGAAACCCTTAAATGAAGATCCTTAAAGAACTAAAAATTGCATGAAATGGCTTGAATTGGATGTTGATCTTGATGCTTGAATGCTTGAAACCTACATCATAATGTTAGCTCCAAAAACATGCATGGTTGCAAATAATTGACAGGATGCTTGAGATCTTGAATGTTGCAACAAATGCTTGAGAAATTTTCCCTTGAACACCTTTGAAAATAATCTTAGCTCTTGTGAAACTGCATTAACATTCTAGGATTTGAATTGTTAAAATAACCTTGTATTTATATGTAATTTTCTAATTTCTCAAAAATTAAACATTACAAGATGACACTTAAAACTTGAATTTAGAATCTTAAGATGCCGCCAAAAACATGTTTAAAATTTGAATTTGTGATCTTAAGGGGGAATGGGTCCTGACCTAAATTATCAAGACCTATTCATTTTGGGGTGTTAATAATGATAGTTGCATTAATTAAATATTAATTCCCCTTTCATAAATTGTAATTAATTAGGCTTGTAGATGCATAATTGGGCCAATTAGAGGCTTAATTAAGTCCATTTAATTAAGGGACCCAAACATAGTGTGAAAATGTAGAGTGCATTTTTTGACACTACACCTACTTTCTATATCTCTTCATTTCCTTTGGAGACTTCAAGAACTCACGATTCTAAAATATGTTGAGTATTGTTGTTGTAGATGTACAATAAAACAAATTGTGAATAAAATAGAGAATCCTCCACTTTTCGTGGATGTAGCCATTACAGTGAACCACGTAAATTATTGTTGTGTGTGTGTACAAAATTGCTCAGACTTGAATTTATTTATGTTTTAATTTTCTCTTTTAAAATTAACACGTTGTGCACTATTTTTTGAGTTAATTGTTTTTGTTCTCTACCGTTATATTTTCTTTTTCTTCTCTTATCTTTGTAATTTTCCGGTGCAGGAATTTGGATTGCTTTTAGATTCTTCATTTGGTATCAGAGTAGGTTATTTTTTTGGCAATCATGTCAAGTCTAAAATTTTTGCCAATTTTTGAATTCAATGGAAGTGTTAATGATATGAGATTTCCACAATCTATATTGACTATAATTATGTTGTTATTGGATTCAATTGTGTACAAGTTTTTTCATCAATATTTCAGATCATACTTTGTGATCCATCATCGAGATAGAGAGTTGAAGGAGATGAAAAGTGGTAAGTTGCAGACCCAATTTGAACAACTTAAGAAGGGTTGAGAGGGACAAGGGTTGGTACAATATACGAGGAGGCTCTAAAAAATGTATGAATAAAATAAATAATGGAAAATTAAATTAAACATTTAGAGAATTCACTAATTGTATACTCAATAGAAGAGTGAGAAAGAAAAAAGAATAGGAATAATGAAATACAATGTATAAGGATAAAGATAAGAAACCATTAAACATGATAAAACTTGAGAGAAAAATAATTAAATATATGTGTGTGTGTGTGTGTGTGTATGATACATAATTATATGTGCATGTATTTACATACAAATAATTAAATCTAAAAGCATCAAAGAAAAACTATAGTTGCCTCAACAAATAATATAATGAAAGAAAAACCAAATAATTAGAACGAGAGGAGAAAGCCACAAAGGGGAACCAAAGAGAGAATAAAGGAGGTCAACCGAAAACAAATGCAAAAAGAAAAGAAAAAAGGCAAAAAATGCCTAGCCAAACTAGTATGTAGGGATAAAACAATAAGCAAAAATATGATTATCTAAATGAAAAAATAAAAATTAATCAATTAAAAAAAAGAGGGACCCAAAATATGAAAAAAAAATTTGTGTAAAGTAGTTTGCATGGTGTTCCTGAGAAGGTTATCTCAGAAAGGGACACAAAAGTAATATCAAGGTTTTGGATAAACCATAATAACCTTATGAAAATTCAATTGAATGCAAACTCAACTTATGACCTTGAGACAACTAGTAAAAAAAAAGGGTAATCCAAGTCCTGATGGGTTTATAGAGTACTTTTATTACAATAATTTATATCATTTTGCACTGAAATTTAATCCATTTGAAACATTATACGGAAAGAAGGGACAAATTCCTATAAGCTAGGATAACTTAGGAAATAGGATTAGCCTTAGCCTGAAAATGTTGTAAAAAATGGAAGAATAGATCAGGATGATCAAGGAAAGAAATAAGTAGAGAAGAATGATAGGTAGGAAAGCTTTGTTGATACAAAGGACAAGTCAATGAGCCGTACTATTATGCTCAAGATTGATAGGTGTTTAAGAGTAGTACTATGCTCAAGAAGGGAATTAGTGTTAGTGATGGACATTCTTAGCTTCTAAATGGTCTGACGGTGTAAAAACTAGAGAAAGGATGGGACCCACCGTGTAGAGTGTAATGCACTGACATTCCTTTTCTATTTGGGTTGCACTAAGGGAAATTGTGTGTTAGCCAATGAGAACATATTTTTCCAGTCACCGTGGTATAGGTGTCATGTAGGATACAATCACTATTGTGATTATGATGTACATATGAGTCCATGTAATTGTGTTTTCCAATGCGATAACAGGGTCACACAGTGCAAGGTCCAATAAGGACAATATTGTTGAGCGCAGTGCTACAAGGGAAGATTACTTTAAGGTTAATAGAAATTTACTTATTTCTTGTGTGATTTAAAAAATTGAAAGTAAAACTTTTATTTGAATTTATCTATATGTTTTGGTACTTTAATCCATCGAGGACAATTATTCATAAAGGGGGAAGTATGTTACACCTCGTTTCTAAGTTGCCAGATCACTTTTGCCTTTATGAGTAAATATGATATTGAATGCAAAATTATGACTTTAATATGTTCAATGGATGAATGAAATACATGAATATGCATTATGATGTTATTTGTTTTTAATGCTTTAATGATGCAAATAATATACGATGAATATGATTTTCATGTGATCAGCTAACTACGTTTATGATGCACTAAGTTGGATGCAGAAAATAATCGAGTCCTCTAGTGAGGAGAGGGAGAGTATCACCCAGAAGAGTAGGTTGGTATGAAAACCACTAATGTACCTACTTGAGCTAATACACACACTTCATGGCCTAGGTTAGACAAGCTTAGTCAAGTCAGTATGGGCTATGAGTAAGTAAAACTTGGTGATAGTTTTTGTGGGTGATAGTTTGTGATTCTCTATGTTTGTTAGTCGATTTGAGGTATATTATTAATATCCTTTCGATGAACATGATATATATTTGAATATATGAATTAGTTTGGCAAATATATATAGGCATATGATAATATATAAATATGGATATTAAATATTATTTTAAAATAACCCTCACATTATAATACGATGGAAAAAGCAAAGTTATAATTGAAAACTACATGTATGATATAATACATTAAAAGAGCTAAAGATATCACACTAAACAAGCATAAAATGAAATATTTGAATATAAATATGGTGTATATATAAAAATATGTGGATAAGGAGGGATATGTATGTGTAAGTATAAATGATAAAATATATATATGTGTGTGTGGTTGATATATATATATATATATATATATATATATTAATGAATATATATTATTTAAATGAATATTATAAATACATATATTAAAATATATACTATTATGTTCGATAGAAAATCACATATATATCTATATATAGATTAATATATACATATATATTAATATTTTGAAGGACGACTACCTATATATAGACAATATTATGTATATATTATCCTATATGTATTAATATATACACAAATTATTATACCTAAATAACTATGCTTTATGAATATATTAGCATATGTAGTAGATGTGTGTGTGTATATATATATATATATATAACCACATTGGCATAGGCTGGGGTATGAAGCCATTTATAAAGACTGTTTAAGGCAGCTAAATGTGGGACCAAATATTGCAAGGAACAAGTAGAGAGTATGCCATGATGATGTTGGATATGTTATCATTCGAGACAAGCAAGTTAATGTTGTGTAATAGTATGCAAATCTGCCACGATGAAAAGGGAAATATAATTGTTTGAAATAGCAAAATAAAGGCTAAGAAGCCATGCGTAGGAGAGAGTAGCATAGACCACGCTATATAGTCCATGCATAAGCAAGTATGTGTAGCAGGATTTAAAGAACGTGAGAAACATTATTATTGCCAAAGTTGCCATGTAAAAACTAAGTCTCATGCATGTGATGAGGCAGCATAAGAGTTGGTGTAGCCAAGAAATTTCTAAGTTATAATGTGCATAATCTGCCATGCTTATGGCAGTGACCCAAATCTTAGAATAAGTCAAAAGTCCACATGAAAAGCAATATGGTGAATAAGAGGTTGAATCTATTTTGAACTGCAATTGATCATGATTGTTGGGTGAACCTTTAGCTCCATTTTAGGTGCCATATGTAGCAATTTGGCAAACCAAAAGCCATGATGGGAAATAGAAAACAAATTGGAAACCATTGCAAGAGTTTTGACCTGGTAAATAACCATGTGTTGGCAGATTTGAGGCGACTCAGCCAAGAGATGGAAACTGATTTTACTTGGGACTGTAAATGTGTCAAGTTGCTGATTCTTTTCGCTACCATGTTTCACTAAGTTTTCTTAGTCGACCAACTTAGAAGTAGAATTGGTTTTGAGTTCTTGAAATTCAGTTTAAGAGGTGGAAAAAGGGAGAGTAAGGTGGAAATGAGGGAGCTGATCGATAGCATTAGTTTTCTCATCAATAGAGGGAAGTCTCTTGGTTTTTATTGGTCCATTATTGTTCAGTTGTAGATTTCTTTATGCAAATCAGTGTTATTGAGTGTAAATAGTGAGATTTGAGAGTCAATTGTTTGTTAGATTTGAGTGTTTGGAATAGAGGGTTAGAATTGGAGCAAGCCGAAAGTGGAAGGAGAAGCAAGCAAAGATTTTGATATTAAGCTTTGAGAGAAAACTCTTCATTGGAAGCTAAATTTCCAGGCATGCTAGTCTTTCTTCCCATTATTCTTTTCTATTTTAAAATCTTTTTTTTGTAATTGCAAGTTCGTGATACAGTTGTTTACCAAGTTGTTAAGCAAGCTTGTGCATATGCTAGATTGGTTATAAGTTGTTTTGGATATCATTTTAGTATGATGCATATATAATTATTAATATTTTCATGATTGTATGACATGATTATGTAAATTATCTAGAAAGTATGATACTGAGTTGATTGCATGTTACTTATATGCTTGCATGAATTATGATGTTAGTAATGCAAAGAAAATAGTATCAAGATGGATGTATAATGTCATCATTAGATATGATGTTATGTAAACCATGTTGATAGTTTATCCTTGAATGGTTATTCATGTTTCCCTTGAAAGTAGGAAGATAGTATCTTCCCTAGGGTTAGGGTGTACACTTGATTGTGTTTATTACCATTTTAAATGATACTATCTTATTTTGAACTAAAATTCTATGATAACTAGAAGGTAATATCATAATATCTAGGATATCATAAGCTAAATATATGCTTGCATAAACTATAATGTTGGGAATGGTATTATGTAGAAATGTTATGTTGATATTGTCAGTTTATGATGTTATATAAAACTGTGTTGGTAATGAGGTTAGTTCCTTGGGTTGGGATAAACTGGGGTTGGGAATAACCTAGTTGGTCATTTAGATCACTTGAATGTTCATCACTTGTTGGAATAAAATCTTATTATAATGTTTGTGGAAAAACCTAGTCAAGAGTTATTCGTGGTCATTATAATCACCAAGTCAAGTGAGAGGATGCGTGAACATATGACTACGCTCAAAGTATTGGGAGATTGTATATATATGAAATCTCTGGCCAAAGTAAGTGGAAGTTGTCATTACATACACTTGTCAATTCACTATGAGCCAGTATTGCATAACTAGTAGGGAGTGTCATTCATGTAGGTAGGTATCCACTGTATGACAACACTAGTTATGTATGACACAACACCATACTCAGGCAGGCTTATATTAGAGGGTTACCAAACCAATCTCATCATTGAAGGGAGGGCCATCTTACTGGTTAGGAAGATGTGCAAGGGACCACAAAAAATCCATGGTTGGGTAGAAAATCACTTGGGTGATGCTCTCCCTCATGTAGTTGGTGGTCAAGACTTGAGGATGTATGCTCTAGCAGGGGACATCTCGACCAATTGTACTCTTGATCCATTCAGCTCTGGAAAACTATGTAAGCTCTTGTAAGCTATGTTTTTTTAATTATGACCATGCATCTATTTGTAAATTCTATTTGAAAGATAAATTCATTACATGGGATTATGTACTATTAATTTATTCATGCAATGTAATTTGGAATGGGTTTATTTCAAATATGCATCTTTGTTTATGAATTAGAATTTTTTTATTACTGTGTTGGTAAACTTAATCTTTTTACAATTTGAGTTAAAACTTAGGTGAAAACAATAGGGTAAAATTTGGGCATGTTACATGTGGTATCAAAGCTATTAGGTTCAACACTACAACCTATGAGCTCATTATTAGGTGTTTTGCAAACATTATCAGTGGTTAGCGTCTAAAATGTTCTTATTCCAGGATGGTAGGGGAAAGAAGAAAAAAGAAAACAATAAGGAAACCAAATTATTGATTTTTTTCTAATGTTGGGACTAGGAGAGAATTGTCCCTAAAGGTTAAAAACTCCTAAATTAACAACTTATAGAGAGATGTCCTTGGACTACAGAAGGAATGCACATGAGCTAAGAAAGAAGGTTATGAATATTGGTACAAATGCTTAATTGAAGGAACTAATTGTTAGCATAAACTAAAAAATTCAAATGAAGTAGAAAAAAGTTAAACACATTACAAATCAGAACCAACTAGAGAGGTATCTAGGAGTCAGGACAACCTTTTGACAATCCAGATTCAAACAAGATTAAAATATAGCAATGATAATCAAAATCAAGAGTGAAAGTTGGTAACTTAGAATAAAGTTAGAGACCAAAATGGGTTAGAAAAAGAAGTAACTCACAAAAGTAAGGATGAAAGTTGACATGATCTCACCAACCAGAATAGGCATGGTCAATTTGGAGTTTAGATTTGAAAATGAGAAAAAGAAACCAAATTACCCCTAAAGTGTCTAAGGTTATAACAAAAATGAAATCACCAAGAATTTTGGACGAATGTTTCTTAGAAAAGTTGGTTGCAAGGAAAAACTTGGATAGTAAAATAAACTAATCAGACAAGGGCTCAAATAGAGCATAGTTTGGTTGAATTTCAAATGGAACTTACAAGTTTGTCAACGAAAGTAAACTTGTGTTTAGTCCCTTTAAAGATCATTTGAAGATGTCCCAGAGGTAAATTAGACATGGAAGGAGATTATGTTTCTCAATCAGAAGAATAATTGGATCACATTGGGAACAAAAGGTATTTGCAAGGTATACCTAGAGGGTAAGAAAGGAAAGTAACAGTCGTTCAATTGTAGAAAGCCAACAAGAAGAATGTTAAAACAATCAATTTGGAGAAAATAGATGATTATTAGAGTTCAACTTTTATGATGATTTAATAAGTTTTGGAAACACCAAGGAGGAGAAGAAGGAGAGTATATGGATACAAATAAGTACCCTATTCAACAAAGTTTAATGATGTATTTACATTTTGAGAAAACTTTTGACTTCTCCATAAAACATGGTTCAAAAACCCTATATTTGAAGTCTCATACTCAATGAACACAACAAGATTGTTGAAGTTAAAGGTTAAGATGTTGGAACTATTAGTGAAAGATTTGGAATGGTCAAGAAAAGTTAGAGGCTTTTGACCAAATGAGAGAGAAGTAATTACAACTCAATTTTATAATTTCTTGTATCAAAAGACCAATTTGTGATTATTGTTGATGCTTTGGAAAAAGGTTAGGTAGTATGCTTATTCAAGAAAGCTAAGATTATCGCCTATGAAATAGGAAAGGGAAGATTTATGAACAAAACCATGGTCCACATGATTTTGAGCTATTGAAAAACGTTCATGCTTGGTAACTACTTACACATTAATTGTTTGGACATATTTTGGGACATAATATCAAACTAGCATGATCTAACAAGAATTGTTACTCAACCAATTTAAATGCTCATCAAAAGAGATAGATTGAGTTGAATTAGACTATGACTTTGGAAATAATTATTTGAAGGGAAAAAAGAAAGCCGAAATGTGGATTCCCTAAGATGAAGGAGTTATATCTTCTCAATAATATCTAATCATTATATTTTTCAAAAATTAAATGTGGTATAAGTCCAAAGAAGATGTTTCATTTAATTATAATGCACTATTATGAATCAAAGGGAGAACCTAAGTACCAAATTATGAAGAATTAAGGAATGAGGTGAGGTAAATTGAAGTCATATCTAGGGAAATATGGAATGACAAAATTATTGACTGATGTGAAACCACTATATTTTGGAAGAACCAGTGAGAGATGCTAGAAGGTATGTGGCAAGTTGTCTAGAGTGCCAGAGGGTGAAGATAGGATGTCATCACTGGCAAGACTTGTATATTCTCATGAAATTCCAAAGAGGAAGTGGCATATCATTGGTATAGTTTTGATCTTCCTATCTTAAGGATTTGGCATAATGTTAAGTGGTAACTTGATGAGTAGGTACATCTAGGTAGTCAATTTCATATTGGAAAATTTGGCAAGTGGGGTACTAGTCCTAAATAGTAAATTTGTGTAAAGTAGTTTGCATGGTGTTCTTAATAAGGTTATCTCAGAAAGGGACACAAAAGTAATGTCAAGGTTTTTGATAAACCATAATCACCTTATTAAAAATTCAATTGAATGCAAACTCAACTTATTACCTTGAGACAAATTTTCAAACAAAAAGGGTAAACCAAGTCCTGATGGGTTTGTAGAGTACTTTTATTACAATAATTTCTATCATTTTGAACTAAAATTTGATCCATTTGAAACATTATATGGAAGGAAGGACCGAATTCCTATAAAATGGGATGAGCTAGGAAATAGGATTAGCCTTAGTCCAAAAATGTTGTAAAAAATGGAAGAATATATCAGGATGATCAAGGAAAAAAATAAGTGGAGAAGAATGATAGGTAGGAAAGCTTTGTTGATACGAAGCAAAAGTCAAGGAGCCGCACTATTATGCTCAAGATTGATAGGTGTTTAGGAGTAGTACTATGATTGATAAGAAGGGCATTATTGTTAGTGGCATGTTCTGGGATTTTGAATGATTCAACGATGTAAAGAAAAAAGAAAGGATGGGACCCACGATGTAGTGCACAATGCACTAACATTCCTTTTCTATTTGGGTTGCACTAAGGGCAATTGTGTGTTAGCCAATGAGAATGTATTTTTCTAGTCATTGTGGTATAGGTGTCATGTAGGACACAATCACTATTGTAATTATGATGTACATATGAGTCCATGTAATTGTGTTTTTTGAATGTGATAGTAGGGTCACTCAGTGCAAGGTCTAGTAAGGACAAGATTGCTGAGGGCAATGCTACAAGGGAAGATTACTTTAAGGTTAAAATAAATTTATTTATTTCTTACGTGATTTGAAAAATTGAAAGTAAAACTTTTATTTGACTTTATCTATATGTTTTGGTACTTTAAATCACCAAGAACGATGATTCATAAGGGGGGAAGTATGTTACACCTCGTTTCTAAGTTACCATATTACTTTTATCTTTATGAGTAAATATGATATTGAATGCAAAATTATGACTTTAATATGTTCAGTGGATGAATGAAATACATGAATATGCATTATGATACATTATTTCTTTTTAATGCTTTAATGATGCAAATGGTATATGATGAATACAGTTTTCATGTGATTGGATAACTATGTTTATGATGCACTAAGTTGGATGTAGGAAATAATTAAGACCTCTAGTGAGGAGAGGAATTTGGTATGGCAACCACTAATGTACCTGCTTGAGTTGATACACACACTCATGGCCTAGGTAAGACAAGCTTAGTCAAGTCAATATGAGCTATGAGTCGGTAAGTAAACCTTGGTAATAGTTTTTGTGGGTGATTGTTTGTGATTCTCTATATTTTTTATTCAATTTGAGGCATAGTGTTAATATCCTTTCTATAGACATGTATGCAAAAATGACCTAACACATATCACACATCTTGAATGAGATTTTCCCATTTATTGGCATTATTATCACTAATATCATTGCATTTCACATCATTTACACCAAAAACCCTATTTTCTCTATTAATTGAATAAAATTCAATTATTTAATTAATTCACTATATCATAATTAATCTAACTTTATTCCTCCTGATTAATTAAATTAACACAAGTTATTTAATTATGTCACTAATATACCCTATTCTCTTAATTAAATTAAATTGATTATCACTTGATAATTTAGTTAAATCACTTTCCCCTTTCCTAACCTAAATAATTAAATTAATTATTTAACATCATTCAACTTAATCAACAAACAAATACAACTTTATTTGTTAAAGTCGAACATGACTTGCACGTTCAACTCAGAATATTAATTAATTAATTATCCTCGCCCTTTTTGTGATTGAGAAAATCATGATCACTGATTTCTCACTCTAATCAGTTGACTAACTCATCTATTCTTCAATCTCACTGACCACTCAATCTATTTCCTCAATCTCACTAACTATTCAAATTGTCTTATCAATATCTACACCTTGCATCAATAATTGAACCTGTCTCTTGATTTCTTCACATGAAATAAAATAATGATAAATTGAATACTCAAATTTTGAAATACATGGGAACCAAATTGTAAAGGTTGCAAAGAATAAATCTATTCTCTCTCTTCTCTCCCTCTCTCCCCCTCTCTTTATATTTATATATATCTTTCTTCCTCTATATTTAACTCCATATCTCTCACTCACAAACACATACAAACTCTTTGTTTCTCCCTCCTTATCTCTATCTCTATGTCTCTCACTCACTCACTCACTCACACACACACACACACACACACACACACACACTCTCCCCCCTCTCTCTCATTCTCCCCCTCTATCTATTTATATATCTACCTCCCTCTTTATCTCCCTCTCCATATCTCTCTATCTATATCTTCCCACTCTATATATATCTCCCTCTCTCTATATATCTCTCTATTACTTGTCTTTATCACCTTCTTTCTCTCTCACTCTCGCACTATTTATGTCTATCTCCCTATCTCTCCCTCCTCTATATAAATATATCATTATCTCCCTCTTTCTCCTCTCTTTATCTCTTTCTATCCATTTCTCTCTACCTCTATCTCTCAATTTCTCTCTCTCTTTCTCTATTCTTCTCTATCTTTGTATATCTCCCTTTATCTATATCAATCCCTCTCTCCCTCTCTATCTATTGGGCTAGCTCTCCCTCCCCCCTCTCCTCTCTCTCACACTCTCTCTTATTGATTCCATCTCTCCCTCCATCTCTCTTACTCTATATCTCTATCTCTATTTGTTTCTCTATCTCCCTCTCACTCCTCTCTCTATCTATTTCTATCCATATATTTCTCTACATGTATATCCCTATCTCTTTAACTCTTTTCAAATCACTCTCTACCTCTCTATATCACCCTCTCCCTCTCCCTCTCCCTCTCCCTCTTTATATATTGAGCTATCTCTCCCTCTCTCCTCTTTTTCTTCTCTCTCTTCCTCTCTACTTATCTCTCTCCCTCTCCTCATTCTTCTCTCTTCCTCTCCTCCATATCCATCTCCATATCCATCTCTATCTTCCTCTCTATCTCTCCTTACCCCCTCTTTCTCTCACTCTTCTCCCCTCTATCTCTCCCTCTTTCTATCCCTATCTCTCCATCTCTCTCCATATTTCAAACACAACATGAGATTTTTGATAATGGAACATGATTATCTTCCTAATTTAGAGGTTTTGTTTCAGTTGTGTTTGGATCCCTCTAAGTGGATGCATAGTTGATTTGAAGCTATCACTTCTCCATTGAGACCTTTGTTGCACAAATGAAATCATTTTCTAAATAGCCTACCAATTGACATCATGTATTGCACTAATATATGCAAAAAAAATACCAAAATTTACCATACTTGACCTTCAACACCTCTTCAGTGTACCCATTACACACCAAGGTGCGATTTATAGTTTTAGTTATAACTATCTTTGTATTAGCAGAGTTATTTTTATTATATAAGCATGAATAAATAAACTATTATTTAGCTTGCAAAAATATAGAACTGTGTATGTTGTGCTCAGTTTTCTGAGTTAATTATTTTTGTTCTATGTTGTCATATTTTTTTTTCTACTGTTATCTTTGTAATACATCGGTGTAGGAATTTTGATTTCTTTTAGATTCTTCATTTGGTATTAGAGTAGGTTAGTTTTTTGGAAATCATATCTAAAATATTTTCCAATTCCTAAATTTAATGGAAGTGACTATAAATATTGGTGCATCAAGATTATGAACTTTTTGACAGGGAAGTATTTGTGGGAGATTGTAGAAATGGGTTATGAAGAACAAATAGATTGGAGTACTCTTACAACCAATGAAAGAACAACTAAGATGGAGGATAAAAATAAGAATTCTCAAGCCTTATTTTATATTCCAATAGCCCTTGATAAGAGCTTATTTTTTACGATTGCGAGTGAAAATTCAGTTGCAGATGCCTAGAAGACTCTACAGGAAGCTTACCAGGGCAGTGACTAGGTCAAGGTTGTCAAGTTGCACACATTGAAGAAAGACTTCAAAAATTTGAAGGTGCAAGAAACTAAGAAAGCAAGTGATTATTGCATAAGATTCAATGACATGGTTAATAAAATGGCCACTCTAGGAGAAGCAGTAAGCAATGAGGTTATAATCAAAAAGGTTTTGAGGTCTCTAACATCAAGATGGAACCATGTTGCTATAATCATTGAAGAAAGCAAGGATTTGTCTACCCTTTATTTTGACCAACTAGTTGGATCTCTAATATATCATGAAGAAAGACTGAGAGATTCATTTGGGAAAAGTGATGAGAAAGATTTTTCATCCAAATTCCAAATTACAAAGAATGAAGATGCTAGTAGTAGCAACTAAGGTCAAGGAAGAGGTCAAAATCAGAATTCTTCAAGAGGAAATATAGGTTTATATGTGCTTATATATGCATATTTTTGGATTAGCCTAAACTAAGATTAGGAAAATTTTATTTTCCTTTACACACATATATAGGTCTAATTAAAGACAAATAAATAATGAAAAGTAATTCAAGATAGATAAAGTAGACAAGAAATCAAGTAAATACAAGCACACTTTTTGAAACATGAGAAAAAGGAATAGGTACTTAGCTTTGCATGCAATCAATAGAATTTTGTTGTAAGCTATTCTTAGTGATCTAATTTTGTGCTTTGGAATGAATACCTAGAATTTTGATGCTTCGATAGATTGCTAGATGCCACATTATTTGTTTGGGGTCATTGTGGTGTAGAAATGATCAATGTATTGTGGATTTAGTCCCAAATTCTTGAATTTCACCTTTTTTTTTAGACTTGACATGTAGATACTTGATATAACCTCAAACATATTTGCCTCAAATGTCTAAATCTATAATTGTAAGTTAGTGATATCTACAAATACCGTTGGATTTTTTTGTGCAAGGTTTATTCTCCTTAATCATTTACCCCTTGGGGAAATTTCAACTATTTAAACCAGGTTTAAACATATGCCAAGTAGGTCCATGTAATATGCCTAATCTATCACTATGATTTAAATATTAGTTGATGATGCAATTATACAATGTGATGCTCTCTAAGTGATGATGCAATGACCAAATAAGTGATGGAATAGATGGATGATTAAATATACTAGACTTTTTCATTATACATGTATCTAACATTCACTTGAAGCACATTCCCCAATGTGAGATAATAGATGGACCAATCTTGTAGCTATGATGGTCCCAAGTAGGTACAATTCAATTACTATTGATTGTTACAACAATCTTGCATAATTACTATTGACTATTGTAGCAATCCATCATCACTATACTCTACTTTCAACAACATCCTATTATACAAATTAAATTCTTTCATGCTCAAGTCAATAAGTATTGACTACTAGGAGGGAATTTGACTTGAGTCAAGGATTAAATTTGAGTTTAGAAACTAGGGGATAAAATCTAGTAAGAACTAGGTTTAGATTCGTATCTACAAATTCAACCCAAATAAAAACGAATAAACTACATAGTGAAAGTGAGTTTAAATTACTTTACCAACTTCTATAGAAAAACATACCAAGTAGATACTAATCATTACATAAAAATAATCAAATCAAAATGAATCCAACATAATCACTTGTACAATTATAACCCCTAAAATTAAGAAAATCCAACCCTATGCACACCTTGAAAATCTTCAACCCATCTTCCTTTTCTTTTGCCTCTAATTTCATTTCCCACAACTATCCTACACTTTCCCTTCCTCTTTGTGAGTGCTTCCACCCTAGAATCAAATTTTCTAACTTCAACTACCCCATAAAGACCCTAGCCAAAATTTTCCTTCCCAAATATTTATTGTGAATCCAAGCTCAAGCCTTAAAATGACTAGTCAAAAACTAAAAGAAATTAGTGCTAATCAATTTAACAAGTCTATAAACTAGTATAATGGCATAATGTCATTTGTTATTTTTATATGTTGTTGGACAACATTTTATCTTGTAATATGTAACTATTTCCAGTTCTTCATCCAATAAAAATATAATGGAAAAACATGCATTCTGCAAGCATTTTTAGAACTGCTTTGTGAAGCTAAAAATAATAGTTTCAAAGAGGTTTAATTATAATTATAATTAAAGCAAACGCCTATAATCATGACACTATTTCCGCGTGTTCAAGTGTAAGCGGAACACCTTCTTAAAGTAGGTGTATGGTATAAATGGAGGTTAAGAAATATTTGAGGATATTTCTTTATTCTTGCATTATAATTCTATCTAGGTTTACTTTAAAAGCTTTCTTGTTCTACATTTCTAGTGTATTTAGACTTTGCAATTGGTAAAAGCAATTTTAATTCTACCTATTATCAATATTTATAATAAATATACAATTGAAAATTATTATTTATTTTTTAATATAGAATTTTAAAATATATAATTGAGATTGACAATTTTTCATTTATAATTATTTTGTCAAGTTAAATTTGAAATATATGTGTATATTTTATATAATTTATTTATATAAATATCAATAAATAACCATAATCTCTTAATTCAAATTAGGAACATAAAATTAATAATAAAACTTGATAAGATAGTAAGTTTCTTACAAATAAATATTATTTAAAGAATTACAAAATTTAAAAATTCATATTAAATACATCAAAGTGTTTAATAGTAAATTAAAGTTTGTTTAATCACACAAACAAAACTATACTTTTTTTTATAACTTTCCATTAGACTTAAATGCATAATTATGAGATATTTTAATGCACTTTCCATGTGAATATTAATACCAACAAGAAGATGAAATGTTATAAAAAAATTATCCTAGAGCAACTTCATACCTCCTTACAATTTTTTATATATACATATTTTCTATTCATTATAATTCAACAATTACTTTTACCTAGACTTATTCTTTGCACAGCATAAATGATATGATAATCATTTTTTCCTCGATTTTCTAATATAATACAATCTTTCTTTAGAATATCTATTGCACATTTATTAACATGTTAACTTAATTGCAAATACCATTGAATATGCAAGGCTAATGGTTATTCTATTCTAGAAATAATAGAAACATGGAAGGATAAAAGTGGCTAGTAGTTGAATTTCTGCACATTGTAACACCCCCCGCCAAGGAACCCCAAAGGACAACACTAAACTAGGTCAACTTAATGGAACATTTTTTTTAAACAAACAACTATAGAATGCATAACATAACATAACATAATAATCTAAACCTAGGTCCTTTAAGGTTTCTTGACTATGCTACTCACAAATCAAGGTTACAAGAAACAAAGGTTACATGATCGATCTAATATACAAGGTTCATTTTAAAGCACCACATTAAATGCTTCTACATTACTTAATCCCATAACATGTTAACTGATAATCAACATTAAAGATTATTTCTAGCTAACTAACATATGCAAGATGCATTACTTTACAGTACTCTTACAAGAAGAATTCATCAATAATTGTTACATCATTACAATAATTACAACATTGCTTCCCCTAGTACATGTGGGAAGAATACATTAGATTATATTAAGAGATACAACTGATATACAATCCAATATACAAATACATGAAAGGTTTCCTTCTCGAACTGGAATAGGAACTGGAGTCCACAACACAATGAACAATCTCCATGCACACGAACACACAACAAGAATATCCAATGGAGAAAAGCACCAACCTCCTAACCATGTGGAGCCCTGAGGTCCACCCCCTATGCTAGGAGATAACACAAGGTCCCACAACCAACAGACAAATAGGAAAGCAACATGCTAACACAATCAAGGGTTATACATGGACTGCAACACAACACTGCTAACAACTCCAACATCACTTACCACACTTACTTCACTTGACTTTCAGAGGCACTCACACAACATAAAGAGGAAATAAAACTAGGGAATGCTAGATTGCAATAGGTATGAGTGTCATCACATGGTCCTAGCATGGGTTGTCTTGGAAATCTCTCACTAGACCTTGACCCCCATCTATGGTTGTCTTGGTAACCTCTCACTAGGTCCTAGACCCATATGGTAACACATGCGGAACCAACATTCCTTTCATGAGGGAAAGGAAGTCGATCTTGCCAACCAAGCCTTCTCAACCCATCCTTAGCTTAAACGAGCACTACAAGCATGGATGAGGCATCCATTATCTTGTTTAATGTGAATTCTACCCATCCCCCTAATTCATTATCAAGGTTATCACTGGATTAAGAAACCATCCAATGGGTTGTCCTGGACACCACTTTGGGTTTCAGCCCCCATTAAGAACCACTCCCCCTACTTGCAACTAGTAAACCCTACACAGAGCAAGGCATTTCCAATCTTGCACACGTATCATAATCACATGAATCCATACAAAGATAGGAGGGAATCACCCTTAGGGTTTACATTTCACACAAAGCACATAACCCAAAACATTGTCAAACCACTTTCAAAGTAAAACAATCATAATGACCATTCACACATTATATACCCCTTCCTAGGCCTCTGGAAACCAACCTTAAACAACTTTACACAAATGAACCCCACTTTTTAACAATTACAAAATCACCCAATCCCAATAATCAAAACACATTGTTCAATAGAAACAATCAATCAAAGCATTATAACCATGAAAATACTCCTTTAGATAAGACATTATTTCCACATTCTTATCATTCATTTAACTTGACCACTTAATACACTTAATTGTAGAAGTTGAAAAACCAACTTCACAGTCCCCAAGAATCACCTACATGCAATCACCTATCACATGCAACAGATATTTAGAGCAAAAATGAAGAGATATTATGTAAACCCTCAGAGAAAATATGTGCAAGCACAAACCAGAATAATGATTATTGAAAGTAACTATTTTACAAATAATACAAAAGCCTTCAAAAAGGAAATCATGCAAAAAAGCAAGACATGCACAACCCTAATCTTATCTTGAGCAAAAAGACAGCTCAACTAGATAAGGATTACAATTATGCTAGGAATTAAAAATGCCTAAGTAAACTTATGCTAAAGTGTAATTAAATAATTAATTACACCAACACCCCCTCATAAGTGCAACTTAGGGAGAAGAAAATTATTATGCAAGAGATGAGTCCCAACAACAAGGCCTAATTAGGTATTCATTTACAAATGCAATGCAAACTAAATCAAATGGGGTAAAGGAGAAAACCACGTGGGAACAAAAATCCTTCCCAAAATAGAATGCAAAAAAAAATTAAGTGATGAAAGATGGAGGACTCCATAAGACCCCCCAAGGACACCATCCATCACAAACATACATAAATGAACGCCCAGAAAAGAGAGTAATGAAGAGACCACATACCCCCCAGAATGAAGTAGCTCCAAAAGAACTGAAGAAACTGTATTTCCTAAAAGAAGTGAGAGGGAAGAGGCCGAATGAATGCAATCTCTGAAGGTGAAGTAGGTGTAGCCCAAGATGTCTCCACAGAAGCAGATGTGACCTCAACAAATGAAGAAGTCAAAGTAGGTGAAAACTGAATAGGAACCTCCAAAAATGAATGATCAACAAGATCTTGTTGCACTGAAATAGAAGAATCCACATCGGTAGCCACAACAATAGCAATAGGAGGTGGAGGAGATGGAATGGAAGGCTCAAGAACAGGATCCGAAGTGAGAACACCAATGTTCAAGAAGCCAAATCTCTCCTCTGAATGATGATGCACACTAGAAGTGTGAGGAACAGCTGTAGGAACAGAAGCACCATCAGTAGAAAAATTGGTAAAGGAATACAACCGAGATAAGTGATCCACTATCCTAGAAGCAATAACTTCTCTACTCTCCAAGTCTCTGAAAAACCAACTTCACAGTCCCCAAGAATCACCTGCATGCAATCACCTATCACGTGCAACAAATATTCAGAACAAAAATGAAGAGATGTTCTGTAACCCTCAGAGAAAATATGTGCAAGTAAAAACCAAAATAATGATTATTGAAAGTAATTGTTTTACAAATAATACAAAAGCCTTCAAAAAGGAAATCATGCAAAAAAGCAAGACATGCACAACCCTAATCTTATCTTGAGCAAAAAGACAACTTTTTGATAGGTGATTGCATGCAGGTGATTCTTGGGGACAGTGAAGTTGGTTTTTCAACTTCTACATTAATAGGTTATTTACCACAATAATTTGAAAATAATAATTATTCTAATTAATTAATTACATAGTAATTTTACTAATCAACTATTAAATAATTATAAAAGTAATCAACATCCATCTATTAATTAATTAACAAAAAGGTTTAATCTAATCGTTTATCATTTAAACTGAATCATTTAACTAATCCACAAATCATTCAATTATCTGTATAAGAGTAAATCAAATCACCTAACACTTAATCAGAATCATTTAAATTAAACAATCTATTCCTAATCTTTTACCCTTACTCAATATTAACTTTCCCCTAACTTCTCAGTTATCTAAACATAAAACAAATCAATTTACCTAATTAAATATACAATTCTTATATCTACAATCAATTAATACTCATTTTAACAATAATTTTTCCAATTAAAATTCTTTATTGAATAACATTCTTATTTCCTCACTTAACATATATTCCCCCACATACAGGAAAACTAATCTTTTACTTAAGTAAGATGAGTGAAAATTAATCCACATTCGTTTATATCTAATAAGACAATATTACAAATCAAAGGTATGATCGATGAAATACTAGCATTTATTGATCTAACATTAAAACCTCATAAAAATTGTGTATAAAACTATTTATAATAATAATAATAATAAATACATACATACATACATACATACATACATATATAAACCAACATAATTTAACAAAATAAAATCCAATGATATTTATATTGGAGTTAACTACCTACACTTGATTTTAAGGTTATGCAATGTAATAATAATAATATCAATAATAATAATGATATGCTCTCAACAATTGTTCAAGGAGAGTTTAGCAAAACTAACGTCTTAAAATAAACCATTTCATCTAAGGTATTTTCTTTTCTTAATATAGGACTCAATCTTGAAGAGTTTACATGCATACGTTATCATACATGTTTAAATTCCATCATGCCCCAATCAAGTTTTGAAGCAATGTCATTCTTTAATTTTACTATCTAAAAATGATAATAATTTTATTCACTAACAATCTTCTTTATATATCTTCATCTAAAATATTTTAAGATAAAAGAATACCCCACTTATAACTTTTAAACTATTTTAACTAATAATCCTAAATGATCATACTAAGAGCAACTTAAAGATTCAATTATTAGCTCAATCTATCTTATTCTACTAAAAGGGAAAATCAATTTATCATAATATAAAATGAAATTCAGTCCAAAAGTAGGCAAACTGAGTTTACTAAGTTTCACTATACAAATGAATGATCAGTAATATGAAAAGGAACGCTTGTCAGTGCACAACTCCAGGGCTCATCAAGTCTCTACACAGAAAGAAGGGAAGAAGGAGCCATCCCTAAAGGAACAAATTGCCATCGAACTTTAGGCCAAGGTAAAGTAATATTAGTTTCCAAGCCTAGATTTACTGACTGCAAGTGAGGTTGTCCTAAAAAGAAAACATGCCAATAAGTATTTGAATACCATCTTAACAATCAATTTCATTCACACTAAGGATTGACGAGGCAATGTTGATGAAACAGATGGACGTAAGAAAACCATACTATCAAATAATGATAAAGCATGAATACAACACCATTGGAAAATGGGGAATATAAAAATGCTAATTGAAAAATAAGACCTACTTATGCAAACTCGCAGAAGGTCAAGAGGCACAAAAGAAAATGACTCAATTCTCCACGGCCTTATCATTTGCTACCATCACTATGACCTCAGTTGCAAGTTCTGGCTGAAAAACGATTTCACAAACAATGCTTGGGGATGGACACATATGACTGGATTGAAGGAAAAATAAATAATGAAAGTTGTTGCAGGAAACAATAAGCACAAGAATATTTAAGGCAGTTCAGATTGGGGGATGCTTCTAACACAAGGTGGTTCCACTGTTGTAAAGCATGCAACAGATATAATAACCCTGAGTATTTGATTGGAAGAATAGTATAATTTCTCTTAGCTTTGAAACAACAATTGTTAATTGACTGGAGGTTCAAAGCCTATCTTATGAATTATCAATTAATCTATGTGTGTGCATAAGCAAATTTATGTACATGAACTAAAGTATAATACAATTTATTTTACAACACACGATTTCTCACATAGAATGCATTCGTATAAATACACTTGTATAATGTAAGTATGTTAACAATTCTTGTCAACTCATTCCATACTATGAACAACTGCAAGCAATAAATGACCCCTCAATTGAATCATGCTTTCAAGAATAACGCATAATATTCACATTGCAAAATCAAGCATGCAATACAAGCCTGAAACCTAGCCGCAAACTTCAATGGTTAATAATTCAAGCATAGGCAGCAAGATTACAAGGCACATACATATGACATTGAGGAAGCATAAATGAATCAACTGTGAGACATGGAAAGGAAGTCAGGTAGAGCTTCAGTCGTGATAGACATACCAAAGAAGAATAAAGGATGATTCAATAGAGTAACCATAGAATTACAATCAACATTACACCTCAGAGATAGTGCCAATCCTCTCCTGCTCCTCCAAACCGCTGTTCCCCCGGAACCCCTAGAAGAATCCAATATATTCCCAATATATTTACAGGAAGATGAAGTAATCTCCTTTGTACGAGAATTCCAACCGACTATAGACGGATTAGTTAATTTTAAATTTATTAAATCAATAATTAATTAAAAGCATTTTATTTTAAAAATCATAACAATGAAATATGATAGATATCCAAATTTACGCAAACAGGTAAAACCATTTACCTACATTTACGCATACAAAACGATTAATTATATAACGCCAACCATTATTACATTTTTATTTATTTATCATATTATTTTTATTATTTATTAATTATAGCAACTTACTATAAATTTATTTTATTATTAATCACGATTATTTATTTATATATATTTATGTATTTATTTATCAAAGTATACCCCAATTTATTTTAATACATAAAGCAACCAAAGACATATAATCATACAATTTAAATTAAATAAACCAAATGTCAAAACAATTACCTGACCACTAACCAAGGTCAAAAGGAAAAACTTCAAGCAACACTGACTGACCACTGACAATACTAACAAGGTATCAACTGGATACTCATCCTCTTTGAGAATGATGGCTAGGGTAGGGGACCAAGTGTTATCTCCGATCAACTAATCCATTGGGTTTCAAGGCATGTTCAGACATGTCAATTAAGGTGGAGTCGATGCCTAGTACTTGCAACCTACAATACACAAAATGGTCGTGCATATACATATCCATATAAATAGACACACTGTGAAAGGGAATTACAACATTGCAGGGTCTCACAAGTGAGTGATGCTACACTGTCCCTTTCACCCAAACACATCAGTAAGAACATCACCAAGTAATCAAATCAATTCATATAACAATCAGTTACATAGCAATCAGGATAAGATCAGTCACATGATAATCACAAAATAGTCATGATAAAATAATCACATAGTGTTCATGATAGGGTTAGTCCTCATAATCAAATAAAACCATATACTAATCATAATATGTGCATAAAACCTCAAGTAACAAAATTGCCATCAATGGTATCATCAAAACAATAAATCTAACAACATATAATGTATCATAATGTCTCATCATAAATAGATCAACTTTCAGTCAATAGGGAAATAGTATGAGAGACACAACATCCTCCCCCTCAAGGATCGGGCTTACTCCTGGAAGCCTACAAACAAGAAAGGGTACAACTACCGCATCTGAGATGCATCATCCCAAGCGGCCAAAGAATCATCATTAGGATCCCACTAGATCCTCACCTGCTCAACATCTTGACCCTTGATGGCGAGTCTCATGTGCTGCAAAATGCCCATGGCTCCAACATATTTAGCAAATACATAGTGAAAAGTTCCATCATACATCACATAAACACAGTGACAAGTTCCACCATACAACACATAACATAATAACAACCATTTGGTTGACTAACACGTCACAATGGCTAACACATGGATCAAGAAGATTAATTGAAATGAATTAATTAGATAACATAAAGTCATTTAATTAATAGTGCCATATGCTAATAGCACTTGTTTACTTACGATCACTATTTTCTTGTTATTTAATTATTCCATGCAAACGAGATCTCTATTTTGCTTCATGGCTTAATACTTCATTATGATGGAGAGTTGCGGATTAATATTTTAATTACCTTGTCCATTGTATTACATGCAAATTAATAATGCACCCTTTGCGTGGCACAAAGTATTGTTTCCAAACACCTCATGTAATAATTCTCCTTGTGACCTTGGGAAAATCATGTAAGTTTAATCAAAATCTAAATTTGTGCCATTTGCTACACCCACACAAGTTTTGAAGTAACTTTGTAGCCAAAAATAGACATATGTGATGTCGTATACCAGTGACTGCCACCGTTGTACCTACTTATTCATTTGCATATGTCACTACTTGGTACATCATAACCCGCACACCAATACATGACAATGTGACTTTTATTTAAATTTCCATGTCGACATTATTTGGTGCATCATAACTTGCACACCAACACATCACAATTTAAAAATGACTTAAATTTCCATGTCGACATGGGAATGTACAGGCTGTATCAGAAATTATTTTTTATCTTTCTTGTTTACAATATAATAATAAATTGCCATAATATATCCTGCAAAACAAAAAATTGATTAGAATATCAAAATTTGATCCCAAACCACAAGCAATGCCTCTATCAAAACTCCTTATCTATTTATCCTGCTTTTTCAAAGACTAATTATATCTTTCAAAGCTCATGTGTTCTCATTTTTTTCTTCCCCATATGAATTTTTTTATTTTTCCTGCTCACAACCTAGGTTTTCTAGATAATCAGTTAACTGATTACCCTCTCTATAAATATGATTTAACTGAAAAGACTCCAAATTGACTAATAAGTGCCAAATTTGTTCCATAACATATTTTAGCTACCAACTAACTAACCCTCTATCCCTACATGTATTAATGATAACCAATGAATCACCTTCAATCTGAACCTTGGATAATTTTAGTTGAATGATTAGGTGCAACCCATGCAGAAGAGCATGAACTTCTGCTTGATTGTTAGAACCAATGGGAAGACGAATTGATTTTTCCCCTATAAGCACCCCCTCGTGATTTCTTATTGCTACCCCTACACCTGATATTCTTGGATTACCCTAAGCTACTCCATCAAAGTTTAACTTCACAAATTCGGCAGGAGGAGGAATCCATACTACCTTTTTCCTGTCTGTCTTCAATTCTACTTTTGGCTTTCGACTAACTTTGAAAGGAATAACTAGTAATGGCCAAGTCTTAAGTTGCTTTGCATCCCAATCTGAGAATTCTAATCCAACATTCTAAGAATTGAAACATATATGTTTGTGACTTGACAAATTGAATTTTTCAAGTTGATCAACACTTGCTCTACACTAGATATCTGCTTAAAAAGATCTTATTGTCTCTCTCCCACCAGATGCACCACACAACTGTAGAAGGGATGATTTTCCAAATATTTGCAAATAGCAAAGTCTTATACAAAACTAGCCAGCTTGTAAATATTTCCCAAAGATTGGGTGGAGATGGAGAAAACCACCCTAATTTTTGTTTTACAATTTCCCAACATGAACTTGCAAAAGTACAATGCAAAAATAGGTGGTCTACCTCCTCAATACTTGAATCACATAGAACACATTTAAATGGGGCAGAAATTCCAAGCTTAACCAACCTTTCACTTGTCAAAATTATGTGCTTTAATGCCAACCAGGTAAAACACCCTACCTTAGGAAGGACCATTTGATTCCAACAAAAAGACAATTCCCTTTGAGGATTTCCTTGTGCTTCAACATTCATTACTACTTTATACCCCAATTTCACTGTGTAGTTACCTGATTTGGAAGGTGCCCAAATGAGCTTATCTGCAACCTTACGATAGTATACAATCCTATCACCCAAGATCTCATTGAGTTCTTCTTGTTGAATATTTGTAATAGAATTATGACTCACTTTTTTCCATTTTACTTTCCCCATATGCTCCTCAATCTCATGAAAGTAATCTTTGACTTTCATGCCCATGGTTTGAATCAAATAATTTTTTGTTGCCTGAAATTCATACATTGTGTACAATGGAGGATACCCATTCCATGAGTCCCTCCAAAAATGTGTCTTTTCACCATCACGAATCTCCCAAATTAAGTATGGGATAATTACTTTTATGCACTCTAACAAAAAAATACACATTGCAGATCCTTGAGGTGGGTTTGAGATAGTGAGTATGTGATCAGATACAACACAATCTAGATATTTCACTTGCATGATCTTACACCACTTAGCTTGTGGTTTTGCATGCATATGCCAAACCAACTTGGCCTCTAGTGCCACATTTCTCAAGGAAAAATTATGTACCCCAGGCCCACCTTTTAACTTTTCCATACAAATGTTATGAAGAGAAATAAGTGTTATTTTCTTCTTGATGTCCATGTTACCCTTCCATAAGAAAGATCTAATAATTTTTTCAATTTTTTGTAATAATAGCTCTAGGAGCCTTCAAGACAGCCATGAAATAGTTTGGTATCAAGGAGAACAAATTTTATCAGTAGGACTCTTCCTGAGATAGATAACCATCACCCTAAGTTCCAACCTGTTATTCTAGATTGAATACTACAGATAACTTTATCCCAATATGAAATCCTATTCGGGCCTGCAAAGAAAGGAATGCCCAAATACTTACATGGAAGTTTTTCCACCTAAAACCCCAAAATTTGAATAATCTTATCCTTTAACACAAGATCAGTATTAAACACATAAGCCTTTGATTTAGTTGCATTCACTTTTTGACCAGAAGATAAAGTGTATTTTTCCAAAATTTATTTAATTTGTTTTGCTTCAGCTATTGATGCCACACCAAACAAAATGGTGTCATCTGCAAATAAAGAGTGTGTTACTATTAAATCTGTGGTAGGAAACTTAATTCCTTTCAACATTCCCTGAAAATGAGCCTTATTCACAGATCTACTCAATGCCTCCACCAATATGATGAAGAGAAATGGAGACAAAGGGTCCCCTTACCTTACCCCTTGAGTTGAATTAAAGAAACCTGATAGAGTACCATTTACAAGAACTGAGAAATTTTTGCTTTCCAAACATGAATAAATCCACTTACACGACCTTGACTAAAAACCAAACTATTTCAAAATTTGCATTAAGAAAGATCAATCCACTCTATCATATGCCTTCATCATATCCAAATTGATGATTAATGATGAAAGAGAATGTGTGGATATAGAATGCAACACTTCATGTGCTACCAAAGCACCTTCAACCATTTCTCTGCCTAGAACAAAACCACCCTGCTCACTTCAAACTATTCTGGGAATTATATGTAACAAATGCAAAGAAATTGCTTTTGTGAAAATTTTATAAATAGTGTTGCAAAGTGAGATAGGCCTGAAATCTGAGAAAGAAGATGGATTATGGACCTTGGGAATAAGAGCAGTGTGAGTTACATTGAACTATTTCAACATCGATCTCAAACTTTTTGATTCTTCCAATTCCTTTAGCAAATAATTCGCAATGAAATCCTAACACTTCTGATAAAAGTTTTTTGTGAACCCATCAGGCCATGGCGCCTTATCTGGAGGCACAAAAAACACTACTGCCTTTAATTCAAGTAAAGTGAATGGTTTTAATAGCTTAATATTCTCCTCCTATGACACCAAAGTCAAAATTGCATCCAACATTTCTTCCCTTACTCTCCCTGGTTGATCTGATTTATTATCTAATGCAAACAATAAGTTTGAAAAGAATTTCACCCCTTGTTGAATCTCTTCTTCCTTTGTTAACCTTTCCCCCATTTGACTATCCATTATAGAAAAAAATGTATTTTTAGCTTTCTTCCCTCATGCAGATCTATGAAAGAATTTAGTATTCTTATCACCTTCTTTCAACCACAATTCACATGACTTTTGATGCCAATAAATCTCTTCTCTAACTGCAAGTTATTCCCATTCTTCTTGCAGCCTTTTTTGCAATTCATAATTATTTGGAGTCAAACCATTAGCTATGATCTCGGAGTTTACCTCTAAAAGTTATTTAAAACCTTCCTCCTTTTGATGAAAAACATTCTTAAATATAGAAGCTTTCCAATGCTTGATCTTGCCCTTAACATAGGGTCATCCCACAATAATGGGTTACACTTTTTGGCCAAACTTGACATTGAAATCAACATTTTTAGAGAAAACTTCACTTTCTGACACTTATAGTAGGTAAACTATTAGGAATTTGAAAATGATGTAAACTAGTGCTTTGTGAAATTTTTTCTGTAGATTTTAAATGTATTTTAAAAAAAAAAAATTGAAATTAAATTGTAATTTTTTTGCGTCTCCTTTGATAACTAGTTTTTAATAGTAAACAACATTTTTAAAAAGTGGTGTGTACTTCGGCACGCATAACTTTTTTTCTACAATGGATAAAATTCTAATTCTTTTGAATTTAGGTTGGTAACACAAGTATCTAGTTCTTTCATTTTGTTTCATAGCATTTTGTTGAATATTTTTCTTTTAATTAAGTTTTGAAGTCAAAACATTTATAATTTAGACATAGGTGCACTTCGGCTCGCATAACTTTTTTGGTATGTATTGACATTCAATTTTTCTTTTTTTGTTAGAACGAGGACATCAATACCTAGTGGATATATATTTTTCAAAAAAAAATTCCTCAAATTTACTATTTTTCCACAATGATTTTTCATCGAACTTGACGTTCGGTGAAAAACCTATGTACAGTAAAACTAAAAAATAAAAACAAAATATATTAAATTTATAGTCGTTGGAAAGCACGTTTCAATCACTACAATCATCCAACTTGGTTTATCAATTTGACTCCATTTGCACCTCCTTCCCAAGCTTCGATAGTAAAAAAAATGAATAAATTTTGAAATGGTGGAGGGGAAGGTGAAAAAAGGGGGTTCATTAGAAGGGGGGTTCATTCGAACCCCCCTTATATTGTGCAAAAGGGGGTTCATTAGAAGGGAGGGGGGTTCATTAGAAGGGAGGAGGGTTCATTAGAAGGAGGGGTTCATTAGAAGGGGGGTGGTTCATTCGAACCCCCTTCATTAGAAGGGGTAAACCATTTTAAATTTTTTGATGAGCATTTCTAATTTTTCTTCATTCGAAAAATTGTAACCCACTATTGTGGGTTTACCCCATACATTATTTTTTGAAAAAATTGAAACATAAATGTACCTTCCACCAAAGGAGCCTTTATCCACCAGTCACATAACAAATTTATAAAATTTGGATGCCAGAATCACATCATTTTAAATTTAAATGATGCCTTTGATTTTGGAACTCCCTTCTTATTTTCAATATTCACAGACAAAGGAAAATGATCTGATCCCACCCAAGGTGGGATTTCTGATAGTAAATCAAAGTTTTCTATTATCCAATTTGATGAAACCAAATACCTATCCAAGCGCACAACTATCTGGATAAAATCCTTGCATTTGTTTGTCCAAGTATAGTTTCCATTACTTAGTTTCATATCAAGAAGTGCATTGTTTTGAACAAAATCATTGAAATATTCCATAGTTTTCTCAAGAGGAATGATTCCACCCTTCTTCTTAGTCAGAGAAAGTATTGCATTGAAGTCTCCAACTAATATCACCTTATCTAATTCCATTTGATACAATACGTAATTTAACTCTTCCCACAATTGCTTTTTACCAACCATAGAATTCGATGCACAAATGTTGAGGAGCCAAAAACTCAAATCAAGTTGTGTTACCTTCATTAACAACCAATATTGTTTTCTTGTTGAAGCTTCCAGTACCACATAATTAGAATTCCACAAAGCTACCAAACCTCCCGAATCACCTTGCGCTACTGAATGACAAGATTTCCACCTTGTCCATTTCTTAATGATAGAGTCAAAGTTTTCTTGTGATAACTTTGACTCATGAAGTAACATAATGTCAACCCCACAAGCATCAATGTCATGTTTAATACAGGCTCTCTTGTTAGGGGCATTAATTCCCCTAACATTCTAGGATATTATCTTCATAACAACTTCAGAGAGAAATTGGCTCCCCTTAATCTCTTTTTAATGCTACCATCCAATGCCAATTTTTTCCCAATTGCTATATCCTCTTGAATCTTGACTGCATGTGACTTTTTGTCTCTTTTACCTAGTGAATTTTGAGTAGTTGGAGACTGAGAATGAGTTTTTTTAATTGATAATGTTTGGAAGAAATCAAAATATTCAATCCCCTCTTCATTCTCCAACCCTATACTAAGAGCATCTATTGTCTTTGAAAATTAGAATTAACAGTAGCAATTTGCTCAATCTCTTTCCCAGTTTCCTCAATGATTTCATTAGTAAATGAATTACCTACCATGGTGAGGATGTTATGAGTTATTCCCTCTAGATTACCATCTTCTAACATTGATTTCAAATCCATTAAACCTAAAGTATTAGTAGAATTCTTCTCCCAAAACACCTCTTCAGAACTTGTGTCAACCATATCTAACTGCTTATCAAAAGGGAAAAAATTTTATTTGTTAGATACAACTGATGATTGTGTAACAGAGTCACCCCAAACCAAGGAAGATGAGATTTACCACACTTTCTGAAATGAAATTGATTAGGAAAATACAAATGCAAGGATTTTCCATTCATAAATAATTGAGAAAAACAGGGTAGATGAAGTTGAGTACTAACAAAAACACACCTCGAATCTAGCTTCTTAACTAGATCCAATCCAACACTTGAACAAAAATCCTTATCCTTTTGCTTTGAAAGAAATTTTTTTGTATTTGAAACATCCTCGGTTGGGAGCACAAATTGAATTGGATTGTTTTGTAAAGTAAAACAAGAATCTTGATTCATACTAGCAGAAACAACCCCAAAATCTAGCTTCTTAACTAAATCAAACCCAATACTTGAGCAAAAAGCCTTATCCTTTGGCCTTGCAAAAAATTTATGTGAGCTTGAAACATCCTGAGGTGGAAGCACAAATTGTATTGGATTATTGTGTAAAGTACATAACAAGAGGCTTGATTCTTTTGAATGAAATAGACAGGACTTGTTGGAAAAGCTTTTTCCTTTCCCTTAAACAACTTTTCCTTATTAAAAAATGGGATATCATGAACCATCCTGTGAGGATTGTTCTCAACTAACCCCTGAGATTCACGATCTACATTTGAAACTAGTTTTTCATGATCCACTAGCCCCTGAAAAATCCTGATCAAAATTTGAAACTAGCTTTTTTTACACAGACTAGTCTTATGTCCCAAAATGCGACACTTTTTACAAAAATTGTAAGGATTCTCAATGAAAACATCTTGTAACCAAAGCCCTAACTTTTATTTAATCCACAAAACTTCTGGAAAAGCCTGAGTTGTATCCAACAACACACAGACTCGTACAGGTAACTCGGGGCTTTTAAAAAAACCAAAATCATGTTTCAAGAATATTCCTAACTTATTCACCAAGATTTCCACAATGTATAGCTCTTTTTATTCCAAAGGTAAAGAATGCAGTTGAATCCAAAAAAGAATAAACCTAATTGTAGTTGTTTTAGGATTAAAATTGGGATGCCAAGGCTGAATAGACAAACCAGATCCCCCATAGACCCATGATTTAACCCTGTAAATCACATCTCTATCTTTTTTCGAAGAAAAAAGAACAATGAAAAAACCATTTCCTCGATCTATATAGAACACTTGATTTACCCCTTCCCAATCATGACAAAAAAAGATATTTTAAATCATAAATAGGAGGGGAAGCCTTCCAAAACTTAAAAATTAGTGTTGTTTGTCAAAGATTTTTTTATTGCAATCATAAAAAATCATCTGAAAGCCTCACAACCTTCTCGCTTTTGCTATTTTGATGAAAAGGAGGAAGTTGTTGAAAACCCTCATTTTTCTTCCCTCTCTTACTCCTCTACACGTGATCCCTACTCATTGGATTCTTGACAGACTTATGATTAAAACCCTTGCCTAGAATAACATTATTTGTAAATGTTGATGGAAATGGATCTTTAAACTACTATGATATTTTCCTATGAGCTACAGATAGCTGATATCACCTTTTCTTTTGCAAGTGATCTTGATACAAAGATTGATTTAACACAATGTTATTAGGGAATGATACCTTTAATGGGACGTTATTTGGAAAAGTCGTTAGGACCCCTTAATCTACAGAACCAAGAGTGCCAAAAGATAATGTTGAATCCTCTTCTCCTTCTGACCCACAAATGTCAAAGGTTTCTTGCTTTTTCTTAGACAATTGTTTCCTAAGGAAACAACAAAAACTTGAGCAAAAAACTAATGAGTCTATATGAGAATGTTCATGCCAGTGAGGATCTACATGAAAACCCTGAAAGCAACCTCGAGATCTAGAATTTTCTTCCCAAGAATTTGAAAATCGACCGTTCTAGTGCACCAACCCATTTCCTAGAGCTCACCTCATCCTCTTCCTCTGCTCATCCATATTCATTAGTGTTAAAATGTTAGTTGGTAGGCTAGGACAATTTTAGGTAACTACATTTCCCCCCTCTTTGATACAATGTGATTTTGAGCATTGTGTAAAAAAAAATCAGAAATTCTTGTTCAGGAGTTGCCCTGATGACAGTGGGATAGCATGGTGGCCCCTCAGGAAATTTGGTGAAAATTTTGGATAATGAGCCAAATTTTTTGACAAGTTGATGTGATGTGTTTAAGTGCAAGGATTGATGGGAGAAATGTTGACTAGAAGAAAAAGTTAGTAAGAAGTGAAGAATGGTTAGATGAAGTGAAATGAGATGGATGAGATGGATTGAAATTGATGTAAGATTTTATTGATAGATTTTGAGCTTTAATTTTAGTGCACGATTATCATCATAGAATGTTTTATTTGGAAATGAATAGCATACACCAAGGTATGACATAGACCAAGGTGCAAAATATTATCCTTTTCATAAACAAACACATTGCAAACAAGGAGTACCATGACACATACCAGTGACAATAGAACCCTTTTAAAATATGTGAGGAAATAACCATTAAGCATGTTATTCCTAATGCAAGAAAGTGTTAGATGACCTTTAACTTGCATAGGATATTTTGATTATGCCAAATGAAACCCTAATCACACACAAGGACTTAGTTTCCTTAGTCGTATTTCCAAGACAAACCACAAACAAAAATCAAAGAGAAAAGGGTCATGATCCATCATCGCTCCTCTCATCACTTGTGGAATTCCTCAAGGTGCATAGTAACATGACTAAAGATAAATCAATAAAAAGATAATACTAACTAGACCAATCGGGTCAATAGCCATTCATACCTCTTTCCAATCAATGAGTGTTTGTTGATAGGATTCGAGATAGTGTTTGGTTTTAGGAAATGAAGCATGTCATATAAGACGTCAAGTCTAGTTTCAATGTTGTGACATCCTATATAAGATAAATGATAGGATCATGTTTGGTTTTAGGAATGAGATACCTCATATAAGACGTTTGAACTAGTTTCAAGAGTGTAACATCCTATAGAATATAAATGATAGGTGAAGGATAATTGATGATTAGGCATTTGATCAATTAGGATTGGAGACCAGTTGGATAGTTTGTCTATTGTTTTGTGATTTTTTAAGCTCAATTCTTTGTAGGATATCCTTTTTGTGTTTGATGAAAGTGTCGACCTTAGCAAGGGATAGTTTATTATGGGACATAGATAATGGACATGACCTAAAGGATAGACCTAGGCCTCAAGGGCTCATCAAAGATGACCTTGCCTACGTGATATACGTAGAGGCTATGTAGTTTGAATGGCATTGACAATGGGACAGTTTATTATGAAATTTGGATTATGATAGAGTGAGTTTATTATGACATAATCCTAAGGGACTGACCTATGCCTTGTGGGTTCATCAATGATTTACATTTCCTACGTACACATGCAGAGGTAATGTAGTTCAATCAACCTTGACTATGGACAAATTATTATGAAATGTAGACTATGATGGATAGATAGTTAAATCGATGGACCCTACGGGACTGACCTATGCCCAGGGGCTCATCAATGATTCGCCTTGTCTACATACACCCATAGAGGCAACATAGTTCGAATAACATTTATTTTGGCTCTTTTGACATTTTGTGACTGTTTTGGATATTTGAAACAATATTTAAATGTTTTTTGGGTTTTTGGGGAATTTTTGATGTTTTTTGGATTTTTGGAATATTTTTGAGGTTTTTGGATTTTTGAAATGTATTGATTTTTTTGTATTTTGAAATGTTTTGATGTTTTTGGATTTTTTGATAATTCCTCATATATCATGTCTAAGATCCTTTAAAAACCTTAGGTTGAGGATTTCCCCCAGTCTAGAATGGGACCAATTATTATGAAAGGGATGAATATGATAAGTGGTTTATGCTAAATGTTAATCTTTTTCAGGCCATGAGAAGGGTGTAAAATGCTTTTATTATGAAAGAGCATATGCTCATGTTATTTTGGATAGAATCTGATAGAATAATGATAGATGGTAGAGTGGTAACTGACTGCATATGGAACTTGGTTTCTAGGTTTCACCATGGTACTTATCCAAAGCACCACCGAAGTGGTTTTCACTAGAGGACAAATTATTTCTCTTTTTCTTTTCTTTTTTCTATTTTTTCTATTTTTTTGATTTTTTGACTTTTATGGGATCTCCAAAGATCATGTATAGTACCTTTTGAGGTGTATGTTATTGATTGGATCAGGTAGCAGTTCACCATTAGGAGTTACCAGTTGATATGCACCATATCCGTATGCTACTATGATGATATAGGGACCCAACCAGTTAGGTTCAAACTTGCCTAGTTTTTTCTTTTTCATACTGATTTTTTGGATTCTCCTTTAGTTCTAGATCACCAATGTCAAAGTTCTAGACCTTGACTCTCTTGTTGTAGCTATGTACAAGGAAATTTTGATATGCTTTCAAATGAACTAACATAGTTTTCTTTCTCCCATCCAACAATTCTAGCTCGTGTATTTGAGAAACTCAGTAACCTTCATCATCAATGAATTGCTACATGGAAACTCTCAATTATGGTATCTCAACCCCAATTGGAAGGATGAATTTGCAACCAAAGACAAGGGAATAAGGTGTAGTACTAGTAGGAGTATGAATGCTCGTACAATAAGCCCATAAGACTAGATTTAGTTGAATGTGCCAGTCTTGGCTAGTGTCATTGACAATCTTTTTCAAGATCTAGATAATGGTTTTATTAAATTCCTCTGTTTGATCCTTGAAGATAATACAAAGTGGAAAAGTCATGTTGGATGTGGTACTTTTCACATAATTCTCAAATATCCTAGTTTTTTAAGGGATGTCTTTTATTTGTGACTATGGATAAGGTTACACCATACTGGCATATGATGTAGTTCAATATAAAATTGAAAATTTGTTTATCGTTGATATACATCATAGGTATGGCTTTGATCCATTTGGTAAATTATATGGTTGTTGTAATTATTAACTTGTCTTCATTGGCATATGTGGGATGGATCTTTCCAATGAGATTGAGTCCCCATTAAGAGAAAGGCCAAGGTGAAGTAACCGAATGGAGTCCTTGTGCTGACGCATGTACCAAACAGCCATGGATCTGACATTTTCTATATTTCTTCATGAAGTAGTAAGAGTCACATTCCATTATTGGCCAATAGTACCCTATCCTCATAAGCTTCTTGTTTTTAATTCTTACATGTCGATACATGTAAGAAGGGTACTATCTAGACTACGACGATATAGGGTGTTAGAAATGATAACATATTTGGTGACTCATTAAGTAAAGGTTTTTCTTTGGTTTTTTGACAAGTCAAGAAGGAGGATTTAATCATGTAGGTAGTCATATATGTCCTTATACTAGGGGGAATTGAGACCAAAAATTTCACACAAAACCTCGAACTCAGGTACATCAAATGTGAGGATTAAAATTTGTTCCACCTAGAACCCACATTGATGTACATTGTTTAGTATGTCGAAGAGAGATCTAATGGTGGCCATTGCATCAACTACTTTATTCTTGATTCTAGAAATCTATGTAAAGAGGATGATTAACCATTTTCTTGTATGGCATTAGTTTCTAATCTTTAGTCTCATAGTCATTGTTGACCTGTCTAACAACCAACTATGAATCACCATAGACATGCAGGTTCTTGATTTTCCATCTAATGGCTTCCCATAGACCTATTAGTAGGGTTTCATATTCAACAATGTTATTTGTGTAGGGGAATGCTATTATGTAAGATTTATGGATTTTTTCCCCTATGGTGTGATAAAAAATACATTAATGCCTAAACCATGATGCATGTAAGATCCATCAAAGTACAAATTTGACGTTATAGATATATCTAGTGTGAATATTGCATCATCAAGGAATTCTAATAGTAGGGGTTGAAATTTAGGAGTAGGGGAATCTTCTAGTTTATCTGCTATCACCTCTCCTTTTTAGTCTTTCTTTCCACATATTCTATGTCAAAATCACTTAGGAGCATTACCCATTTTGCTAATGTGCCAGTTAGTGTTGCTTTACTCAACAAGTACTTGAGAGGGTCAATCTTTTCTATCATCTTAGTCTTTAGATTCAACATGTAATGTCTTAGTTTTTGTGTCACAAAGAAAATAACAAGACATGCATATTCTATAGGAGTATAATTTATTTCATATCCTACAAGGGTATGAGTGATATAATATATTGCTCTTTCCTTCCCATCTTCATCATTCTTTGCCAGAAGAGCTCCTAGTGTAGATGATGTGGCTGATACATAAAAAATGAGTGGTTTCGCATCAATAGGAGGCATAAGCATTGGTGGTGATTGTAAGGCCTTTCTAATGCTCAGTCAGCTTGGTTTTTATGAGTAGAGACATAATTTTGAGGAGGGGTTCCTAGCTAAACAGTTCACCAAACCCTCAAAAAGGCTTCATTTAATTATCAACTAGGGCTTCATAAGATTTTAATGGTGTTGGCACTGTATGTGCACTCATAGACTCTACATGGCCTATATCAATGAGTATAGGTAGTTTACACATGTGCATAAAATAGGAAATGTTGGAAAGGGAATAAAGCATTTAACTTGCAAAATAGGGGAAATAACTTAATTTTCTACTATTACTATGGGTACCTTCAACTTAATGTTGTAAAAATTAACCACTAACTTTAAACTCTGTAATGAACATACACTTCTAACTACTAACTCCTAATGACTCAACTACTAACTTCTCAACTTCTTCAAAGACTCATTCAATGTGAGGTTACATAATGTAATTCATATTATGGAATATCATTCATGTAGATTTAATTAAGAATCTATTTGAAATGAATGCAGTAATGAATATTTATTCTAACAATGGAAAACAAGGTGGGTTACAATACATATTCCCATAGGAAAACTCAAATATGTGCTATTGAGTCAACCAATAATGAAAATGAACTGAAAACCTTTATTGCATAGAACTTGAACTCTTACAAGATTATAAGAATCTTCAACAAATATTTCATTTAATAGTTAATATCTATTGCAACTTAATTAACAATGAAATATTATCTTCTAAAGCATGAACTGGAACTATCAACTAAATCTTCAACTAGATCTACTCCTCAATCACTAATCCTAATATATAGGCACAAGAGGGGTTTTATTTGAGTTGAGACTAAAAACTAAAATTAAATTCATATTTCCACTCTCCTCCAAAGTATGGAGAGGAATTCTCTTTGCAACTGAAATCATAATTACAAAATATAGAAGAGAAGTTGAATTATAACTATGCCCTAATAGTTTGATAGAAACGTGTTTCATGTAGATTGTCACATTGGCTTCCTCCTTGGTGTAGACTCCTTCTTTCTCCTATCATCTTATTTGGTGATCTGGTGACTCACAAGTGACTACTTCAATGAGTTCCTTCATTATTCGTGGGAATTGTTGCATTTTTAGCATTCTAGAGTCTCCCCTACAATATGCCTGTGATCCTTTTTTTGTAGGATGAGCACTCTAGTTGCCATGGGCTACAATTCTTTTGGATACAAGAGGTTAGCTTCATCTAAAGTATACACATCATTAATAATCATGAATTTAACACAAGTTCATACTGAATTTCATGAACATTCACACATTGATCTATGAAATAATCAACATATAATAATTATACTTCCACATATTAAAGCCTAGTTTAGGATGCATGAAAGACATAAAATATATATAAGGTTCATGATTTTCTATGAACTTAGCAGCTTGAAATGTTAAAAGTCATAAACTAATGAAACATAGAAAAATAGGTGTGGGGGTAAAATGGGTAAATGGAGAATGAATACACCTATCTTTCATCCATTTCATTAGAAAAAGAGATCTCCCAAAGGTAGGATTGACTTTCAACCTTTAGGTGAGTCAACCCTATGAGGAGGATCTATTGTTTCTCTTATGACAAAAAATGAGAAATGTGAATGAAATGCACTTTTGGGAGATAAAAATAAAATACTTAATGAACTCAATTATGTGAAGTAAAACTTGAAATGCATATTTAAAGGATAGCAAACACAAAAACACCAATTTGTAGGCAGATCTGGGAAGTACAGAACATGAAAAACTTACCCAATAAAGTGGGTTCTAAGTGTCCTACAAGGACTCATTTTCCCAAGGGTGAATGGGTCTTTTATAGGGTTTTTTCTCAGCTTCGGGGGTCCTTTGGTGCAAGATCTAAGATTCTATTTTCCCCAGGTTTCACTGTCAAAAAGTAAAAAATAAATTTGAGATCTAAGTTTTCGTGTCTTGATAAATTTGATGACAACTTTGACAACTTTGCAAAATTTCACTTTTTATCAACTTTCAATCCTTCTTCACCTAAAAATCTATACATACAAAGATAGGGGAAAAGTTTTGTCTTTGGGTGGATAAAGGTTTTCCTTCTTCAAACCTTATTTTGGTAATTAAACCTTGATAATGAAATAATGACAAAATGAAGGAATTGATGAATGAACAAAGCTTGTTACACCTCACCAAACCCTTTAATGGTTTCCCTTATAGGATTTTAGTCTAAAACATCTCTTTAAGGATTGTATCTTCATGAAATGGCTTAATTGCTTGCTAGATCTTAATGCTTGAATCTTTCTTGAAACTTGAAACCTACATCACAATGTTAGCTCCAAAAAACATGCATGAAAACACATAAATATTAACATCATGATAGGATCTTGAACGCTACAATAAATGACTAATAAATCTTCTCTCCAATGCTCTTGACAATAATCTTTTCTCTTGTGAAATTTTCCTTAATGCTATCTAGACTATTTTAATTGATAAAATAACTATGTATTTATAGGTGTTTCCTTAATTCCCCGACAATTAAACACCAAAAGCCGATCTTTGCAACTTGAATTTATATCATTAAAATGCCACCAAAAACATATTAAAAAATGGGATCCAAGACTTAAGGAGGACCCATTCGCAAATGGATCCTAGGCCCTAAACCTAAGACACACATTTTCCAAGATGTGTAATTAAGTGTATACATTGATTAAATCTGGGTTTCCCTTTCAAAAAACAAAATTAATTGGGCTTGTGAATGCATAATTGGGTCAATTAAAGGCTTAATTAAGTCCAATTAATTAAGGGGATGCAAACATAGTGTGAAAATGTAAAGGTGTATATTTTTCTACACTACAACTAAACACAAGAAACTAACTATTTCCTAGGCCCATCATTCTCCCCAACTAGAGTATTTGCTTGTCCTCAAGCAATGTTTAAGGCCAAAGGTTGTACTGGAGAACTATTTCCATAAAATTTGCAACTGTATCGACTCCCTTTGTTTGTCTTAGATAGTATCCTTTTTTACATGAAATCTTTTCCAATCTCACATTCTTTATTGCCTCCTCTTCCCCACGTTTTTGTCCTATCCAATGAGGTACTAGGAAGGCTAGAATAGGTGGATAGAATGTAAGTGGAAATCACTTAATTCCATTTTTCCTTACAATGTCTATATATTTATGAAATCTCCTAATGATGGCTATAAAGTTATAAATGGAGTGTGGTTCCTTTTTCTTTAACTCAGGGGTTAGTTCTTTCCATCTACCCTGTATAAATTTGAAAGCTTGATTGTTGGTTCCTACAGCTAGTTGTTTCATCCTTATCTAGTCTTGTTCTTTGATATTCATTATTCTCCTCCCCACACCACTATAATACAAGAGCTCTAACAATTCATCTACAATTGCATTGGGATCTGTTGATTCCTTTCTAAGTTGCAAAACAATAGATTTTTCCCTCTCATTGTATTCTTGTAATATTTCACCTCTTTGATGCTCATCCATGACATAAGAGGCTAATTATCTAATTTGTAAATCCATTACAAAAGGTAAAGGATTACATGTAGTTTCTTCTGAGAGAATGTAGTTATGTAAGTAAAAATCACAAAGTTGATCCTGCATGTCAGGTGTGGAGTCATGAAAAATCTCTAAGAACGGGAATTTTAAGTTCATGGCTATTGGTAAATCATTGATCAATTAGCTAAACTAGAAACAAAAAAAATTGTCTTACAATAATAAAGCATAGACTCTAGCAAGAAGCATGCACTTAAGTAATTATGCAATTTTGTCTACTATTTCCTCAATTCTTACCTTTAGTCTTTTTAGTTCACTTTCATATTTCTCCAATTCTTGGGTGTGTTTGGAAATCATCTCACCTTTTTCCTTCTCCCATGCTTTATTTTAATAGGAGAACTCTTGGGTTCTCTTCCACAATTCCACACCTAGAGATACTATAGTAGGCCCAATGGGAGTTTTGATATGAGGAGTTGTTCCTTGAGATATAGGCTCTTTGTTTGTTTCCTTGACCACAAAAAATTATGCAGGGATGTCCAATTTGGAACCATGCTCAAATTTATGTAGCTTCTCCTCTAATTCCTTTATTTTTCATCCCTTTCACTATCCTTATGCTGATAGGTCTTTAACAATTTCTCTAATTGCCTTATCCTTTCAATTGCCTCTTCCAATTCCTTTTTAACATTTCTTTCTTCTATGAATAATTCTTCATCCTTCTCTAAAAACTATTCATCCCCCTCATTTGTATATTCATTACCCTCTCAATTAGGTCTCTATGGGGTTATTTTTATCATTTTCCTTGAAATAAAAGCATCCTCTAAATCAGATTTAGAGGTACTTATATAATACCATGATTGTGCAACAGGTATATTTACATTGCCAGCGGAATTCCCCTTTGATTTTGAGTCCTCATTTGTCTCTATCATCACAACACTTTCTTTCTACTTTTTCGTTGCCCCTTTCATAGGCCCTTTTTTCAAAAGTGATGTGACCACCTTCTAGGCTATATGGGTACCTTCTATCCTTTCATAGGTACAGAAGAAGGGCCACCTTTTCTTTTCTTATCCCTTTGTATTTTCCAAAAATAAGGGTTTCTTGTGTATCCCTTGTTGTTGGTTCCTCGATAGAAGCTGCAAGTTGAGTGCCCTACAAGCCCTACTCCTATGGCTCTCCTATGCTATGAGTAGGTGACATAGCATGGGATCCATAAGGTATTTCCCTCTCTAAAAAAATAGGTTCTTCCATGTTTTATTCCTAGACCCTATTCTCCTCATTAGGTGTCTCAAAGATATCATTAATATTGTGACAATCAAGAAAATTTTCCCAAGAAATATGTGGGAATTGAGTCCTAAGACTTCTTTTTATCAATAATGTGACCAAGAATAAATGAGACGATGTTGTATTACTCTTTCTCTTGTACTCAGATGACAGTATTTTTAGAAAATTATACAAAAAATTTGATACATTCACATGCCCATTATGGTGAAGATGACTCAATAATTTAAAATGGATTGTATACAACAAAGATTTTTTTCCATCACAAGTTAAATATTTAAGTATATAGGAAGAAACCTATGCCCAGATCTAGGGTAAAGATAATATTTTAGTACCTTGCGAAGAGGAGTCTAGGTTTTCACCTAGATGACTGAATTCATTCTTGGTAATGATAGCATCCTTCATAGCTAGAAATTTTTCTCCTTCCTATGGAAAACTAGATACTTCTGCAATGGCAACATCTAAGGCATAAACCCTCAAGTCTCTCACCATTGCTTCATTTTGTAAGGTGGAAAAAAATTGTTGTGCCATAACCTTGTTGTACTTTGTGTGCTTCAATAAGTACTCCAACCAACCAGATTGTTGAAAAATAGGAAATACCATCCTATCTTCCAACAACTGAGTATGGGTTGCCAGTCCTCTACGAATAATGTCACCACCCATGATAATGCTATGGTCCTTTCCTTGTTCAATTCCTTACTTGTCAATTCAAATACACCACTTCCACAATATCTATATACTATAATCTCTCAGTTCAACTTCATTTAACCCTTCTTTTCTCCTCTAAGCTTGTAGTGTTTGAAAATGTTTGGAAATGGGGGAGATAAAATGGTAAAAAGGTTACAGAGAGTTTTGATTTTGAAAAACAAGAAAATCAAGAATACCCCTCCCCCCAACTAAGGATAGTAAGTGTCCTCACTTACTGGTACATATATGGTGGAGGGTTTAAATGAAGTGGAGTGGGAAATTAATTAAAATACGAAGCATGCACAAAATAATATATAAACATGTAGGAAATCAATAAGCACTATGTTATTTATGATAAGTTAATGCATGTACCTGAAGATATTTTCTAAATTGAAACTAAACTCATGTGAAGTGATTGATGATTGCTTGCAGTTGGATGTGAAGTGACTTGCCTAAATTTAATGAAATCCATGTAGAGGTAATTTTGGATTAATGACCATTTGCATGACACGTGGTGAATGAGTAATTGAAAAGGCTGTAGAGTGTATGGTATAGGTAAGGTGAGATTAATTGTATGGTACATAGTAATTGAAAAAGGTGGTGGATATGCTATGTGTGAATAGTTGTATAAGTTGCACATGGTGTAATGAGATGTATGTAGCTACATGTATGGATGGATATGATTGAAAATGATAGATATGCAATGGATGCGGGTGGTAATATGAAATGATCATTAGACAAGTATTGCAGGTGCTTACAGTAATAGGTCCCTTCTGAAATATTGTTACCTTCAAGCGTGATGTTATAGGTCCCTAATACATTATCAATTGTTCTGAAAAATAAATGATTTTCATTGTTACTTGTGTAGTGTGTGCAAGTGAATATTGTGGTGAAATTATACCTGTGAAAAATTAGTGGGTGAGTTGTGTAGTTTGTCAATTGATTCATTTGTAGAACTTGTACTATTTGTTGTTGAAACTTTCATGTTAGGTCCAATCTCCATGTCGGATTCAGTCTTTATTTTAGGTGGATAATGTCGAATTAATGAAAGAAGGAAGTCATCTTTCTATAATGGCTTCTTGTAAAGCTTCAACTTGTGTCCATTAACTAGTAATGAGAATCTAACTTCATCAATTGTCTACAGCTGCACTACTCCATTTGGAAATACTTTTTTCTATATTATATGGACCTAACTATTTGGTTTGTAATTTCCCTTTGTAGTCCTTGTATCTAGAGTCATAAAGTAAATCTCGGTCACTTGCACTGAATTCCTTTATCTTTATAAACTTGTCATGCCATCAGATTCTTTGATTTCGAACAACTTCAATGTGGTGTATGGCTTCCATTCTGATTTCATCAAGTGCATTTAATGTGTGTAATATCTCTTGTTCTACTATTGAAAAATCCATGCCCAGTGTCACTATTATCCTCAATGTTCTATACTCAAATTTGTAGACATGTAAAATTGACTTAAACACCTATCACACTTGAAATCAACCTGAAACATCTCAGAATGTCTCGAAATGACTCTGAATCAACTCAGAATGTCTCAAAATGACTTTGAATCAACTCGGACCATCTTGGAACGACTCTGAATCAACTCTGAATCAACTCAGAATGTCTCGAAATGACTCTGAATCAACTCAAAATGACTCTGAATCAACTCCAAATGACTCTAAATCAACTCGAAACATCTCTAAAACATCTTGAAACATCTCAAATCATCTCGAAATCATCCCATGATCATATAACAACATCAAACTGCATTTGAAACCCTAATTCTACTATTAATTGACTAATACAACGTTATTTGATTAATTCACGTTTCATCATTTCGACCAATTAAATAAATTACATTTATTTAATAAAGTCCTAATCCAATCTTATTTCATCCTAATTAGTCAAACAACACTAATTATTGTTGGCCTCCTACAATGATTTTAATAACTAAGCCTTTACAACCATGACTCGTAGATTGGAAATCTAACCTGAATAGTTATATCAATCATCATGAAGGTGCATTTAACTTGTCAACCCAGGGACGTGAACTTGAAATGGGTCAGCACAATATGTGCACTAGGAACTCAAAGTAGCCATTGCATTCTACAACTAAGAAACACAATACTGAAAGTAAATTGTTTGAAAGGGAAAGAGAAAAATGTTGAATATCAATCAATGACTATGCTAAGCTGAAATGCATAACAAGAATAAAAATATGAGCAACAAACAGGACACTACTTTGTCTGATTTGGCTGCAGGAATAGTCAATGCCAGACTTCTAACTAAGTCCTAAACAAAAATTAATACTAAACTAATGCTAAACTAATAAGACAGATTACTCACCAAGTGGGCCCCCTTGGATAAGTATCCTCTAAACTAATAAGAACTCAAGTGCTTGAACTCAAAAATTTATTTTATTCACTGTAAATCATGCATACAAGAGAGTAATGTATTTGTATCACTGAAACTGGAGAATGAGAGTACAATATCAAATCGTGCAACCCCTGAAGAAGGAGCATCAAATCATTATTTATACTACAGCTAAACAATGCAGTCAACTCCACAACTGGGAGGATGCCATTTAGGGAAAACAGGGGAAAGTGGAGCGATGGTGCTTACGCATGTATGGAATCTAGTCATACATGCAAGTTCAGACGTAGATCCAGCACAGCAGTAATGCCCATGCATGCTCAATCATTAAGGTCCACTACAAGGTGGTTACGTTCAGTTGCATGAAGAATCTTTTGTCGTCAGCTACCTTTGACTTGGAGTGATTCCTCAATTGGATATTATGGTGCATGCCCAGTTGGCGGTGTCTTCCTCAACTTGGTGTATTAAATTTGCATGACAAGGTCAGTATGCATAATAACTACACATCTATAACCACTCTAAAAATCATTCATTAATCACATAAAAATTAATATAGTTAACCCACATAATATACCAAATGTCATTAAAGCTTGTAGAGATAGGATAATGTCAAATGTCAGTGGTTTGAGGGAAACATTATGCAAATACCAACATTTAATCATCAAATTTCATGACATCAGCCATCAAATAGACTATAGATTCTACCAAAAACTAGACCAAAAACTAGGCTCATCAATTATTTGATTATGTCACTAATTCAGTTTATTCCTCTAAATTGATTAAATTATTAAATCATAATAATTTAATTATCACACTTTCCCTCCAAAATTTGAATAATTAAATCAAACTATCAAAAATCAAATCAAACTCCAAAAAGGAATTAATTAATTTAATTAATTAATTAATATTCCTCACCCACTTTCTGATTGAGAAAATCATGGATTGCTAACTAAGCAATCTAATTTTGCTAACCAAGCAATCTAATTTTGCTAACTCAACCATCTAATTCCTAACTAAACCCTAACTGATCAATCAATTGTTGACTGAGCAATCAATTACTGAATAATCAATCTAAAACCCTGACAGCCAATCTATTCTTCAATCACCCAAATTGTGCAATCAACTTTGCACAATCTTCTCATGTCTAAATCCTCTTAACACATGTTGACTGTTGATCTTGATATTCTCCAATGTGATCTTGATTGTCAATTCAAAATCTTATTTCCTATATAAAAAATCTCTCTCCTCACAAATATAGATCAGAATTTCAACTTACCTTATGCAACGAAGTGCTATCAAGATCACCATTGATAGAGCTTCCTCATTTCTTCAAACACAAGCATCGTTCATCAAGCTTTTGCACACAAGCAATGGAGGCTTTGCAGTGATACAAACAACCCAACATCATGCAAATACACTCAAACATGGGATGGTAAACTCTTCTTTTTGCTTGAATTCATTTTGAATATACTAGGATCTCATTTCATTCAAATAGCTTAGATTTTTACATTTCATGAGTGATGGAATAGGATAGATTAAGTGTTTTGGATTAGATAGTTTTTTATTTCAATCTTGCATTTGATCATTTCCTTCACATTTTCTTGATGGATTTCTTGCCCCTCACACATTCTGGCATGCCCAGTGGGACCTAGGTCCTCCTTACTAACATTTTTATGAGCAAATTTGAAGTCACAAGATTTTGGAAGCATTTTGGAGATGTTTCACGAACTTCCCAGCAAAAGCTCACTTTTGACTGTTAAGAATTTTGAGCTTTTTCCATGGGAAGCTCACCTTTACACTAAGATCAACGCTTTTGCTCCAAAAAGCACACTTTTGAGGATTTTTGGGTTTGCACCTGCACGGAACATCTGAGCTTTTTCCTTATTTTTGAGCATTTGCAAAATTTCTTGAGCTTTTTTTTTTTTTGATCATTTGCTCTGGAAGAAAAGTTCACAGATCCTGCACTATTGTATTGAACCTCCTTGCTAATTTTTTTTTTCTTTTGTAGGAATTAATGGATTTTTATGCAGGATTTTGAACATACTAACATGTTTTGTGTAGAGAAGATGATTGGTCCAAGATATTTGGAGTCACAAATATTTTTGTTTATTAACTTAAGAACTTTCTTTTGGTGCATTAAAATAAACAAAAACTCTCACACTTGATTTGGTGATGCTAAAATGAATCATTTTTAAGTTTTCGCAGTTAGGAATTTCCTTTTGTTGCTCTAAAATGAACAACTCTCACATTTTGATTTTGGTGTTATTTAAAATGAACAAATTCTAAGTTTTTCTAAGTTAGGAATTTCCTTTTGGTGCTCTAAAATGAACAACTCTCACATTTTGATTTTGGTGCTATTTAAAATGAACAAATTTGAAGTTTTTCTAAAGTAGGAACTTCCTTTTGGTGCTCTAAAATGAACAACAACTCTCACACTTGATTTGGTGTTGTTAAAATAAACCATTTTGAAGCTTTCTAAAGTAGGAACTCTCTTTTGGGGCTCATAAAAAGAACAAAAAACACTTCAATTTTGGGCTCTAAAAATGAACACATTTCATGTTTTCATAATTAGGAACCTTTCAATTTGGTGCATAAAAAGAGCACAAACATTTTTCATTTTGTTGACACACGACCAATTTACATTTGTTGACCAGTTAAGACCAGGCCTGATTTTCTTAGAAACACTTCAATTTTAAGGCTTAAAATGAACAAAATGTTTTTTTTTTTTCACACCATTGCTATCTTAATTGCTTGATGTCCTGAACACTTCAATTGGTGCAAAAATAAAAAGAACTTTGTTTTTCTTTACTCACAAATTTTTGGGGTTAACATCGCTCGAGGTGTTTAAAATGAATCAAACTACAATGAATTGTTTACTGTGCATACATTGATTGGCAAAGTTGAAGTGTTTTTTCTTCTCCCCTTGCGCCATTTTGGCGATCTTGGGTGAGCGAAGAACATTTTTGAGCTTTGCATTTATTTTTCAAATTCTACCTTAGAGAGGGGGCTTGCTTTGAGACACATCCCGCGCTGGAGAACTCATTGCAAGGTCTCAAAGCACATTTACTGGCAGGCTATATCAAAGGTTGCAAAATCCTAAGAAAGTAGCTTCAAGTCATGCTAACAACAGACTACACCTAATCCCATGCCTTAAGTGGAATGAGAACGATTAAAGAGCCTTAAGTGGCCAAGCGGGTGAGTGTTAGATTTCCATGTTCATAGTTACACTAAGAGCCAATTGTTTTAGAAGCCATCCATTTACCCAAAAGAGTATTTTAAGGTAGTGCATTGGAATAGCACCATTCCAAGAAGTTACTTACCATGTTTAGTTTTTGGTTGAGGCAATAAAGCAAATAGGGAAGGGGCTCTTTTGCTTGGTGTGTCAAGATGGTACATTTCCTTGACATAGCCTATTTTTCCATTCCATCTTCTCAGATTAATCATCCTAGGGATGATTGGTAGGCCTACTGAGAAATACGTACCCACTTGAGCTTAGGATTGTAAAGTGCTTGTTAATGTTAAACTTTCCCACTTACATTCAAAAACAATCGTGAATCAAATTTTGTGTTTGATTTAAAGAAAAAGAACACATCAAAAAAAACATTGAACAAGATGGTCAAACCACAAACCCTTTAAATTAGTGTATACTTGTGAAAGAAGCCCTATGTTTGCACTCCTTGAAAGGATTTATTCTTAAATGTTTCTGAACATTTCAGTTTTTTATTTTTAGGTTACATTGATCAAAGTAAACACTTTGGTAACTATGGCTTGGGTGTTGCTATTTCACAACTTGAGCTATAGACATTCAGGTCACATAAATTCCATGATTTTGAGTTAGTCCATTGTTGTTCTATCATTTTCCATACTCAAAAACACAAAGGAAACAAAAAGCAGATATTACAAATTGCCATTCCAAACTGACAATCTTTTTGCTGACATTTAGGAAGAAAAATTTAAGTTATAAGGTCATTGTTCGAGCCAAACACTTGGAAAATTGGATTGTTCACAAAGTCTCCCACCCATTATTCCCTTACTACTTATTTGAAATCAAAATCCAACAAAACATTAGTATCATTCCTTCACTCAAAAATTCTATGATATCAATAGTTACTTGGAACTCACAGCTAGTTCAAGTATCTTTCCCACAACATATCCTCTAGAACAAGAAGTGGAATATCTAACCTAGTTCTTCAGTATTTTGATTTCCAAAAACTAGCCACATTCCAAAATAACACTCAAGCCTTAGGGTTTTTAAGTTGCATAGAAAACTACCCCAAAATATCACCACACCTTATGACCATCTGGCGACCCATAGCTCCAATTCAACAACCAAACCTTGTAGCACCCATTATTCAACCTAGTCTCACTCATTTTGAAGGTGCCCAAATAGACATCATAAGTAGTTTGAGAACCTTTATATTTGAGAAAAATGAAACACCTTGCCAATTTCTCACCGCATCAATCATCATAAATGAAGAATAAGAAAAAGAAATCGAAAGACCCATATTAATACCTCCTGCATGGCAATAGGTTTTGAGTGACCTTATGATAGGGTATTGAACACCATAAATCACCTCACAACACCATCACACCTTATGACCATCTAGTGACCCACAACTCCAATTCAATAACCAAACCTTGTAGCTCCAATTTTTCAACCAAGTAACACACATATTGAAGGTGCCCAAATGGACATCATAATCAATTTGAGAACTTTCATATTTGAGAAAAATGAAACATCCCACCAATTTCTCACAGCACCCATCATCTTAGATGAAGAGGAAGAAAGGGCAGACATAGCATCCAAAAAACCTATATTACCACCACCTACATGGCAATAACTATACATCCCTCATGATTTTTGTCAAGACAAAGATCCTTAGGTCTGGAAAGAGAAAGATCCTTAAGAAAAAATCTATACTTAAGCTCTCAAAGAATCGCCCTACAAAAAGGTTTTCCAAAGGTTTCTTCTCAAGAAGATATCGCAACCGTCAAAACTGGCTAGATCACTTCTATTATCACTTTGTATCAATAGGCCACGTCTTTTCCAGAGAATAGGAGTTAGGAAAAAAATCACAAAAGCATGGTAGTTTTTTATGACAACCACGAGGTCACAACACAGAAATAAAATGGAAGCAAACAAAACCAACACTAGAATCCCACCAAAAAATTCTATAAATGATGAATTTAGCCCTTGGGGATATAGGCCAAATGATCTTGAAACACCACAAAAAAGGCCTATGTATAGAAATACTTTCAATGAAGAGGGACTAAACTGCAAATAGAAGGAGGTAATTGAAAAAAACAACCAAGACCCAAACATAGTAGTTATAGAGGAAGTAGACACTGAGGAAGAAATAAACAAGGATGAATTGTTCAAACACTCCAACAACCCCAAGGTTCTTAAACTAATGGACAGGTTGTTGAAAAAGGATCCAAACTCCTATTTCTTCAAGTTCGCACAAAGTGGTGCTAAATTACCGGTGGATTTCAATGTAGAAGCTCTTAAGGATGCCAACCTTATTCCCTTAGGGGATAACTCAGTTGTAAGATAGATAACTAAACCTCTAGAGATTCCAAACATGCCACCTGTGTTCTCACAAAATGATGGTCAACCCAAAGAGAACCCTTTATTCAGAAGAACAACTTAGGTTGAACAAGCAACAATAGCACAATTGTATCAAGGAGGACAATCACATTGTGAACCACCAAACAACAATCCTCCTTCCATACAGTATATACCTCATAATACCTCAAACATTGACCCATCCCAAAACATTCAATACCTTCAACAGGGCGGAACATAGGGTCCCCCTCCCAACAGTCAATACCTTCAACAAGGTGGAACACAAGGTCCCCCTCTGAACAATCAATATCACCAACAAGATGGACCACATGGCCCCCTTCTGAACCAGCAATACCAGCCACAAAGTGTGCCACAAAGCACCCTTTTCTAGTCAACCCGTCAACAAAGTGTCCCAATAATGCATCAACAGGGTAACCTTCAGTTTAGTCCTACCCAACAGCAAGGTGTGCCACAGAGCACCCTTCCTCACTTGTCCTACCAACAAGGTGTCCCAATAATGCATCAACAAGGTAACCTTCAATTTAGTCCTACCCAATAGCAAGGTGTGCCACAGAGCACCCTTCCTCAATTGTCCTACCAACAAGTTGTCCCGCTAACACATCAATAGGGTAACCTTTAGTTTAGTCCTTCCCAACAGCAAGGTGTGCCATAGAGTGCCCTTCCTCAGTCGTCCTACCAATAGGGTGTCCCGATAACGCATCAATAGGGTAACCTTCAATACAGTTCATCTCAGCAACAAGGAGCTAACCCTCCTTACACCCAGTAGGGACCTAACCTGTTATACGCCCAAAATAATTACCAAGGTCTCATACCTTCACAATATCTGATATACGACCCAAATATGGTGAGACAACAAGGCTATTATATACAGAACTCACAAACAAACGTGCTAAAAATAGACATGGAAATGAGGCTAGATGCCATCACCCAATAGCTAGTAGGAATGCAAGTTGGAAAACAAAAGAAAACCTATACTATCCAAGAGATATGTCTATTCTCGTTTGATCAATCTATCACTACAATACCCTTTTCAAAGAATTTTGAAATGCCTAGGTTTGACAAAAAATACTAAGGAAGAGGGGACCCAGTAGAGAATATATGTGATTTCTCTATATCATGCATGGAAGTACAACACAATGACTCATACCTCATGAGACTATTTCCACGCAGCCTTACGGGCCATGCTATGGAGTGGTTCACCCGTTTGACACTAGCAGTCAAAACCTTCGATGAATTGTCAAACAAATTCATAAGTCACTTCTCCTTTAACATTGAGCAAGATGTCACCATCACAAGTTTTTCCGCAATCAAACATAATCAAGGAGAATATTTTATCTCCTACCTACAATGATGGAGACATAAGGCTAGTAGATGTAAATGGCCCATTCCCAACAAGGAATTGGTGGACATATTCATTACTAATGTCTTACCTGAGATCAATTATCAACTCACAATGTTATGTCCAACAAAATTTGAAGAAACCATTGAGAAGGGGTTGAATATTGAGAGAGCCCTCATTGCAAGAGGTTCCCTTAAAACAAACAGCTTAAAAGGCAGTTCGTCTAGTTCAAATGAGAAACCTAAAGTCTAGGCTAAAAACAAAAACATCACAAATGATGGAGTGGTTGATGCTAGGGCATTATGGCAGGCACAAAACACTATTGAAAACAAAGCATAGGTAGCATATACAAGCTATGTTCCAAACAATGCACAAAATAACCAAAATACCTATCCCAAGAACAATCAAGTTGTGAACCAACAAACAAATCAAGGAGGGAAACAAAGGAAGTATGATCAACCAAGAAGGAAATTCACAGTACTAGGTGAGTCACTAGAAATGGTCATGCACAAACTAGTACAACAAAACCTCCTCAAAACTAATGATTGTCCAAACTATGAGGAACCTAGTTTCAAAACATCATGGTATAACGAGAAGGACTTTTGTGACTTCCATATGATCAAATGACACACCAAAAACAATTGCATGAGACTTAAGCACCTTATCCAAGATTTAATAGACAAAGGGTAGGTAGATGTCGAACATCATCCTGGGAATAAAGACATGCAAATATACTCAAACCCAATCTTGAACCATGCCAAAGGAAATGACAAAGGAAAGAAACAAGAGTACCATAATGCTAATAACACATATGGGGACACAGTTTTAGGAACCCTCTCACAAGTTGATGATAATAGGGAAAACGTAGTGACTCTACGAGGTGGAGACAACAACTGTAATGTAACCACCCGTCGAGGAAGAGTTACAATTCAAGGAGTCCCACCCAAACCTGCAATCAAGTCACCAAATGACTACAGTATTGTGGAATAATTAAAGAAAACACCTGCCCTAATCTCAATCTTGGAGTTGTTAAAACTATCACCTTCCCATAGGGAAATACTTGAAAAGGCATTGGAAACAGCAGTCCCTAATGACCTCAATCCTAGTTAGTTCCAAGCTATGGTTGGTAAGATCACACAAAGTAATCATTTAATCTTTTCTAAGAAATATCTACCCCAAAGAACATTCCATAACCAAGCCCTCTACATAGAGGTTGGTGTTCATAAAACCATGTTCAAATGAGTACTGATAGATAATGGTGAAGGTTTAAATATTTGTACCTTAAAATTGGTAAAACAGCTGGGGTATTCTGACGATGTGATTGACAAAGGAAAGAGTATCATGATAAGGACCTACGATGACCTAGAAATAAATTCTGAAGGAATGGTTAGGTTACCAGTGCAGATAGGGTCGGCCCTAACAGAAACCACTTGTCAAGTACTGGACCTTGAGTTGCCATACAACCTCCTCCTGGGACACCCTTGGATCCATGCCTTACAAGTAGTCCCTTTCACTTTTCATCAATGCCTAAATTCTCCCCATGAAGGAAAAGAGGTAACACTATATGTCGGTCCTAAGCCTTTTCATTTATGTGCCAAGTTAGAGGAGAAATACAATACAATCCAACATGTTCCTAGCAACAATATAGCATTCCACTCATTTTCTTATGTTGACCCTTCAAGACTTCCATCCACCTCAACCAAGAACATCTCAAGTGACCAACCCAAAATGGAAGCCAAGATTTAGGTACTTGACAAGTGTAATGGGAATTACTATTTTAACCAAGCATTTTGCATCGGCATGCTTCCACCAACACCTAGAGTATATGGAGTTCCAAAAGAGATCAAGATAGTACAAATGATTTCCAAGCCCACTATCTTCACTAGGTGGGGAGACATGCAAGATGAAGAAATATTTGAGGACTTTTCATCTATGATCTCCAAGGAAGATCAAGAAGAACTAGAAAAGGCGCAACTCATTTTAATTAACCCTACTGCTAGAGGTTATCAATTAGTTAAACAAATGGGATATAATGGAAAGGGTGGCATGGGGCTACACAAACAAGGCCGATCAGAGTCTATTATAGTAGAACAAAGGAAGAAGAATATGGGGCTAGGTTATAAGCCAAAGGATGTTGTTATTCCAAAATCTGGATGAACCTCTTAGAAGAAGCGAGAAACTTCTGCTTGCATTAAGGTGTTGGATACCTATCATACCTTAGATAATGAGTTTCCCATTGAAGACTTATTTGATAACTTTAGAATTGATAGGTTACCTCTCCAACATATTCAAACCATTCCCAACATCTACTACAATTCTGGTACAAACTCTAATGAATACAAGTCTGAATGCCACCATTCCACGAGTGCAATCATCATAATCGTATGAGTCCTGATAGGAGGCATATCAAAAATGTGAAGTAGCCCCACCGCATCGAGAAAATCTCACTCCAACACACCAAAACAAGCAATAGGATCGAACAAATGTCAAGGATGTCTCTCCCTCGGTTGTAGTACTCAGAGGCCAACCTGCATTCATTTTCAACCCACAATGTTAGGGTTTCACTCTAAACTATGGGAAACACATAATAACACAAAATATGATGAAAAATGATATTTAGGATGACAAACAAACACATGTTAGGGTTCTAACAAGAAGCTAAAGTCAAACACAATAGAAAGAGTCAAAAGCAAGAGTTTTGAGCAAATGCATAGAAAACACCAAGCAAAAGAGAGCTTATCAGACAAAGTATAGATTTTCAAGCAAAGGCAAGGAAACAAAGGTGTGGAAATAAGTCAAAGGCGAGGATATATGTCAAAGGAAAGCTTTCAGGACTTCAAACAATCAAAGTCGAGCTTTTTGATCAAAGGCGAGCTTTTCAAGCAAATGCTCAAAAACAAAAGCGAAGGTCCTAGTCAAAGGCATGGAAAAATGTCAAAAGCATGGATATAAGTCAAAGGCATGGATTCTCAGCAGGAAAAAGCAAGAAAACTAAGTCAAAAGCTCAAAAATCAGGAAACTTCTCTTTTGACCTAGAAAACTTAGTACACGCAAAACAAGAACGAAACAAGACAAAAGCAGGAAAGCAAGAAGGTACATACCGGGCCACCAATGCCTAAAGGTCGTCCAACCTCCCGAACGAGCTCAGAATGATGTGTGGCTCCATCAAAACATGGCATTGCTCCTTGAAAACTAACAGAACGAGAGAACCAAAGACGAGAATTAGCTGGAGAGTCAAAACACAAATGAGCTATCTAAAGGACTAATTAACTATATGAAACCTCAAAAAACCCCTAATTTCACCTAGGAACCCTAATTTCTACTTTGGGAACATTCCTACTTTCAAATTAGAAGCTCTCAAAAACATCAGAACGAGAAACAAAGGACCTATAAACCTAATTCTGCAACTTCAACACATCGGAACGGAAATAAAACAAAGTCATGAGCCTGACCTCAAAACTTGAAATTTTCTATCAACTTCTTGAGGGGGCATCATAGAGTCCTACCATCATTCCATGAAACACCGAGGCATAATTTTTTTTCAAAAATCTTGATCTTAAAAAAAGAATCTTTGAAATAAAGCAACCAATACTTTGTATCAAAAAGGGGCAAAATGTAGACATGTAAAATTGACTTAAACAACTATCACACTTGAAATCAACCTAAAAAATCTTGGAATGTCTCAGAACGACTCCAAATCAACTCGGAACGTCTCAGAACCACTCTGAATCAACTCAAAACATCTCATAACGTCTCTGAATCAACTTAGAACGACTCTGAATCAACTAGGAATGACTTTGAATCAACTCAAAATGACTCCAAATCAATTCAAAACAACTCTAAATCAACTCAGAACAACTCTGAATCAACTCAAAACATCTTTAAAATGTCTCAAAACATCTCGAAACATCTCTAAAACTTCTCGAATCATCTCGAAATCATCCCACGATCATAAAATGGCATCAAACGACATCTAAAACCCTAATTCTACTATTAATTGAATAATACAATGTTATTTGATTAATTTACGTTTCATCATTTTGACCAATTAAATAAATTACATTTATTTAATAAAGTCCTAATCCAATCTTATTTCATCCCGATTAGTCAAATAATGCTAATTATTTGATTACATCCCTAATTCAACTTATTCCTCTAAATTTATTAAATTATTAAATCATAATAATTTAATTATCACACTTTCCCTCCAAATTTTGAATAATTAAATCAAACTATAAAAAAACAAATCAAACTCCAAAAAGGAATTAATTAATTAAACAAATAAATTAATATTCCTCACCCACTTTCTGTTTGAGAAAATCATGGATTGCTAACTAAGCAATCTAATTTTTGTAACCAAGCAATATAATTTTGCTAACCAAGCAATCTAATTTTGCTAACTCAACCATCTAATTCCTAACTAAACCCTAATTGATCAATCAATTGCTAACTGAGCAATCAATTGCTAACTGAGCAATCAATTGCTAACTGAGCAATCAATTGCTAACTGAGCAATCAATTGCTAACTGAGCAATCAATTGCTAACTGAGCAATCAATTGTTGACTGATCAATCTAAAACCCTGACTAGCCAATCTATTCTTCAATCACCCAAATTGTGCAATCAACTTTGCACAATCTTCTCATGTCAAGATCCTCTCAACACATTTTGACCATTGATCTAGATATTCCCTAACGCAATCCTGATTGTCGATTCAAAATATTATTTTCTATATAACAAACCTCTCTCCTCACAAATATAGATCAGAATTTCAACTTACCTTATGCAACAAAGTGTTGTCAAGATCACCATTGATAGAGCTTCCTCATTTATTCAAACACAAGCATCGTTCATCAATCTTTTGCACACAAGCAATGGAGGCTTTGCAGTGATATGAACAACCCAACATCATGCAAATACACTCCAACATGGGATGGTAAACTCTTCTTTTTGTTTGAATTCATTTTGAATATCTTAGGATCTCATTTCATTCGAATAGCTTAGATTTGTACATTTCATAAGTGATGGAATAGGATAGATTAAGTTTTTTGGATTAGATAGTTTCTAATTTCAATCTTGCATTTGATCGTTGCCTTCGCGTTTTCCTAGTGGATTCCTTCCCCCTCACACAAAATTGAATAGGAAGTACTATTTTCTTTCCATACATCAGTTCATATGGTGTAAATCTTGTTGTGGTTTTCCAGGTTGTTCTATAAGCCCAAAATGCCTTAGGAATTTTTTTTTCCCAATCCTTCCTATGAATTTACACTATCTTGTTAGAACTTTTTCAATTTCCCTATTGGTTACTTCCACCTACCCATTAGCTTGAGGATGGTAGGGTGTGGATTTTCTGTCTGATCTCATACTCTTCAACCAATTTTGTGATCATCTCTGAGTAAATTAGGGTCCTTGTTCAATGAAAATTTCTCTTGGAATTTCATACCTTGTGAATATGTCTTCATATAGAAACTTTTCCACATTCCCATCTCTTACAAACTATAAAGCCTTAACCTCTACCCACTTTGTAAGTGGTGCAGGGTCACCTCGATTCTCATGCGCAAGAGGGGTAAAAAGTTAATGTTTTGTTTTATTTAAGTTCTTAATATGTAATAAGTTCTAAGAAGATCATTTTAAATTTTTTTGATTCTAGTTTGGCCCACTAGGTGTTAAGTTTTTGTTCAAATGCAAAAGTGTCAAAATTGTTGAATGTTGTCACGTTGCAAAAAAGCAACTTTTGCAATTTTTGGTGTCTAGTGGAAGGTGAACGGTTGGAAGTTGAAAATTAGTTTGTAATTGTTGGTAATTTGATGTAAATTCCTTAAAAATTCCTTGTAAGGTCGAATACCAGCTTGGGGGTGTGGTTTTTGGTTACAATTTTGAAGTTTAAGCAATAAAATTCCTTTGTTTTCTACAAATTTGAACATTGCAACACTGTTCTTTGATGTGGTACGGTACTGTAAACAAATTTCATGATCTTCACATGATTGGGTGTGATATGTGATTGAGTTATATTTCATTTTCAATTGGTTTGGTTGATTTTCGTTAAGTTTTATGTAAGTTATGATCAAATTGTTGACTGCCACTTCTAGATTTTTCTGTAACCAACCTATTGTACCACGTGGTATGAATTTTATATTCCATATCTTGATCTCATAACAATTGGGATTGAAATACATGTGAATATACTTTTTAATTCACTTGGTATCATCTATTTTTGTTGAGTTTGGAGAGAGATATTGCAATTTTGGCAAAAATAGTTCAAAACTGTCATAAACCCTAGGCAGGGTAACTAGTGACTTTCAAAATATGATTTCTCATGGTTTCCATGGTGGAGAATTCTAATTTTTTGTGTGGTAGTTTAAAATATTGTATATTACCATGCTTCAAAGTTTCATGGTTCCATATTGAGGTTTGCATGTGTTTTGATGATGCCCTAGGTCTGATTTTTCATGTTTTAGGCTTAATTGGCAGAAGGACAATTCATTTTTTAAGGATTCTATACAAAGTAAACTACCCTAATTTTGAGATATGTTGTATAAATCCAAAATTGGTACCTATAACTGTCTTTAAATTTTGGAGATCATGTTTTCACTGAAAGTTATGGCCAAAAAACTCAATTTGTTGCCCCCATGTTTTAGGCTTTAACGATTGAAGGCTTGTGAGGAAAAACCCACCAAGTAATGTTCTAGAATTGAAAAGATTGCTTATTTGAGGTTGTTTTGGAGTTATAAACCCTACTCTACATCAATAAGATAATCTGTGCAGACCAATATGTACTCCTTATTGTTTGATGTTGGTGATATGGGGCCAATAAATTTCATTCCCCATTTGTCAAATGGTGCTATTGCTAATTATGGTTGCAGTGACATTTCATTTTATTTTTTGGCCTTCCAATTCTTCAACATATATCATATCCCCTATTGTATTTCATTGTGTAATTATGAATATTTGGCCAGTAATAGCCAGTGTTGAGAATATTAAGAGTTTTCCTCTTTGTTTCAAAGTGTCTACCATAGGGTTCATCATGTCATACTCTAATGATATCATATACTTCATATTCTTTGATGAATCTCCTCATTATGTTATTTGAGCCTATGTAGAATAAGTTACCATCTATCTAGGAGTAGGGAAAAATCTTGTGAACCAATTTCCTCTTTTCTCTAGGTGAGAAATGGGGCGGTGTCTTTCCTACTACAAGATAATTGGAAATATTTGCATACCAAGGTGTATGCAGAGATAGAGAAAATAGATGCTCATCTGGGAAAGAATCATCAACATCTTCTTTTGATTTGGTTGGTAGTCTGGATAGAAAATCTTCCACTACATTTTCTTTTCCTAGCTTATCCATAATGGTTATTTCAAATTCTTGAAGTAACAATAACCACCTGATAACCCTGCCACTAACTATGGTTTTATTCATGAGATACCTTATGGTTATATGATCAGTGTGTATGAACACTAAATATCCTGTAATATAATGTTTGAACTTATGTATTGCATAAAATACTACCAACATCTCCTTCTCTGTCACTTTGTAATTGAGTTCTACCCCTTGTAATTTTTTGTTGATGTAATATATGATATACTCTTTCTTACCTTCCTTTTGTACAAGCACAACTCCTATAGAAAAATCAGAAGCATCTATATGGATATAAAAATGTAAGTTCCAATTTTGTCTTCTCAAGACAAGGGTTTTATTCAAGGTTGTCTTGAGTGCTTCAAAGGAGTTTTGACAGGCAACTATCTAGTAAAATTCTACATATTTTGATAGTAAAACAAATAGTGGGGCTACAAGTTTGCTAAAGTATTGGATAAAACTTTTGTAGTACCCAGCATGTCCTCGGAAACTTCTAACATATTTTTTCTTTGAGGCACAAGTGTTGATATCACTTCAATTTTATTGGGGTCCACTTGAATTCCTTCATTTGACACAAAATATCCCAAACATAATCCCTTTTTTCATCATCGTGAAGCATTTTTCATGATTCAAGGATAAGTTCTTGACACCTTTTTAGTACCTTCTCTAGATTGTCAAGTGCTTCATCATATGTATTCCCATAGGTTGTGAAATCATTCATATAAACCTCCATGGAATCATGTGCAAAGTCTAAGAATATACTCACTACTACCCTTTAAAAGGTGGTTGGTGTATTGCATAGCCCAAATGGTATGACAAAATAAGCATATATGCCCCAAGGGCATGTGAAATTTGTCTTAGCCTACTCCTTTGGGGTTATCTTAATTTGGTTATAGCCACTGAATCCATCTAGAAAGGAGAAGTACTTTTTACCTACTAGTGAATCAATTACTTGGTCAATGAAGGGGAGTGGAAAGTGGTCCTTCCTAGTTAGAGAATTCAATTTTCAGTAATCTACACACACTCTCCATTTTCCTCCTTTCTTTGGTACAATTACTAGAGATGGAACTTATTGTCTATTAGACATAAGAAAGATAAAGCCTGCATCAAGACATTTTTGCAATTTTGATTTAACTATGTCTCTAGTTGTAGGGTTCATTCTCCTTTGGGACCCCTATGGGTTTAAAGCCATCATTGATTTAAATCCTATGCATGGAAAATTATGGAACTATCCCCTTCATTTCATGATAATCCCATGCAAATTCTATTGCATGTGCTTACAACACATTCATCAATGAGGTTCGTTGTTTATCAATCAATTGATCGTTAACATTCAATGTTTTACCTGACATTATATCTAAAGTATTAGATGTTGTTTGGATTGATGAGATGTCAAGTCTTGTCATTTTTGGGATACATTTTTGTGGTAATAAAGTATGAAATTTTTTGTAAAATGACTCAAATGGACTAGAAGGGATCACATTTTGTAGGGGATCGTGCAGACATGTTAGACAGTCTTGATGTTGTGGGCTCGTACCATAGTTTTCTTACATGATGTTTGCTATAAAGTCATATTCATCTTGGTTTTATAACAAAGGGTTGCATTAAATAGTCATCAAGGTTTGTAAGGAGTATTGATCTTTCTTGTCTTGGGTAGGCCAAATGGTTTGTTCTAGGTCTGCATGTGGCTGGGCTAGTGGACAAAGGACTAATTTATTAGTCACATTTCCATTATAAATAATCATATTCCTAGACCTCAAACCTATAAAGGCATCTCTTATTTCCAACCATGGTCTTAATAAGATGAGGGGATAACATGCAAGATTAGCTTTAGGTTGTAGTACCATAAAATCTATAGGGTGCTCCCATGAATCCAATGATATTACCTAGTCTTCAATGATACCCTCGGGTTTAACTTTGACCTATCTTCCAATTGTAGGACAATGGGTGTAGTCATAAGATTTATTAACTATAAAAATTTCATTATTTATTTGGTCATGAAATTAATAGTTGCTCCTAGTCAATCAAGGTGTTTTAATGAGAGTGCCATTTATCTTGACATCTACTACATGGATCCTAGGGTCTGCATACTCGGGGACAGTTATGTTTCCCAACATAATGTCTGCATGTTGTCATAAGACATGTACAATTTGAGAGTATTTTTACTTCTTTCCTGGATTTTTAAGGCACAATTCTCTCACTATTTTAGTGTAAATAGGCACATCCTTGATAGCTTGAATGAGGGGAATTTTTATACAAAAATCTTTAAGTTGTCCCAATAGATCAGTTTCATCTTGTTTTTTTTGCCTTTGAACTACTAATCTTTTATGAAATGGAGGCTCTGAACTTGGATTGGTTGGGTTAACCTAATTTGACTTAGGCTCCTTAGGTTGGTTTTCCAATGTCTCTACTTTAGGTTCATCATCAACCAATTCATTAATATAAGGAGATGAAGGACCATAAATCGTTTTTCCTAATCTAAGGTGGACATCACTCATCTCTACCCCATAAGTAGAGTATTGAATAGCCTCATTAGTATAGGCCTGATGAGCGAGCTTGTTATTAGGGTTAGGTGCAGGTTGAGCTAGCAGTTGAGGTGCTCTAGGTGGATGTGGTGCTAGAATTGTTGGGTTTGGTATAATGTCTTGTTATTGTGGCTGCAAGGGTTGTTGTGGTTACTAGTAATTCATTTTTTGGTTTTGTCATTACTAACCTGCCACTGAGGTTGTCATTGGTTTTTTTGGGGTGGCCATTGAGAATTGTAGTTAGATCCTTGGTAATTTTGTGGTGGCCACATGTTTTTTTTGTTGTTGGTTCTATTTGGATTGAGAAATTTTTCATTAGCTTTATGCATTGCACCAAGGCTGAGGGTTTCAATTAGAGAAATTTGCATTGCTAATTGGAAATGACATATTGTAATTGAAATGATCTTTGGGAACACCTTGTATTAGCTACCATGTTTCCCTTTGAGAAATATAGAACACTTGTCCATCTTCATATTCTAGTGCATGAAAGTTTGGTTTCCCTTTCCTATCCGCTAAAATACTTACAATTGTATTGCACTTGCAATTAGCTTTTCTTTGTCTATAATGTGGGCAGTATTCTATAAGGGATGCTTTTGCCTCTTCTTTCTTCTTCTTCACATGTAGGGTGTCCAATTGTGTAGCCAAATGGTCAATTATATCCTCCTTCATATTTGATAGAAGATTTCATAGCTCCATCCTAGATACTCCACTAGATGATTTGTTGATTGGAGATGTCTTGTCTTCCCTAGTCCTTTTAGTGAAGGACCTTGAACAGTTTCTACAAACCTTGAAAATCGCATCGAATGGTAATTGTGATATGTCTCCTACCCCAATGAGGTTAAGAGAATCCATGAAATCCTCATTAACTCCCCTTAAGAAGACTAATTTTAGGTATTCATCTGAGATTCTATTTTGGTGAGACTTCTTTAGGTAAAATTGTAATCTTTCTACATAGTCCTCCAATGGTTCATGTTATTTTTGTGGCATTCTGAAAATATCATCTCTTTTCCTATCAGTTCCTCTGTAATAATCTTTATGCTTTTCCAATAACTTAGTCTTCATGGAATTCCAATTTGGAACAATATCTCTTCCCAAACCCATAAACCATCTCAAAGCAACATCCTTCAATATTGTTGGAAAGAATTTGAGCCTATGTGCATCTATAGTATAATCATAACTTCTACATAGCACATCAAACTCAAACAAGAAGGTATCTAGATCCTTAGTGACCAACCCATAGAAGAAAAGTAATGCTAAAGGAGGTATGTTCTTCAAAGAAGTTGCTCTCTCCTATTTGGCAATGGGTAACTCAAAAGTTAAATGCTTTGGTGGGTCTTCCACTACAGTATCACCCATGGTGATGATATGTATGTGGTAATTTTCTTTTATGTCTGACATGGATATTGGTGTTAGGGATGATTATTCTTCAACAATACCCTCACTCTATTCACTTTGATCACCAGTATCCTCTAAAGCTTCATGTTTCAAGGGGAGAAATATTCCCAGAGCGTCTTATAGCCTCCACATACAATAGTTGTGACTTTTTGGATTAGAAGCTCATGCACACTATTAGCAAAGTGTTTGTGTATTGATGGATTAAAACCTAATTATCCTAATGCTTGAAACCAAAGTACTAAACTATGAAATATTGAAATTACATAGGAGAATCCTGAATGTAGTAGCATCCCCAATAATGACACCAAAAATATAAGGCATTTCTAATGCTTAATCAACTTGGTGTTTATGAGTAGACACACAATTCAAAGGAGGGGTTCCTGGTTGAGAAGTTCACCTAACCATCACAAAGGCTTAATTTAATTATCAAACAAGGATTCAAAATATTTTGATGATACTAGCACTGTATGTGCACTCATGGAATCTACATGATTTTTATCAGTGAGTATAGGTGGTTTACATGTGTACATAAAATAGGAAATGGTAGAAAAGGAAATAAAGTGTTTAACTTGCAAAACAGGGGAAATAACTTAATCTTCTATTGTTTCTATGAGTACCTTCGGCTTAATGTTGTAATAGTTAACCACAAACTTTGAACTGTGTAATGAACTAACACTTATAACTACTAACTCCTAATGACTCAACTACTAACTTCTCAACTTCTTCAAAGAATAACTCAACGTGATGTTATAGAATGTAATTAATGTTATGGATATCATTCATGTAGATTTAATTAAGAATATATTTGAAATTAATATAGTAATGAACATTTATTCTAACAATGAAAAACAAGGTGGGTTATAGTACCTTGAGTGGCCCTTTTTCAATTTTATATTCCCACAAGAAAACCCAAATATGTGCTATTGAATCAACCAATCATGGAAATGAACTAAAAACCTTTATTGCATAGAAATTGAACTCTTATAGTATGAAAAGAATCTTCAATAGATCTTCCATTTAGTAATTCATATCTATTACAACTTAATTAACAAAAAATTAACAATGAAATACTATTTGTTAAAGCATGAACTGGAACTATCAACTAAATCTTCAACTAGATCTTCTCCTCAACCACCGATCCCAATATATAGGTGCAAGAGGAGTTTTATTTGAGTTAGGAATAAAATTAGAAATTAAATGAATATGTCCACTCTCCTCCAAAATAGGGAGAGGACTAGTCTTTGCAACTAAAATCATAATTAAAAAAGATAGAAGAAGAGAAGTTGAATTAGAACTATTCCCTAACAGTTTGATGGAAATATGTTTCCCATAGACTCGCATTTGCTTCCTCCTTAATGTAGAATCCTTCCTCATTTAATCTTATTTGGTGATCTGGTGACTCAGACTGACCACTTCAATAAGCACCTTCATTATTCCTTAGAACTGTCACGTTTTCAGTATTTTGGACTCTTCCTTACAATCTACCTATGATCCTTTTGTTGTAGGATAAGCACTCTAGTTGCTACAGGCTACAGTTCTTCTCGCTACAAGAGGTCAAATTTATATAAAGTATACAAATCATTAATAATCATGAATTAAACACAAATTTATATTAATTTCATGAATATTCACACATTTATCTATGCAAACATCAACATATCATAATTATACTTCCACATATTAAAGTCCAGTTTAGGATGCATGAAATACATAAAACATATATAAGGTTCATGATTATTTTTGAACTTAGCAGCTTGAAATTTTAAAATTCTTAATCTAAACACAAGAAAACTAGCTATTTCCTAGGCCCATCACTGACAATAGGTAATCCTTGATTTGTTGAAAGTCCTACTGACAATTGTTGATCCATTTGAATGGTATGTCCTTCCAAAGAAGATATTGAAAGGGATGAAACTTTCTCGCTAGCTATGCAATAAATCTTCAAATTGATTGTAACTTACCTTGTATAGTTTTGAGTTGTGTTAAATTGGTGGGTGGTGGCATGTCTATGATGGCTTTCACCTTCACAAGATCAACCTCTATGCCTCTGTGCAAAACAACATATCTAAGGAGCTTCCCTATGGTTACTCTGAAGACACACTTTTTTGGGTTGAGTCTCACCTTGTATTATTCTAATCTAGTAAATATTTTATCAAGGACTACCAAGTGACCATCCCTTGTGAGATATTTTTCCAATAGGTCATCAGCATAGTCTTTCATTAATGTATGTGTCATATCATGAAACATTATGGTCATCACCCTCTAATAGGTAGCTATGATGTTTTTAAGGCCAAAGGTCCTGATATTCCAATAGTATGTACCCCATGGATAGGTAAAGGTTGTCTTATACTAGTCCTCAGTTGTAATTCTGATTTTATTATAGCTAGGTAAACCATCCATTAGTGATAGCATCTCATACCCTATGGTAAGATCAACGAACATGTCTATATATGGTGATGGGAAATAATCTTTTGAGCATGTCTTATTCGGATCCTTGCAATCAATGCAGATATGAATGCCCCCATTCGGCTTGGTGACTGGTACTAGATTTGAGATCTGGTTTGCATAGTATATTGGTCTAATGAATCCAACATCTAGTAGTTTCTTCAATTCAAATTTTACTAGTAAGGCAATTTTTGGATGCATCTTCCTCAACTTTTTCTTGAAAGGTTTAGCATTAGGAAGAAGAGGTAAGTGATGGAGAACTAGCTCAAGGTCTAGCCTAGGCATGTTCACATAGGTCCATGCAAATTTTTCTTTACTTTTAGTGAAGAATTGGGTGAAATCCAAATTCTCCATGTCTATTAGTGATGCAACAAAATATATGATCTTCAAACTATCTAATATGCCTATGATGATTTTTTTTTAATTTTCCACTAGTAGAGGAGATTTATCTTGATTTATAGGTAGTATGTCCAACCTTCCATCTATAAGTGCCTCAAGGAGGTTTTCACCTTTGGATACATCATTTTTCTTGTCTTTTTCCACGTCTATAGGCACCTTTTGGTTTTCACCTATAGACTTATTTTTCTTTATTTTTTCTGTTTTATGATTGGAAGGTGAGATAGACTCCCCAAAGTATGCATTGGTATCGAGATATATGGTGAAACCAACTTTTTTATTCCCACTAGGAATATCTTCTCTACGTCCCAAGAACTTGGTGATGGCTTCATCATTCTCAAATATTTCCAAGTGTGATGGACCTTGTTGGTCCCAATCGATTAATTGGGGATGGATTAACGACATGTTATCATCGCTATCAGTAAAGCTTAAGGATGACATAGAAATGGTAAAGATATAGGAATCATCTGGGTCCTAAAAGGTATCTATCCAAGCTTGGCCTTTAGTATACTAGTCAGTAGGGGATTCAAGTTTAGTAGGATTCCTAAAAGTCTCAAAAATTTCAAAAACATTAGTAGATTTCTTTGAGAATATTGTGGTACTAGGAGCATTCAAATTCAATGGTTGATACCCCAAACCTTTGTTCTTAGGCCTTTTTCTCATTATTATTGGTTCAATCATACCTTGATTTTTTTATCCAAGGTCGTTGTGAACATCGTAGCCCCTCTATTTTATTATGTCGAAGCCTTTTTTGTTTTTGTCAACATGAAATTCAGTAGGTACCTCATCCTCTTCATCTTTATAAATCCATTTCACGAGGTCTTCATTGATACACTCTTTACCTAACTCCCCACACTTGGTGAATTTCGTAGGCAATTGATACAGAATTATCACCTTGGGATCTTTCTTCATGTGACATGGTTTACCATAGTGTTTTGGTGCACAGGAAATCTTTCCCATGTAGAATAATAATTCGATGTTGTACTCACCACATCCATCATCCTTCACTTGAACCTTGCTTTCAAGGAAAGCTTGAGGTGAAGATGATTTTTTTGTTAGAGAAATGGGGTCAATGTACTATGACAAGGAAGCAGAGGGTGATCTTTCCCTATGACTTGGTATGTGGTATTTTGGGGTACCTCTCAAGTTACTGCAATACTAGAATGGGTCGAGATCACTATAAACAGTAATCTCTACAATATTGTATGGAAACTTTGAACATTGATGATATGTTGAGGGCATAGCCTTCATGGCATAAATTAATGGGCATCCAAGTAGCAGGCTATAAGGTAATTCTAGGTTCAACACTTGACAAACTATGTCTTATACAACAGGATCCACTCTAATTGGGAGAACAATGACACCCTTGGAAGAGTGTTATGTATCATCGAATCCTCGCATCAAAATTATTTTTGACTCATCTATACAAGCCTCTGAGAATCCTATGGTAGTAACCAATTTTGGAGTGCATATATTCAGCCCAACTCCACCATCTATCAAAACTCATCTGATTTTATGTTTATTTATGCATACTTTGAGATGCAAAGGATCATTATGATTAGGTTTTTATGAAGTATAGTCTTGCTTAGTGAAGTTTGTTTGATGGGTGTTAGCTAAGAACCCTACCATGGCCTGAAATTGGTTTACATTTAGATCTATGGGAATGGACGAATCCTGTAATGCTTTTTCTAGAATAGCCTTATGCTCAAGAGAGATGTGTAGCAACTCAAGAATTGGGATTTGAGCTAGGGTTTTTCCTAGATCATCCAACAATTTATAGTCGCGTGTCAATTTCAACTTAGAAGGGGCTCCTTGTAGAGTCACCTTCAATCGTCGAGTGGTAATTGCACACTCATGATTTTATTTTTGATGGTAATAGTGGATATATTATGATCTTATGGCTGGATATGATTTACCATGTACTTGTAAGCGACACCGGTATAGTGTGTTACATCTTTTATGCCTATCCTAGAACTAGAGGTTTTTACCAACCCATGGGATTGTAAAGGATCCTTGAAGATTGTACGATTTGAATTGGAGGATCCTTGTTGGTTATCAATTTGAATATCACCCTACTCTATGTGATCCTAGATGATATTTTTCAGTTTGAAGCAGGCATACATTTTATATCCTTTTCTCTTGTGATACTCATAGAAGTCATTATCATTCCACCACGTTGGTTTGAATGGTCCTAGCTCATAATGTCTTATTTTTGGTAGTTGAATGATATTATTTTGCAATATTTTCTTCAAAACTTATTCAATGGGTTCCCCTAAGGGAATGTATTTCCTTCTTGTTTGCATAGTCTTTAGAGGACCACGAGGCATTATTTTTGAACCATGTTAGTGGTTTTCTCTTGTTTCAATTGAGGGTTATTGTTTTTTGTTGTGGTTCCTTTTAGGTTGATCACATGATGGCCTTTGTTTGTAACCTTAGTTTCCACAACACCATCATTTGTCAAGTTCTTATTACATGATCAAAATTTATTTTTTTCATTAGCATTATTGTAAGAATAATTGCTATTCTCCTTAAATATTGTTACAATCCCTTTGCCAATAAGGGATTTCTCGATGGAGAGGCCTTTTGCAATGACCTCCTCGAATGTTTTGGAATAATTGATTTGTAAGTGGAATGTTTCCTTGTTGAGGTTCTCCATGAAAATCTATACAAGTTACTTCTCTAGTATATGAAAAGCACATTTACTAGCCAATCTTCACCATATTTGTAAGAATGATGTGAATGTCTCACCATCCTTCTAATTTTTAGTACACAAGTGGGTGATGTTGATGTCAGTTGATATATTATAGGAAAACTATTTGATGAATTTATCAATTAATTAATTTCATGTGTGAATTCTTGGTGAAAAGTGTGCAAACCATATGAGGGCTTGGCCCCCAAGACTGTAGAAAAAGTCTCATTAAATAGGTCTTTTTAGAATCCATGTCCAAGGAGGCCATATGAAACTCTCAGATGTGTTCAATGGGGTCTCCCTTTCCTTTATACTTGTTATATTTGGGAATAATGAAATTTTGAGGAAAGAGAGGCATATAGATGCTCCTATTGAATGGGTAAAGGCATAGGTCATCCACTGAGTATTTTTTTCTAGTCCCAGCTACTTGCATGTTAAACATCTATTTTTGCAACATTTGTAACTATTGAGTTATCAAATCCATTGGTGATGATGGTTTTGGAGGTGGATTTGGTTCAATATATTATGGGGAACCTTATAAAGGGTTCTCAAAAGGATTAATGTACTAATGGTGTGTGTTGAATCCATGCAAGTTGTGACTTGTTATAAAAATATGTTGTTGTATGGGTGGAATGTGATGAAAATTGGATGTGGATGCAAAACCAAGATTAGTTGGTTGTTGTGGTGGGAGTTGATTAAACCCAAATGTGGATGATAAACCAAGGTTTTTCGGTTGCTATTGTGGGGGTTGATTAAACCCAAATGTTGATGATGAACCAAGATTGTTTGGTTGTTGTGGTGGGGGTTGATTAAACCCAAATGTGGATGAACCAATATTGTTTGGTTGTTGTTGTGGGGGATTGTTTTGACCTGCTCCAAAAAAGGCTCTAGTCTTTTATGGAGGAACATTCAAGTTTTGCGAAGCGGATGTTGCACCCACTTGAGGTTCTGAATACAAAGGGTTGGTTTTTCATATTCTATTTGGCAATTTAGGTTGGTTGGAAATGTGAGTTGTAGTTATGGTTTTGGCACCTTGTCTTATAGTTTGTGATGTCGAGACAAAAGGTTGGTTGTCCTTTTGCTGGTGGTTTGTGTTGGGGAATATTCACAATTGACATAAAATGTGGTGTTTGGGTAGGTTTCATGCATGTGGTGTTTGGGTAGGTTTCATGCATGTGTTCACCTATGGTGATGATGTCGATGTAGTAGGTGCTAATGGCAGTGGTCTATTTATGACACCTAATCCTGTTGACACTAGATTTGGTGTTTCCTCTACAATTATGGATATACCAAAGTCAGAAGGAGCTTAGCTCCATGTTGTTCCAATTGGAAGAAATATTTGTTAGGGTATGCTACCACTAAATCATCT